>OW240924.1:5829304-5839871 GCA_933207985.1 Pelobates cultripes | reverse complement strand
CCACAGACATACAGCGCACCCACAGACATACAGCGCACCCACAGACATACACAGCACCCACAGACATACAGCACCCACAGACATACACAGCACCCACAGACATACAGAGCACCCACAGACATTCAGCACCCACAGACATTCAGCACAGACATACACAGCACCCACACACATTCAGCACCCATACACAGCACCCACAGACATACACAGCACCAACACACATACAGCACCCACACACACATACAGCACCCTCACACACATACAGCACCCTCACACACACACAGCACACTATAAGTACCCTCACACACAAGCAGCACCATCACACACAGTACATTAACAGCACCATCACAAGCGCACACACACAAACAGCACCCTCACACACAGTACATTAACAGCATCCTCACAAGCATGCACACACAAACACCCTCACCCACATAGCACACTACCAGCATCGTCACACACACATCACACTAACAGCACCCTCACACAGCACACACACACACACAGCAGTGTGTGTATGTGTGTATATATGTGTATGTATAAATATATATATATATATATATATATATATACATACATACATACATACATACATACATATATGCGGCGTGTGCTTGTGCTTTAGGGTGCACACCCTAATGCAATAGGCTGAGCACGCCTATGACTGTAGGTTAAAGTTTAGGATCCAGTGATCATCAGTCAGTGTGGTTTAATATAAGAACAGTGACTGAGTCACACCACACAAAAACAAAAGTTTTAGACTTTAGAAAAACAGACTTTTCTAAAATTAGAATATGTGTAGAGGAGTCATTATCAGACTGGAGCAATTTAAATGGAGTCCATGAGAAAATGGATTATTTAAAAGTTGCACTACTGAAACCAACAGAAAATTGCATTAGGCTTGTCCGTAAAAGCAAAAAATTCATGAAACCACCATGGTACTCCGCAGATGTGGCCAAAATAGTAAAAAATAAAACAGTTAGCATTTAGTAATTATAAAAAAAACCAGAGTAAGGAAGATAGACAGATCTATAAGATTAGGCAGAAAGAGGCTAAGCAAGTTATAAGAGCTTCCAAATCACATACAGAAGAGAAAATAGCACAGTCAGTAAAAAAAGGGGGATAAAACATTTTTTAGATACATAAATGATAAAAGGAAAGTAAAACAAGGATTAGTTAGATTAAAAACAAAAGAAGGAAGGTATGTAGAAGAGGATAAAGGTCTAGCTGACTGCCTCAATGAATATTTTTGTTCTGTATTTACAGATGAAAATGAAGGAAAGGGACCTCAGTTAAGAAAAAGGATAAATGAGTCATTTATTACATGTGAGTTTACAGAGGAAGAGGTTCTATTTCAGCTGTCAAAAGTAAAGACAAATAAGTCAATGGGACCTGATGGAATACACCCAAAGCTATTAAAAGAGCTTGGTGGTGTGCTAGCAAAACCATTAACAAATTTATTTAACCAATCATTGTTAACAGGAATAGTCCCAGAAGATTGGAAGTTAGTGAATGTTGTGCCCATTTACAAGAAAGGTAATAGGGAGGAGTCGGGCAACTATAGGCCAGTAAGCCTTACTTCAGTAGTGGGGAAAGTGATGGAAACCATGTTAAATGATAGGATTGATGAACATCTAAAAACACATGGATTTCAAGATCAGAGACAACATGGGTTTACTTCAGATCATGCCAAACTAATCTTATTGATTTTTTTGATTGGGTAACTAAAATAATAGATCAGGGTGGTGCAGTAGAAATTGCTTACCTAGATTTCAGTAAGGCTTTTGACACTGTTGCACATAGAAGGCTTATCAATAAACTGCAATCTTTAAAGGGACACTATAGTCACCAGAACAACTTTAGCTTAATGATGCTGTTTTGCTCTATAGATCATGCTCCTGCAGTCTTACTGCTCAATTCTTGGCCATTTAGGAGTTAAATCACTTTGTTTATACAACCCTAGACACCCCTCCCTGCATGTGACTTGCACAGCCTCTCTAAACACTTCCTGTAACGATTCAGCTAATGTTTACACTTCCTTTATTTTAAATTATGTTTAACTTAGAATTTCTCATCTTCTGCTCTGTTAATAGTTCGCTAGACCAAGCAGGATCCTCTTGTATGTAATTGAAGTTCAATTTACAAATCTGGAGATAAAAACTTTTAAAGTTAGTTACATCAAATTGAAAATGAAACTATTTTGTTTTCATTCAAGTTGTGCCGATCACAGCCAGGGGAGGTGTGGCTACGGCTGAATAAACAGAAACAAAAACGATTTAACTCCTAAATGGCACTGAATTGCGCAGTTAAACTACAGAGGTATAATCTATACACCCAAACTGCTCATTAAACTAAATATGCCTCCAGCGTCGCAGATGCGCCTCTAGTGGCTGTCCGGAAGACAGCCACTAGAGGCTGGCTTAACCCTGCAATGTAAACATAGCAATTTCTCTGAAACTGCTATGTTTGCATCTGCAGGGTTAAAACCTGAGGGACCTGGCACCCAGACCACTTCATTGAGTGTCCCTTTAATATTTTTATTAGTGATATTGCAGAAGGTCTTGATGGTAAGGTATGTCTTTTTGCTGATGATACTAAGATATGTAACAAGGTTGATGTTCCAGGAGGGATAAGCCAAATGGCAAATGATTTAGGTAAACTAGAAAAATGGTCAGAATTGTGGCAACTGACATTTAATGTGGATAAGTGCAAGATAATGCATCTTGGACGTAAAAACCCAAGGGCAGAGTACAGAATATTTGATAGAGTCCTAACCTCAACATCTGAGGAAAGGGATTTAGGGGTGATTATTTCTGATGACTTAAAGGTAGGCAGACAATGTAATAGAGCAGCAGGAAATGCTAGCAGAATGCTTGGTTGTATAGGGAGAGGCATTAGCAGTAGAAAGAGGGAAGTGCTCATGCCATTGTACAGAACACTGGTGAGACCTCACTTGGAGTATTGTACACAGTACTGGAGACCGTATATTCAGAAGGATATTGATACCTTAGAGAGGGTTCAGAGAAGGGCTACTAAACTGATTCATGGATTGCAGGATAAAACTTACCAGGAAAGGTTAAAGGATCTTAACATGTATAGCTTGGAGGAAAGACGAGACAGGGGGGATATGATAGAAACATTTAAATATATAAAGGGAATCAACACAGTAAAGGAGGAGACTATATTTAAAAGAAGAAAAACTACCACAACAAGAGGTCATAGTCTTAAATTAGAGGGACAAAGGTTTAAAAATAATATCAGGAAGTATTACTTTACTGAGAGGGTAGTGGATGCATGGAATAGCCTTCCAGCTGAAGTGGTAGAGGTTAACACAGTAAAGGAGTTTAAGCATGCGTGGGATAGGCATAAGGCTATCCTAACTATAAGATAAGGCCAGGGACTAATGAAAGTATTTAGAAAATTGGGCAGACTAGATGGTTCTTATCTGCCGTCACATTCTATGTTTCTGTGGATATGAAGGCCCCAACAGGACACTGTGCGACGCACCTTGCTCAGAGTCACAGGGCAAGCCTGCTTGAACTCAGGTGATTTGGCCAGAGCCATCTTTTCAGCTCTGTTATATCTGTGGTGCTAAAGCTGAGCGTTTTGTTTTCCAGGACACATTTGCCCGATCTATACACAACTTTTCCGAGGTTTGAAGGAGCCGAGGTTTATATAAAGTCACAATGTCTTGTCTCAATGTACTACCCATCCTTTATCTGAACCACCTGTTAAAATACTCCTGAAATCCCGGTGGGGTCTTATGTGACCTGTACCGTCTTGTGTGCCAGACCTCTCAGTAAAGTGGGAGTTACAGGGACGGCCGATAAAAAATGATCCAATTCTCTGATCTGGCCAGTGAAGTATAATTTGCGCATGTGTTTTTAATACAGTAATCAATCCATCAATTGTCGCCTTCATTTATCGAAAGCTGGCTCAGACTCCAAGACAGATTCCTTCATTAAAAGCAGATGGAGTTCATGAAATGACCGATTTCTCAGACAGACATAATGTGTATCTGTTGTCTGCCATCTTAGATCAGTTATGGGTATTTAACTATATTAACGAGATTTAAAGGGACTGTATCACTGTAAAGTTGCTTATAGGACCCAGCAGTCCCGATCTCAGAGACAGTCCTGATTTGAGACTATTAACCCACTGTCCGAGGTGCTATGTGTGTATGGACCATACAGTAAGTTGTACCCCCATTGCCTTGTTATATTACTGAATGAGAGGGTGGGTTTATATTGCGGTGATCTGTGTGAATCCTTGCCGCTAGAATAATAGAACGATGGGAGCCACTGAGCAGGTCCTTCCAGCATCATAACAGAATGAATATGGATGGAGCTGCACCTGCTTCCAGATTATATTACTGTACCATTTCCAGACTGTATGGGCCACATGTTATATACCTTGTTGGTGTCATGGGTGTTGTTGATTATGAGTTGGAGAGCCTCTGATGGCCACACCAGGGTCCGACTGGCATATGTGTAACAAAAACAGGAAAATGTCTCCTCTGCACTCGCCAAAATATCTGAATATATGTCTAAATGTCCAGTTTTTGGTTTCTACACATACAGCCCTAACAGTGTTTTGCTAACTCAGTAAAATAACAAGGAACTGCTAATATGTTTATATAGCCCAAATCCTGTGCTCCCTGGGAGGAGTACCATCACTGTGACGTATGGTAGTAGATTAGTGAATGAGACAAGGACAGCGAACCCTCAGTTAACAAGCTCCTTGCGATATTCGTGACCCACGGATGTGGTTTGTGCGGTGAACAGGCTGTAATATTTAAATACTTTGCAGGGAAAGTTCCATTCACAGAAAGCTGGAGAATGCTTTTCAGTTTTCCCATCTTTATATATCACGTGATATTTTCTGTGCGCACTTCTAGTTAGTATAATTTCACCATAACGCAATTCTATTCAGTATTTTGATTTTGGAACGTTAAAGTGTAAGGATTTTAATAAATACGTATTAACTTGCGGCTGGTTATTGGATGCTAAGTGATTGCCATTCTAGCTATGCTCACACGCAGCTCGTTGTTGGTTACAGTTATTTTGCCAGTTGCGGCCATTCCCTGTGTGAGTTGGAGTTTAGCCCAATGGAAGGGAAATTGATGAGGCTTCATCCTGCACCCGTTCTTAAATTCACGGCCATTCGTCAAAGTGCACCGACAGCATCCTGGCATGGAACCAGCAAACCTCTCACTTTTACTCTGAAATCCTCCCTTCATTCCCCAGCCGCTCGTCAACCATCTGTAAGTTACCCATAATGCCTAGCAAGCCAGCCCCCTGGGGGCATTTGTACAGAGAACAATTGATGTTCTGAAGATGCGCCGCCCTCTCTGTTGGAGCCCCTCTTTTCCTGATGGGTTTGTGATCAAGCCATACAGCCGCTTGCTGACTGACTGACACTCTTACTTACAGACATGTAATTATTACCATCATTACTCATTTTAATGCCATCTTATTTTTTTTTAATTGTTCCCATCATCATTCACAGCAAATCAGAGGGACCGTTATGGCCTGGCCTGCTACAGGCGTCTGGCAACCCTTTAACCCTTTCTGTGCTATGCTGGCTGAGGTCTAGCAGTATTGTTACATGATAGCATGGCATATCATGGCCCCCCGGACATCGCAGCACCAGTACCTGTATCGGATATCGTTTGGATGCTTATAGAGATACAGTTCCTGGCAGTTTATTAATGTGGGGATGTGAGAAGATTTCACAGGGGTTAGATGTTTAAATCATCTTAAAAAGGCAGTGTGAGCAAGGAATTGTCTGTCAGCAGGGGTGGCAGGAGAAGGGTTAGTGTGTCCAAGAGAAATAGGATCAATGGGAATGTGATTTATTGAGGATGAGATTCTCTGTCTACACTAAACCAAAAGAAAACACCCCAAAAGCAATGATTGGGGGGAACGTGGTTAAATAAAATTACATCAGCAGCACCCATTTAACAGCTTTAACAATACCATCATGTCTGTTCTAACAGGAACCGCTTATTACTTACTGTCCAGTTTGTATAACTTTAAATAGAGACTTTAATTTTTTTTTTTAATTGCTAAAACAATGTAATCCATCTTGCCTCCTAGCCATCAGATCACTGTTATTACACCGTTATCACAGATTATCAATGCGAGCTAGCTGCCCACGGCTGCTTTTCCTGCTAACGATGGCGGGTAACCTACTCAGAATCAAAATGGATTTGGCCGAAAACCTCAACCACCACCTCTTAAAAACACTGAGATCCCAGGACGTATCTGTGAACTAGTGGAAGTGAAATGTCTTTTTCATGGGTACATTTATTGTTTTTTGGTCAGACCTTCTCTCTGCAACAAACTCTTATTACGTATCTGCAATCCGTGTTGGCCCCCATTCTTTGTAAGGTTTGCTCAACGTTTGACTATGTAACATTTTGGTTGTATCCTTGGATTGTTTGTGATCTGCAGTAATTCCTAGAAACGGTGCTAAAGGAGAATGAATTGTTTTACCTGTGCAATGCTTAGTGAATATTCCCCTAGACATACAGAGCTATATATAATATATATTTATATTATGCTACAGGGCGTCCGTCTCATGTCCTGCTTTCTACTCCTGTATTTCTTATTACTAGCTAAAAGTATATACTATATACAGGGCTTGGAAGATTGAACGGTTAGTAAGCCTGATTATAATACAAGATACTCATGCTTTGAAAGGGTTAAAATGTCTTTGCCTTGGTTAAGTCTTTCCACGTCTGCAGGGGTTAAAAGCAAGAATTTCCTCTCCTGTCTGCAATCTGTGGCAAGCAGAAACCCCCTTGTTTCACACAGGCCAAACTGGCCACACTCGTTTTCACTATCTTTTGTAAATACAATATCTATTCTTTCTAACCACCTGCAAATTTTAATTGGGTTCCTAAATCAAAGACCGCCATGTACTTCAGTTAACAGAAGCCGTGCTAGCCTAGCACAGTAATAATCATACTATTTGCATTAAACATCTCTGGTTGGTTGATTTTTCTCCTGTTGGATACACCCCTATGAAAACTGTGTTTGTTTAATATATACGCTGTACCCGCATTAAAAAAGCACTTCTTTCTTAAACTTCATAATGACTGGTCTGCTTTAATTGAACATTAATTGTTCTCTGCATTGAACATATACAAAGATTAAGGAAAGCAGGATGTGTTACCAGCATAAGTCCATGGCAGCTTAAAGGGTTACTGTGGCGGACCGCCTGGCACCCCGACTGCTGCTTCCCAGCTATCACCGAGTACCATAAGCGCCGCACCGGACACCATGAGCACCATAGCTGCCGCAGCTTGGCTGGGGTCTCGCCGTCCCTTCTCAACGTGGACCAAACTCCTGGATCCAGCTCCCAGTGAGAAGACCTCTCCTCCAAGAGCGTATAGAAGGTATAGCAGTGTAGCTCTTACAAGAGCTGGTGATTATAGCTAGTATAGTGGTTCCTACAAACATGAGATGAGACTCTATGTTGAGGGTAAGCAGGAACTGGTTTATTGACAGCCACAACTGGCCTTATACGCAGGTCCCCATGCAAGGGGCAATCCCCTCTGGACCTGAGACTAGACTACAGTAAAAAAACACACGATTACATTGGCTCTCAGGTCCAGGACACTGCCATACAAAATAGGTTAATCCCTCCTCTGTACCTGGGAGATAATTGAGTCAAGCACTGTATTAAACTCTGTTATCTCCAGGCACAGAAAACATACTTTTTATACATATTAAAAATACCCCCAAAACACATGGAAACCCAATATAGTCATATCCCCTGATAGCCCCGATCTGGGGGACTAACATATGCAAAAATCACCCATATCGGTTCAGGGGTCCAGGATTTCCATAGAAGTCTCAGTTTGACCGACCGCAAACGAGTCTTCTGCCCCAATAGAATTCCACGAAATCAGACTGTGTGGTCGGTCTCTTTCGGGAATGACAAATATAACAAAAGTACCGAACCTAACCGTTTGTGATACAGTCAGTCTTTATTTCTTGTTCGGGAGCTTGCTCCCACCGTATGCCATTCAGATCTCATGTATTTTACCGAACTGCTGTGGAATTTCTAGCGGTGTTCGTGCCGTCGAGTGCCCGATTTTAGTTCCATGCCCTCGACGACCAAACACCGCTCTGTATGTGTTGGCGGCCACCCAACCGACCGCTCAGAATGTTGGTATAATTGCGGTTACAGAGGTGCGAACAAAGGTGAAAGAGGTCAATGAGCAGCACACACATGCCCTGGGTGATCTGGCCGTTCGGTAGTTTTTTTTTGGTATACAAAATAGATAGGTCTTAGGTGCTTGTATACCGAACTATAGGGTATATCAAATAAGCGACAAAATTAGCAGCCTGTCATTCAGAGATAGGGAATCCATCACAGTTACAGACCCTGTAAAATTCTTAGAACCTAACAAAATCTCAATATTTTCTTCCTCTTAATACACTTTCTGTATAAACCAACTAACATGGCTTCCAAATCCGCCAAGAATTGTAGCCATTATACGAAGAGGCAAACACAAGCAGAGGAGCTTGTGTCTTTAAAACCGCCTCTTGCGGGTCGTCTACATGGAGTCCCAATGTCCAGATAATATGCACACCTGGGTTAAGAAGGGGATAGAAGGACTATCGAACACTCTGCAAATCTATACATTGATAATCAAGCTTTTATCTTTTGGAAGCTCTTGTGTTTCAACATGCCTTTTCGCATCAGGCATACGGCAAGTGAAATACGCACAATTTTGCCGTGTTTCGCTTTTTTCTAAGGCGTGCATAAGAGAAATAGTCCCCATGCACATCATGTGATCGCACTGGAATTCTAACTCAGTTGGGAATATTTAATCAGACGTGACGGTTACATTCTGTCATTATTTGATTGTATTTATTTAAGTGATCAAAAAATGGACATCGTGTATTGCTCCAAATACGCAGCCCTTCATGTGACTCCACTTTTCTAATCATCCTCCTACTCCATTAAAAAACTGACGGACAGCACCCACAGACACCTGTGCAGCATACACTTACTCAGCACGCAGCAAGGGTTAAAAAGGGCTCCTTACAATTGCATAAATATTAATCACTACAATTATCTGTAATAAAAGAACAACAAATCAATTTGAACTTTAGGCTCATTCCTATACCTCAATACTCTTACGCCATAAATACTGTGACTAGCCCACGTGACGTCCAGCCATCTGCCCCAATATCTTTCATGAACTGCCGGCTCTTTGGCTTCCCATAAAGTCACCTTGCGGGCCACCAATGATTGTTTATTGCTTTTGCACTAAAACGCTAATCACTCCTAATGATTTTTCACCCTTCCTCCCAGACGTTTCTACCCATTAGAATTGCTTCTGTGCTATTCCCAGCCCCCTTTATATTAGTCACATTTAACAGAAAGTGCATCTATAATGTGTGTTTAGTGGAAATTGCAGCATGGTCCAGCTCTCGGAGATACCGGCCCAGGGGACGATGGCGGAACGTTAGGTCACATAAAGGCTTCATCTGCAAATAAATCACTTCCATGCAGAATCCCGAGCAGTAATGAATGAGAAAGGAAGCATGATGTATTATTTACACAGAGTTCCTAAAATATAGCATTTCCCTTCACGTTCCTGCAAGCCGCAGACAGACCCTGCAAGGTGTGCAGTGCGGCACTGACGCAGTTAAACAGCATTTTCTGTAGAGTTGGTTTCGGCATTTAATACTGCACTACCTGCCGCGCACCTTCGCATACAGCGAAGCTCGAGGTAAAAAGTTTGCCTTTTTCTTAAAGAAAATTCCAATAAAAACTTGAATTACCACCTTGTTGACTGGTGTAACGCAAAAAATACATAATATTTATTTTTGCCAAAACACGACTCGGCACATTTCGCCATCAAAATCCATTTTATTATTATTATTATTGGTTTTATTCCGCATTTGTTATTCTCTCTTGATGTGCGTGATGTGCGTGGAGAGTACACAGATGTATTTCTCCATATCTTGCTTATTGTCTTGAAATTTGTCCTTTTTTCTTTGTGACCCTCATTTTTCCCAGTGTTTTTTCCCCCTATATTTATTTTATTTATATTTTGTTACAGTACATATGTAATGCAGAAATGTTATGTTTATTGCCTGATGTCTAATATAACACTAGTATTAACCCTTTAATCGCAGGGCACACACGTTCAGTACGGTAACGGCTAAAGATGGCCGAAGTGATGAGGGTTCAGCCTGTGTCAGTGTTGTATAAGCTTTTAGCTAGATCTGGTTCTGAATATATACATATTGTCATTTAAACCTCCCGGTGGATCTCTTCTAATCTTGCGAATGCAGCAAACTACGAACCCGCAACAAAACGTTACTTACACGCCATTTAGCGTTACTTAATGTTCAAATGAAGCTTTACTCTCATTGAGGAAATTGATGGGGAGGTAAAAAGTGTGTGTGTGTGTGTGTACCTCTATATTCCTCTATCGATTTCTAGTTGGTTGGCCCCTCCCACCTCAGTCTTTAAGTACAGATTAGGAGAATAATCGAGGGCCTGTGGTGAGCAGAGGGGAGAAGATACAACCTTTTGGGCC
>OW240924.1:5805318-5829204 GCA_933207985.1 Pelobates cultripes | reverse complement strand
CCTGGATGGAGCCGCTGTTAATTAGATCTTACAGAAGCCTTTCTCTCAGTGGTTTCAGATAGAGCAAGGCTTGGAACATGCACCGAGGGGCTCGGAAATCACTTAGCTGATTTAACCATCAGTGTATCGACGCTGAGAGAGGGGAATTCAGAATCACTCAACACTTACTGCTGTAACAGAGTTTCTTCTCACATTGTTACATTCCACTGGCATGCTGGCGATCCTGCTAGGGCTGCAATGGTGCACCGTAATGTTGTGGTTCAACCATTAGACCTGTGGTTCTTAAAGGGTTACTCCAACCTAAAAAAGTACCCCTTGCTTGTGGTCCCAAGAGACCCAGCAAAAACACCTTCAATCGAGGTTAAGTTCTCCCAACAAGCCAATCCTCCTCCGGTGATGTTACTCGCCCTCTAAGTTGTACAGGCTGATGGGGGACTTCATTGGTCGTCCGCAAGCTGTGTGCTGAATACAGTAATTTAGGGCGAATGAGGGGCAGTAATCATTTCCACTGGGAGGGTATGGTAATAGGCCACCATTTGCTGTTTTGTGCCACACAAGAAGCACCTCTAGTGGCTGTCGTGAGTGACTGCACCTAGAGCTGTTACTAGGCAGCCATGTTATCACTATTTTTCCTCTGTGAAGGCAGCGTTTTCATTATTGAGCCTGCAGGGGTTCTGGTTCCTTTAAGGATTCCGAATTAGGGAGATATCTAATAAACACATGTTTGCCTCCTTCAACCCATGGGGAACTGCTAAAATAATCTGGAGACCCAACTTTAGTTCCTGACCTAAAGGTTAAGAATGACTTTATTAGATTATATAGCTATGAGACTCTACTAAACAGACAACGAGAGCTCCAAGAATTCCCTCAATTATTATGGTAGCTTTTAGGGACACGAATTAGGGGACACATGGCGTATTCGTCCAGCAAAAATGGATGAAGCTATCATTGGCAACAATAGAAAGAACTGTATTGATTAAATCAAGGAGACCGGTTTATTTATATGGCACCAGCGTGTTCTGTAACGCAGTACAGCAGAGTTATGCTGCGGAATCGTGCTATCCTGGAAGTGCGTCTGGGTGGATTTCATTTCAAGGTAGTGATAGTAAAACACTGCATGAGAAAATCTAATATCTGTCAGTAATAAGACTTCGCCCTGACTCTCGGAAACTATTGATATATTGTATATTAAGAATATATTGAACGGTCCAGATGTCTGCCCCGTGTAATTACTAATCCTGGTAATATGGCAGCAGAGCGCATTAAGGCTGCATTCTGGGGAAGAGAATTGATTTGTCAGACTGCATTCGGGGGTAGCAGCCCCTGCAAAGAGCTGGCAGAGGAAGCAAAAGGTTTTAAATAGGCCCAAGGAGGGTTTCACAAAGATAAATAGGCTGGGGAGGCGCTAAAAGCTGTCTTTTTATAACATTTAGAAGGACTGAAATACTGTTCTAGAGACAAGAGACTCCACCTAAATGGCCTCCCAGTATGATAGAAAAGCAGGGGGGACAGCAAGGCTTGTAATACATAGTGCAGGCCATACATAACTTATTTACTACGGTAAACGTTGCAGCTCTGGGAATTCCGCAAGCGGTCCGTCTCTTCTGGTGCAACCCTGTACAGATGGCACCGTTGGTAAATCTGTCTAAGTATTGTATAACACTTTACATAAGAGCAGTAAACTCAGAGCTTGAAACTGGATTCAGACGGGGAAACGCCACTTCACGCTGAGCGATAATGTTTCTGACCGTCATCTTACATAGGCCTTGATTTTATATTTTTGGATAAACATTTAAAATTATTTAAATATGTGAACAGTATTTTAGTCTTGTAATATTTCAATATTTTTGCTGTATGGATATTTGTTATACATGTTACATATTTTTTGATATTTTAATATTTACAAAAAATCTTTTTTAAGGTTTATCCAAAAATATGAAGTCATTTGAAGATGAATCCAACAATACTAAATCGAGGTTGTGGTCTTTTATTTCTTCATATTGGTTAAGTGGGTAATTTGGTGGAAAGTTAGATAATGTGATTATTAGGTTGAAAGGTTAAACGATCACTATAGTTTCAGGAAAACAAAGCGGTTTTCCTGACACTATAGTGCCCTGAGGGTGCCCCTACCTTCAGGGTCCCCCTCCTGTGGCGCTTCAGTTACTTACCTTAATCCAACGCTGGGCTCCCTCGGCGCTGGTGACCTCTGTTCCCCGTCCGACGTCAGCTCCCGAGTGGAGCCGAATGCGCATGCACGGCAAGTGCCACGCGCGCATTCAAAGAGTCCATAGGAAAGCATTTCTCAATGCTTTCCTATGGATGCGAAATCCGTATCCAGCGTCGCAGATGCGCCTCTAGTGGCTGTCCGGAAGACAGCCACTAGAGGCTGGCTTAACCCCAAATGTAAACATAGCAGTTTCTCTGAAACTGCTATGTTTGCATCTGAAGGGTTAAAACCTGAGGGACCTGGCACCCAGACCACTTCATTGAGCTGACGTGGTCTGGGTGACTATAGTGTCCCTTTAACATAGAGCAGATTTGTTGATTGTGCCAAGACGGCATATGTAACGGACCGTTTTGCACAAAAAGGGAAAAAACCGCTTAGACGATAATCCCCTTTCAGAGACAGGCACAGCTACTGTAGAATCACCAAAACTCACGAACTGAATACAAGTGAATGCTCCAAACTCCCGAACGGCATACAAGGGACACTCGAACTGCATACAAGGGAATGGTCCAAACACTCGAACTGCATACAAGTGAATGCTCCAAACTCTCGAACGGCATACAAGGGAATAAGGTAGCACTCCAAATACACGAACAGGAACCATACGAATTGCTGCTACCAGACGAACAGGAAAAGCTCCCAAGCAGCTTACACTCCTGGCAATCAGTCCTTAGCAGCATACAGTAAATCCCCCCAAAGACGAGACAGAGCTCCGTGTTGAGGGTCAAGCAGTGGTCTGTTTAATAAGGGCTACCTGCCCAGCTTTTATGCAGGTCTCCCACCTGGTGGACACTCCCCTAGGGGACCAAATGGGAGACTGTGACAAGGGACAGACAAGTATACAAATAGGACACACAGTCACAGTATATTCCCACAATGCATCCTGGCTTCCTCCCCTCTGCCCTGGAAGATAATTGGGAAGTAACTCAATTATCTCCCAAGACAAAGGCAAAACTCCATTACACACGTGGGAACACAAAACCAGCATAATACTTTAAAATACATAAAATAACATTTACTACATAAACCACAGACATGTAACATATCCCCAGATAGCTCAGGTCTGAGTGCACATTATTAGGTGAATGGCACTCAGACCACACGAATACAATTTAATCGCCATGGAGCCAAAGTCTTTACACAGTCAGTTTCATACGAATGGGCTCCATGGGATTCCTATCTGGGGTATAAGACATTCAAACAAAAATACCGAACACCGGGCCGTTCGTGCACTTTCACCGAACAAGAAGGGAGGTCGGCGGCTTCAGCGGTGTTCGTGCAAAACTGTGTCCGATTTTAGTTCCATGAAAATAGAGGCGAACACCGCTGTTCATTCGTATGGTTTAAAATGGCCGCGACCTCGTGTTCGGGATACGAATGGCGGCCCCCCAGCATTCATCAATTAAGCTGCGGTTAACCGCAGCTTCAGGGAGGTTAATTGCCGGCACACTCCAGCTCCCAGGTGGTCCAGTCATTCGTACGGTTGTTCGGTAGATTGAAACTACCGAACAACCGGCAGAAAAGCACGAATACAGCTTTTCTGCATGCAAAAATAAAGTCTTATAAAAGGGGGCCATAGTCCAAAGGCAGCAGGCGAGCAACCAGGCTTCTCCAATGCAATGTGGCGAGATTGGTCTCGTCACAGCATATTATGTTACAAAATGATTGCTTAAATTTTTATTTTTGAATGCATTGTGTTACTCATTATAGGCTTTTATGTAAATACCATTTATATACTTTATGGTGTATTGGGAAATTGTAAAATATTAGATAACTCCAAATGAGACACATTGTATTTTTGGCCTTATCGCAAACAAGACAACAAACGAAAATGTGGAATTTTTTGTCATTCTGTTCTCTGGGATCTTGTGAACACAAACTGGCACAATCAGAAAGTATGGTGTCTGTAAATTATGAAATGAAAATTACCCGCATGGTGTGACAAACCTATTGGTTTATAAAATACCCCATGAAATTAAACGGCACATGAAGCACTTCTGGAGGTACGTGCTTGAGAACAAGCAGATACCTCCAGCGGACCACCACCTCCAGCTGTCCACCGTGTTATGAACACAAGCTAAATATACCGTAATCTAACCGTGTTGTGTTTTACACTATAATTCTAGTTGTAGGTTGTACAAGACTTAACGACACAAGACAGAAGCTCAGAGAACATTTGACATTAAAAGATATACAGTGCATTGATTGATCTGACATTTTACAGGTTGTATAAAGCCATGCTGGATCTTCTTCCAGAGGCGCAAACCCACTACTCCAATCATTTCGGTTACTCTTAAATAAAAATGTTGCCTGTTTTGTTGTTTGTTTTTTTTCTTCGTACCAGACACATCCACCCAAGCTCAGAGTAATGAACAAAAAGAAACAAATCTGCTACTTTATCTTTAAGCTGACGATGTTCTATAGATTCGCACAATAGGATGGAAGTTGTGGGCGTAAATGACATGAAGATAAAGCTGGATGTGTAAGTAAAGATATATATTTCTTATTAGAAGATGCTCCTGGGAGACCTCGGTCCAGGCAGTACTTTGCTAAATCTTGGTGATGAGTGGGGAATCAGTAAAAGGTTACTCATCTTTTTCCTAACGCGGTCTCTTATCTCCAGCGCTAGAAGCCCTAAGTTCATTGTGGTCAGGCGTAATGCACTTCACTTTGAGAGACAAAACAATATTAATGTCCACTCAATCCTGCTGAGTATTGATTCAGAAGGAGATAGAAATTATGATGGAGGTAGACATTTATTTTTTTTATTTCAAATTGAACAAAACTCACTTATTGATAAACCCTTTGGAACGAACCTTGGAGGCATTTAGCAGACGGAGATTCCTGGTGATTTTTGTACCAGGATTTGCTAGTTATAGCAGAGATGGGTGTGTGACCTGTAATTGATAAAAATACAAGCTTTTATCGGCCTTGGGAGAGATATGTTGTTGCCACAATAGATGTAATGAAGACCCTTTACATTATTGGGGTCTTTTTGTTTTCTGCCTACTAGGTTCATAGTTTTTGTATGTTTTGTAGCTTTGGCCGTATACGTAGATCTCTCTGCAACTTGCTACCCCAAATAACCTTCTAAACCCACTGGGTCATCGCTGTCAATGAAGACCTCAACCCTGGTTTTATTATAAGGAATCAGTGTTAATTTTGACAGCAAATTTTAATTCAGTTTTAGTCATAGACTTTTGACTAAAAAGTCATTTCAGTTTTAATCATATTTTAGTCATCTGAATTGTTTTAATTCATCTCCTCCACATGTCTCATTCCCCCCAAGCTCCTCTATGTGCTCATTCCCCCACAGTCCCTCCATGGGTCTTGTGGCGAACGTGACCTCACTACTGGCTCCTGGAGGAGCCTGCTTACCAGCCTCCTGGCCACTAACTATGGGCCATGCTGAAAGGCTTATAAAAGACTTGGTTCGTGGGATTCCCTTGGACTGTTGGGGAACTGAACCAACCCACAAACTGCGGACCACCTCTGAGCTTATTGACCTTTGTTAACCTCTTCTAACACTCAATCAGTGTGGGTTCTAATTGAGCGGCTGGGTGGCTGCTGTTCATATTCACAAAAGCGTGGGAACTGTATTGGCGTCCATCTTGTTCGCGAGAATGCAGGCAGCGGTGTTTGGTCGGCGATCGCATGGAACTAAAATCTGACACATTGACTCCTGAACACCGCATAACTTGGACGAACGCCTGCTTCTTCCCCATACATGTCAGGAAAGCACCATTCGATAGGTTTGTTTGTATGAACCATACGAACAAACGCTACCTGGAAACCAGAGTGTGCATTCAATATTTCTTTCGCATGGAACTCCCGAAAGGGACTGGCCGCTACCCCTGAATTCATGGAACTGTTTTGGGCATAGGACCATGTGTGTGGCCTGTCAGAACTTCCACACAATGGCGTTTCCCCTACACTGCATGGATCTGAGCGCTATTTGGACAACTTGGGCGCTCAGATCCAGGCTATCCGGAGATGTTATAGACTGTTGGGGTTTCTATGTGAAAAAATATGTATTTTTATGTATTTTTCATATTTTGTTTTATGCTGAGTCACAGTAACACTGCATTTCTTGGGCATTTGTTGTGGGTGTGTTTTGGGTGTGTCACTGTGCTCAGATTCTGTATATAAGTGAGCCATTTAGCTGGCAATAAACAGACTACTCCCAGCATTAAGCCTCCGCTCATGTGTGGGGGGAACAGCTATACCTGCTATACTCTCTTGGAGGAGAGGTCTTCCCACTGGGAGCTGGATCCAGGTGTTGGTCCAGGGTGGGAAAGGACGGCAAGACCCCAGCCAAGCTGCGGCGCCAAGGGGGGCTACAGTGCTTATGGTGTCCGGTGCGGTGCTTATGGTAATCGGCAACTACTAGGAAGCAGGTGGTCGGTCTTATTGCATCAACCCCTCGAGTCTCATTCTCTTGCCCCCCCCCCCACGTGTCTCATTCTCTTGCCCCCCCACGTATCTCATTCTCTTGCCCCCACGTGTCTTATTATCTTGCCCCTCCACGTGCGTTTCTCATTCCCCAAACCCCCATGTGTCTCATTCTCCCAGCCTCCCCACCTGTCTCATTCCCCAAACCTCCATGTGTCTCATTCCCCACCCCCTTAATGTGTGTCATTCCCCCAACCCCCCTCATGTGTCTCATTCCCTCAACCCCGCTTAATGTGTGTCATTCCCCCAACCGCCCTTAATGTGTCTCACTCCCCCAGTCTTTTGACTAAAAAGCCGTTTTAGTTGTATTTTAGTCATCTCCAAAATTGTTAGTCGATGAAATTAACAGTGCAAGGAATGCGTTATAGATCATTGGAAGGTAGACTTCTTACATTTCTTGTTTTGATCACAATATATCATTTTAAATTAAGGTCCAGCTGAGAAATCCTTTTTTGTTTGGTTCCACCAGTGAGGACCACTAGCAGAATGCGGTAAAACCATGTCACACTAGTAAAAGGGATTAGGTCCTCACTATAAATAGATAATACATCAGTTTAAATTATAGGGGCCTGGTACAGCTTTATATCTATTACTCCAGACTTGGCCAACAGATTGCTCTCTGCCTGCAAGTCCCGAGATCCTTTGCCAGTAGAAGGTTGCGGGTCTGAACAGTGCCACCAGTTGGATTGTCCTGCTTTCCTTTACTCCATGATTTTGGCCCGGATTCTGAAAGGGTTTTCTAATCTCCGACAGACTCCAGTGCAAGCTTCACTCTGCGCCAGTGGCCTCTCTACTCAACGCACATATACACATATGTTAATTTCATGAGGCCTTCTTCAAATAGACATTACTTAAACAGATCATATTACTGCCAATCAATTAATTTTACATTAGATAAATTCAGCCTTTGATTTGTATCGCAACTTCTAATGAAACCTCTTTTCAAAAGCAAATCCTTCTGGGCTTCTCCTGTCCGTGGATGTGAAGCGTACGCATTATATAACATACTGTACGTTATATAAAGTGATGCAGCTACGCAGCTACGCTGGTTGTTTGTGTCTCCTTGGCTTGTATTCAAGGGCAAATAAAAATCCTAAACCTATCTCTAAAACAGAGTGACAATGAACACTCTATACAGTGCTTAACATGCTCCGTGTAAATTGCTGAAGGTCGTCAAGCCTTGGTTATAGATAAGGCTGCCGGCCATCTTAGAATTCACCGCCATGCAGTGTACGCTGCAGCCTTGCACTCTGTACTGTTACAGAGACAATGCAATAACGAGATTTGTGTGTCCATTTAAATGCAGAGTTGTATGGAACAGGGGTTCCTAACGGCACATCAACAGTCCACAGTTTGCCATTATCCCACTGGAAGATGACTGGGAAATACCTGAATTCTGGGCTGTTGTTGCGGGAATATGCAGAGAGACCAAACCTGTTTTATTTTTCTCAGTGTTCGGTTTATTGTTGATGTTTATGAACTTGAGGAGCCCTGGGATAGAGAAGTCAAGGCGCCCCAATTCTGGGAGGAGGCAGTGCCAGGCCAGCATTGAGATGCCAAGTTGCCATGTTTTAGTGGAACCTGTGTATTCTGCATTCTGTTGGTCCGGGTTTGAAAGTGCAGCCATGCAGTATGAACAATACTTTAACACCGCATGTGGAATCAATGCATTAATCTTGATATTTCCTTTGAGATTGAAGCCATGATTAATGCCTTGGTTTCACATTGAGTAGGCATGGATTCCATTCTTACATCCGGTCAGATAGCAGAAATCTTCCAATTCCTGCAAAATCAGGGCAGCCATGCATGCCAGCCTGCACAGCAAACATGCCCTCACGCATGGCCGGAGCTCTGCATATACTTGAGTGTCATTGTTTTTTCCTGCACCGATGCATGTAAATTTTTCTCAGAAATGGCAAGACTCACATGCTGGTTTTTTTTTAGGTGAATTGTGCAGACATTTTAATATGTACTAATCCGGTGACCAGAGTCTTAACCTTCAATATCGTCAGGTAGAGCTAGATTACTAATCCGTATTATAAATGGGATTTATCCATTAAGGGATTGCACATTTTGAACCAGAATAGTCAGATTGGAGAAATGTGCTAGTTCTAATCTTTGAATCTTTGCAATTCCTGGTTTGGTAAATAATAACCCAGATAAGATTTAACCAGTTAATTATCTAAAATATTGTCTGTTCTAAATAACCCGTTTGGCCATCCCCAGACAGTGCAGCGATTAACAATATTTCCACATTAACCTTCCGATACGTCGGTTTAAGTAGTTTTATGTTTCAAATGGAAACTGTTTGGGACTAAACGAGAGAAGCCATAAAACCTCTAATGCTGATCATCAAAATTTCCATTTTCAGCATGCGGGGAGATGGGGCTGGGCGGGCTTTAAAACTAATGGAGGGTTGAGAGCACTATGCTATAGATTGTAAGCTCTTGGGACCAGACTACACAGCTGCAAATACTGTGGTTCTCATCCAACCAATTGAAGAGCTAAGCATGATGGGAAATAAAGTCTGAAACAGGATGTAGTTGGTCAGTCATTAAACGGATACTGTCGGGTTCACTGTTTAGTAGACGAAGCCCAAGATGCAGAGGAGTGCTGAAAGCAATGGACCAAGTTCGCGGTACAAGAGGATCAAACAAAGAGAGTAGTCGGGAAAGCAAAATGTCAGGACAGGCGGCACAGGTTCAAAAGCGATGGTACAGGCAAGGGTCAAGATACGGATACAACAGGACAATCGCTGAAGGTCTTTACACGATGAGGAGCACAGTTCAACTGAGCGAGGAGTAAAGGGAGTGTGAGGTTTATATAGTGAGAGTGGGTGGTCTTGTCTACTGTAGATCCTCCTTGATCCCCACCTCTTGTACTTTTAAAGGCTCTGTTTGGGCGCGTGCGCCCTTTGATTCTCCCGAAGCTGTGTCGGTAAGCGGCGTTCGTACAAACTGCCTCCTGTGTTTGGTAAGTGGCGTTCACACGAATAGAGGTGGTGTTCGTATGAATGTGAGCGGCCGGCGTGGGTAGTTGAGCTGACCACATGAGGGTCGAGGGTTGCAGGAGCACGAGGTAGGTGGGTGTGCGAGCGAGGCCCTTTTAGATACATTCATGCTCTGCAGCTGTGCACCCCTGTGAGAGTGACTGGCATTAGTACACTATCACTATCTATGTATCGGTGTGAGTGTATTTAGAGTAAATACCTGCTGTGTGTCTCTTCATACATCTCCTCCAGGTCACATTGACCAGAGGGAGCTGAGATGGCACCAAAATTGCCTTGTCCAGGGTGTATCTGCCAATCCATCACTGCATCCTCTCTATGGTTTTTAGGACTACCTCTTCTTGTGGCCTGGGTTGCAAACATGGGTGCCCTGAGGGTAGGGCAGGAAGAGGCACTTGCTCTGGCAGGTGTGTGGCTCTTGACTGGGCTGTTCCATGGTTCCAAGAGCCCACTGGTACCTTTTAATTATTTCCTGTATGGGGTATAATTCAGACGATGCAGGCCGCAGGAAGGAAAGGTTTTCTTAAGACTGAGCAGTGCCAGCTCATGGCATTTAATACAAATCTCAGACTTAGAGTTGGCAGTGTAACTATCGTATCGGATAGCAGTTCTCACTGCCCTACCAGCAATATTTCATATTGCTTCTCACCTACATCTTAATAGCACGGAGCAGTGTGTGCATTAGGAAGCCGTGCCAAGGACATCTGTTCAGACGATATCTCTGCCAATGACAGGGCATGTCTCTCCCCCCCCCTGGGCATTCTGTGTCCTGCAGATAACAATGACAGCTCCTTCCTCAGCCCAGGATGTTAACATCCAACAAGGAGATCGGAAGGTCTGACAAGATAATGTTAAGGAGAAGAGAAATTCCCCAGGAATTGACTGATGGCTCAGAAGACATCACTAGAGTGTAGCTTTATGGACGGGGTGAACCAAACATAGAACAAGAGATATGCCTAAACTGACAGCCGCTTCTAACCGTCCCTTTTTCACTTCTTCATTAACCTTTCAAGTAAAAGACAGCGATGTGGTGTTAATAAATAGTTCTGTGTGATGATTGTTGGCATTGGGCCCTGTGTATGTAAGAGCTGTTAAATACATACCAGCATTTGGAAATTACATCACATGATTGCCACTTAGCCCAAATTATCTACGTTATGTTTTAATACTGAAATACTGTGTCTTTGTTGTCCTCTTTGAGATCCAGTCCCCCCATCGTCTTTACTCCTGTCCTCTCCCTGCTCTCCTTTGTTTTGCTCCTTTTCCATCCTTCGTTGTTCACTGTTGCTTCCTGTGCCCTATTAGGTTGTCTTGTATAATACAGAGATTTCATTGTGTCTAATATCCTGAAAGGTTTGCTGTTCCTGTAAGGGAAATTCCATGCCCCAAGATGAAAGCATAGGTCACAATAGTCAGGTCAGGGGGACACAAGGCTGGTCAGGAAGTGGGAGGGGCTAATAATGCATCCACTGCAGAGCCCTGCCCATGAGGACCAGGAATAATTTGTTATAAATGAAATCCTTATAAATCCTACAGGTGCTCTCTGAAATGTTGAGGGTACTTGAGCAGCCGGCTTGCTGTGTCAACCTGCATGGCATTTTAGGATCTCACTTTATGCTAGTTTATGCAGTAAGTATATAGAGTTCCTTTTTGAAGTTCTTCTAATAAGATTGTTATATTCTGTAGCCGTATTTACAAATGGGCAGCTTGAAGGTTTGTTTAGACACCCCTCCCTCCCCTTTTTTTGGTATCATGCACGCATAAAAGATATCATCAAGTTCCAGTTTCAACGCAGTTACAACTGATGGGCTGCAATACTTGATTAACGGGGTATTAATTCGTTTACTGAGTGACTGATTACAAGCTTGTCTTTTGAGATCAGTGGATGTTGAATGTTGGGGACAGGACTTCAGGCATGTCTGGTTCAGCCTCATGGTGGGTTTATATTGATTGTTTTGCAATTTATTTTGCTAATGTGAATGTATTGAATTAGAGGATCACACTAAAGTTTGACATGTACGTTCCCTGATTACCCCCAGTCTATCCATCCCTAAATGTAACAGAGGAGCTGAGACAGGCACTTCACAGAGATCCACTCATTCAAACTAAATTACCCCAAACTACCAATGAATGAACTATGTTACTCCAGACCTCCTATTATTTATATTTTTATTTGAAGCACACGGTGGTTTAAGCACACGGTTCTTGAGATGCATTACAAAAGGAAATACATATTGGTAGCTTGGAATATGGATCCTCAATGTTTGGGATATGTGCTACAGACATTTATGGAGATCTTGTGCTTCCTTGCTTCCTTGGAGAGCGTACCGTCTGATATTTCCAGTACCGAGGGTGGACAATACCCTGCATGAGTTAAATAGCAGTGAACATCTCATACAGGGGTAGGCAACCTTTTAGTCGTATTGTGCCAAAACAAGATATTGAAGCCGCTTGGCGTGGCAGTCCAGTTTTTTTTAAATTGAGGTGTGCATGTTGCTGTATTGTTTTGGTGCTATTTATGGGCACTGCGGTTGCTTTGTAACGTTGTATTTGTGTGTATGTGGGCTTTTATGTTGTCTATACTCATGAGTAGTTTGTGGTATTGTGTATAATATCTATGAATGTGGGCTGTATATTGGGGCTGCTTGTGGAATTGTGTGTGAGATGCTGTTTGTGGGGTTGTGTGAGTGTATGTGAATTGTCAATGGTGTTGTGTTTGTGGGTACTGTATGTGTATGGTCTGTTTGTATTATTTGTATGAGGAAAATACCTCTTCTGCAGCTCTGTGTATACATAGCAGTGTGGACTACTTCCCTGTGGTCCATTGGGGCCAGGCTGAGGAGCTGCAATGGAGTAGCTGTGATAACTGTGTGCTACTCTACTCAAGAACAGATTGCTGTTCCCAAGAGCTTGGAAGAAAAGATCTGAGATCACTTCCTCTAAGTGCTGCAATGTATAAATTGAGGAATGTCCCTCACTACCTGCAATCATAGGTCGGATTGCACAAGCAGATATCTGAATTCCCGCTGGGACTCCTGAAAGGACACAGCCTGTTTGTCTCTGGCAGCCTTGAGTGCCGTGCAAAGGCACCTCGAGTGCCATAGGTTGCTGATCCCTGATCTAATATTATGTCACAGAAACATGTTTTCTGTTTTTGTTTTCCTGCTAATTTGTGTTGTTAGCAAAACTAACCTTACAATACGTACCCAGCGCTCCCGTAACCCAGCTCGGCCGGCCCTCCCGTAACCCAGCTCGGCTGGCCCTATACTCGGCTCCACTGACCATCCCATACCCAGCTCGGCTGGCCCTCCCGTAACCCTGGTCGGCTGGCTCTCCCGTAACCCTGCTCGGCTGGCCCTCCCGTAACCCAGCTCGGCTGGCGCTCCCGTAACCCTGCTCGGCTGGCCCTCCCGTAACCCAGCTCGGCCGGCCCTCCCGTAACCCAGCTCGGCCGGCCCTCCCGTAACCCTTCTCGGCAGGACCTCCCGTAACCCAGCTCGGCCGGCCCTCCCGTAACCCAGCCCGGCCTGCCCTCCCGTAACCCAGCCCGGCCTGCCCTCCCGTAACCCAGCTCGGCCGGCCCTCCCGTAACCCAGCTCGGCCGGCCCTCCCGTAACCCAGCTCGGCCGGCCCTCCCGTAACCCAGCTCGGCCGGCCCTCCCGTAACCCAGCTTGGCTGGCCCTATACTCGGCTCCACTGACCATCCCATACCCAGCTCGGCTGGCCCTCCCGTAACCCGGCTCGGCTGGCCCTCCCGTAACCCTGCTCGGCTGGCGCTCCCGTAACCCTGCTCCGCTGGCCCTATACTCGGCTCCACTGACCATCCCATACCCAGCTCGGCTGGCCCTCCCGTAACCCTACTAGGCTGGCCCTCCCGTAACCCTACTCGGCTGGCCCTCCCGTAACCCTGCTCGGCTGGCCCTCCCGTAACCCTGCTCGGCTGGCCCTCCCATAACCCAGCTCGGCTGGCCCTATACTCGGCTCCACTGACTGTCCTATATCCAGCTGGACGCACTTAGGATAGGGAACCCCTTGCTGGAGGTTCTGCAAACCCTAACTGAACTCTAACCTCTCAGTGTTCTTCTAAACCCGCACAGTTACACATTTATCAACATATTTATTAATGTGTGAATTAAACCTTTAACCTGTTTGCACAGTACTGGCAAAATGTTAGTGCTAAGGGGGTCTCTTTTCTTTGTATTAGTTCTGTACTTTACATTAAATCTCACCTCTGCCCATCTCATATCACAGCGCTCCACAGCCACAAAACCCTAGTAATATGCATTGAGTAAGAATGTATCACAGAGCTCCATGGCAGTAAAACTGACAGTAGTGTGCAGTGTGTATTATGAATGTATCACAGAGCTCCACAACTCACAGTAATCTGCAGCGTGTATGAATGTATCACAGAGCTCCACAACAGCACAACTCACAGTAATCTGCAGTGTGTATGAATGTATCACAGAGCTCCACAACAGCACAACTCACAGTAAAGTGCTTTGAATGAGAATGTATCTCAGAGCTCTACAAGAGTAAGACTCCCAGTAATGTGCACTGTGTGTAAATGTTTCACAGAGCTCCAAAGCAATAAAACTCACAGTAAACGTTTTTTTAGTGCACATGTTTATAAATTAAAGTGTTTAAATAAAGCATATAGGATTTGTTCTAAGTAGTTACCAAATTAAAACAAGTCATTGCCACCACAAATTGTCAGTAATGCCAAACCCTAATCATAGTCCCCCAAAACAAAATGTCCCTCTGCTCTGTCTGTCCGAAGTGCTAGGCATTATGGATACAACTTTGGTTTGGTTTGAAATGTTGTGAATTAGAGCATGAATGTTGCCAATACATTAAAACCTCACTGCTCCTTTTAAATGTTGCTGAAAGGTTTAGGAACAGTATCACAACATAATCAATATTTTTAAGATGTATTAGAGCACTTTAGGAGCCTTCATTAGATAATGAACGTTATCTACTGGTTACATCAAAGGAGCTATATGTCTGTACCCAAACAATTCAACATGATTTATTACAGTTCTACATAGCCCGTGGATCTACGACACGGTGCATTATTTCCTCATACACAGCAGCAGCACCTGTTGCATTGCGTGGTGCTCACTTGTACCGGTTACTTTGACTAGATCAATATACATTATCGTACAGATTGGGTTCTCCAACTGCCATGTTTGGTGACCTGGTATACAAGAAGGGAACGACGACCATAAAATGGGTGAAGATATTGTGTTTACAATAGAAGTTTAAATGGCCTTGTTTCTTCGTTGGATACGTCCAGTGTCTAATATCCGACATCTCGGTCTTACTGTCCCCACTGGACGGGTCTCCATGTATTTACAGCATGACGTATCCCACATGAGATACAACACAAAGCCTGCACACTTTTTCTTTCCAGCTTGAAGCTTTACAAGGTACTTTAGGTGTACCAATCATTCAATTTTACTGCAGGTCAGGTTCTACCGGGCTAGTATACGATGTGACCTGCTCATCAACGTCTTTGGTCACTTTTTAACTTTAAATGACGTATGACATGCATGGTTAAATCAGATGCATTATATGTTTCCCTTCCAAAAAGCAAAGAAAAACTAAATGTCCACCAGCCCCGTGGTTAACAGTCTGTTATAAATTAATTGGGAAAACAATGAACGCTGTAGATGCCGTTAGGAAGCAAGAGGTGGTGATTGTGTGGGCAGGCAGTGTGAATGAAGATAGATGTTGCGCAGTTTATCTCCAAAGCCATTCACTTGGTAGAAGAAGGTGAACACATACCACGTCAATCTTGAAGGAAGCAGGATGTCCATCCACATAGCTGGAAATATCTATTAATCAGCATCTGTCTTTGCCAGAGAGGGGTTGGTGTGATCTGAATGCCGCCGGCGGCTTCGCCTTCTTTTATGGAGTTGTGTTTGCTCCCTTTCATGCGGAATTATGTTAAGTTTTTCACGCAATTTCATCAAGACGTAAAGATCATACACAAATATCACTAAATTGTCAGAGGGTTAGTCTTCAGCATTATGGATGATAAATACAACCTATCAGTATAGGTATTCAGATGTGCCGACAGCATATTTTTATTTAGATTCTTCTGGTTAAAGTTTCACTCGAGTTCACAGAGAGTTTGATCACTCACCCTCAGGAGCAGTCTTTCAGAAGGAGGGTTCGGATCTTGTGTCTTAATAGAAGCAGAATATATATGTATATTGGTTGGATGGCTTTGCATTGAAGCGTTTCCTGTACAGGTGCTTTGGTCCCTTTCTAAGAAGAATCCCAATGTCTCCTCGAGTCCGTTCATTGCAGGATGTCTAAGTACACCGGTGGAGCTTTCACAAGAGCTTGCAGCTTGCTGTGAACTTCTTTAATATTGAGTCTCTGCTGAGGCTCTCTCTGCCAGCACCCCTGCATGATGGTGTACACCTCTGTGGGGCATGTCCGAGGTCTCTCTAACTCTCGTCCTTGGGTGATGCATTCAATGGCCTGGTGAGACAAAAACAAAGTGGTGTGGGAGTTAGGGAAGTGATGGTCACTGAATAGAATTTAAACATACATTTCTTCCTATGCTGGCAATGTGTCTGGCAAAAACAATAGCAGTTAGCATGATGTGACTAAAAACAAGACAGGTTTACACTACACTTCAATCTGTTGTGAACCCAAAAACACAAAGAACCCTTATTACTAAACACAATGAGATTTGCCAACTCCATGACAGATACACTTCGGTTGTCTTGTTTCCACCGATTTGCTTTCAGTCAGATAAGAATAATTGACACTAAGGATGGATGGTAAGATATTGGTAAGAGCTCAGTTGACCGGACCAGTTAAGAGATGGCACACATGCACCATGGCAATGTTAATGAACAAACTATAGGGATCGTTTGAGAGGACTCGCAGTATATTCTTAACATATGTGTCCTATCTCTACTGCCAGTAGGAGACCAGGAACCGCATTGGGGATGGGAAGGAGGGAGTGGGGAACTGTAACCGAAGGACATGGTTCAATAGAAAGAGACAGCTATTTAAAGAAAGTGGGCAGGGCAAACTGGCACACACAGAAGAGGGGAAACTGGAGTAGATAAGAGTGGACATTGGGCATGTAGGAGCAACTAAAGCAGAGTGGAGACATTTGGTGCCAACCAAAGTTTTTGGAAGACGTGGTGTAGGCAGATGTAGAAACAAGTTGACCTGGCAGTTAAATTCTCTAACTCTCACAGACAATTTCAGGTCTCCAATTATGCTACTTCCGAGGTGAGAAAGAAGATAACTGGAAGATGGGGCCTGCCAAGTTACCAACCAACAAGGGGGAAGATACATTGTGGGGGACAATTTATTTGTCCAGAATTGACATAAAATATTGTAAAACGGTTTTATCTATGTTCAGATCCCCCACTGGTTTACAGATAATATGCCGCTGTCGGACTTGGAGTAGCATGCTCCTTCTGGAAATGGATTGGTTAATTGTTTTAAGAAGAATCACAAGTATCTGCAAATAAAATTAGTCATTGGTTGTCAAAAATAAATAATGTTGTGTTTGCAAATTTCTCCGCCTCCCACCCATCTCTTTGCCAAGACGCCTGGGGCTGAGGGTAACCTGATGCGCCTTGCTGGAGAAAAAAAGCCACTTATCTGGGTGTCTCTTGAGCTGATTAGTGTCTCTGGTTCCTGTGAAGGGTCGGTTACCGGACCCACAGGGCAGTAAGATTGAATTATCTCGTTCACGCATTGGAAAAAATTAAAATCAAATTCTCTTTCTCTCTATTTATTTATCGAGAAAGCCTTCTTGGCATTGAACAGAAAATAATTGTTCCTGCCTGAAGAAGAAGGGAGGGGTACAGTTCACAAAGTCGGAGTCTGCCTAAATAGAATTCTCCCATTGTGTTTAGGACAGTCATGTTTTTTGGTTTTAGTCACAACCCTACACCTTATAGTGTGATACTTTCATAACGTTTTGATATGAATAAGCTCTCCAGTTTCCCACTGACAGTCAGTTTCTCTCTCTATTCAATGTCTGCCTCACTGCATTGCATGTGTTTCTATTGCCTCACTTTCTGTCTGATTTGTCTGCCTCTCTCTTTCATCATTTTATCCTAACTAACATTTCTCCTTATAAAACTTACCAGGAAAGGTTAAAGGATCTTAACATGAATAGCTTGGAGGAAAGACGAGACAGGGGGGATATGATAGAAACATTTAAATATATAAAGGGAATCAACACAATGAAAGTATTTAGTAAATTGGGCAGACTAGATGGGCCGAATGGTTCTTATCTGCCGTCACATTCTATGTTTCATTGTCCCTCCACTAGTCAGTAAGTGTGTGTGGGAGGGGGTGCTCAAGGTTGTGTGTGTGGTGTTTGCTTGAGTGTGCAATGAAGGCTGTGATAAGGGAGGTTGCTTCTAGCACACCTCTCGAGTGTCCCTACTTATGATGTACAGTCCCTATTTTGGACCTAAATCACTCTGTTCCTCTTTTCTATCCTAATACTTTTCAAGGAGCATCATATTGTGGGTGTGTCTGAGTGTATAACAGAGCTCCACAGCAATAATACTCCCAGTAATGTGTCTGAGTGTATAACAGAGCTCCACAGCAATAATACTCCCAGTAATGTGTCTGAGTGTATGACAGAGCTCCCCAGCAATAATACTCCCAGTACTGTGTCTGAGTGTATAACAGAGCCCCACAGTAATAATACTCCCAGTAATGTGTCTGAGTGTATAACAGAGCTCCACAGCAATAATACTCCCAGTAATGTGTCTGAGTGTATCACAGAGTTCCACAGCAATAATACTCCCAGTAATGTGTCTCAGTGTATAACAGAGCTCCACAGCAATATTACTCCCAGTAATGTATATAACAGAGCTCCACAGCAATAATACTCCCAGTAATGTGTCTGAGCGTATAACAGAGCTCCACAGCAATAATACTCCCAGTAATGCGTCTGAGTGTATAACAGAGCTCCACAGCAATAATACTCCCAGTAATGTGTCTGAGCGTATAACAGAGCTCCACAGCAATAATACTCCCCGTAATGTCTGAGTGTATAACAGAGCTCCACAGCAATAATACTCCCAGTAATGTGTCTGAGCGTATAACAGAGCTCCACAGCAATAATACTCCCCGTAATGTGTCTGAGTGTATAACAGAGCTCCACAGCAATAATACTCCCTGTAATGTCTGAGTGTATAACAGAGCTCCACAGCAATAATACTCCCAGTAATGTGTCTGAGTGTATAACAGAGCTCCACAGTAATAATACTCCCAGTAATGTGTCTGTAAACTCCAATAAATGTGTTTAGAAATCAGACTGTGTAAATAAGATACGTTGTTCTTCTAAATTACATATGAGTTTCTTAAATTATTAGTGACCTAACATTTCTCAGGACCCAGGTCACACCACCACTAACACCCCTATAATTATAGTGTCCGTCTTTGTCGGTTTGAAATGTTGGTCAATAGGTTGTAGTGTAATTTGTGTGTGTGTGTGTGTGAATGTTGCATGTGTACTGTGGGGGCTGTGTGCAATGTCGAGAAACACGAGGAGAGGGAACATGTATTCTATATGTATCCTATCCTATCAAAGTGAGCTGGTGGGGGCAGGTTATCACAAACCCTGCCCCCTACTAAGATATGTAACAGGGTTGATGTTCCAGGTAGGATAAGCCAAATGACAAATGATTTAGGTAAACTAGAAAAATGGTCAGAATTGTGACAACTGACATTTAATGTGGGTAAGTGCAAGATAATGCATCTTGGACGTGAAAACCCAAGGGCAGAGTACAGAATATTTGATAGAGTCCTAACCTCAACATATGAGGAAAGGGATTTAGGGGTGATTATTTCTGATGACTTAAAGGTAGGCAGACAATGTAATAGAGCAGCAGGAAATGCTAACAGAATGCTTGGTTGTATAGGGAGAGGTATTAGCAGTAGAAAGAGGGAAGTGCTCATGCCATTGTACAGAACACTGGTGAGACCTCACTTGGAGTATTGTACACAGTACTGGAGACCGTATCTTCAGAAGGATATTGATACCTTAGAGAGGGTTCAGAGAAGGGCTACTAAACTGGTTCATGGATTGCGGGATAAAACTTACCAGGAAAGGTTAAAGGATCTTAACATGTATAGCTTGGAGGAAAGACGAGACAGGGGGGATATGATAGAAACATTTAAATATATAAAGGGAATCAACACAGTAAAGGAGGAGACTATATTTAAAAGAAGAAAAACTACCACAACAAGAGGACATAGTCTTAAATTAGAGGGACAAAGGTTTAAAAATAATATCAGGAAGTATTACTTTACTGAGAGGGTAGTGGATGCATGGAATAGCCTTCCAGCTGAAGTGGTAGAGGTTAACACAGTAAAGGAGTTTAAGCATGCGTGGGATAGGCATAAGGCTATCCTAACTATAAGATAAGGCTAGGGACTAATGAAAGTATTTAGAAAATTGGGCAGACTAGATGGGCCGAATGGTTCTTATCTGCCGTCACATTCTATGTTTCTAAACCCGTAGGAGTGATACCTGGGATCTCAGACAGTGTCATTGTGGGCAGAAGGATATTGAGTGCCAGTTTCTGACGGGCAGTAGGGCTGTCCAGCGGTTGGAGCACATGGTCAGGTTATAGCAATATGATGCACCAGAGAATTCCAAATTATTCTATAAGGGTAACCGGGGACTTGGAGGAGTGAATTTTTTTTTAGCAGCATTATATTGACAGAGTCCTCCTGCATTTTGACATCATGGTACCAGTATGGTGCAGGCTGGAGCGAGGCCTGTAAGCTCAGAATGTTTTAATAGAGTTGACAGCGCTGTCTTACCTCTGTATTAGAAAGCTGATACCATGGCTGCTTCCCATAGGTGAAAATTTCCCAAAGAACAACACCAAAGCTCCATATGTCGCTCTCAGTTGTGAATTTTCGGTACAAAATACTCTCCGGTGGCATCCAGCGAATGGGAAGCATGGTTCGTCCGCCAACCTGCAAAGAAAGCACAATAACAGTATGTAACAGTATGTTTCATCCTACTGACGTCAATGGGGGGGAGCAGCAATGCCTACACCAGAGTCCGCAAGTCCACTATCACTGTTACAATGTATCTAGCTGTATATCCTACACCAGACTCCGCAAGTCCACTCTCACTGTTACAATGTATCTAGCTGTATATCCTACACCAGAGTCCGCAAGTCCACTCTCACTGTTACAATGTATCTAGCTGTATATCCTACACCAGAGTCCGCAAGTCCACTCTCACTGTTACAATGTATCTAGCTGTATATCCTACACCAGAGTCCGCAAGTCCACTCTCACTGTTACAATGTATCTAGCTGTATATCCTACACCAGAGTCCACAAGTCCACTCTCACTGTTACAATGTATCTAGCTGTATATCCTATACCAGAGTCCGCAAGTCCACTCTCACTGTTACAATGTATCTAGCTGTATATCCTACACCAGAGTCCGCAAGTCCACTCTCACTGTTACAATGTATCTAGCTGTATATCCTACACCAGAGTCCGCAAGTCCACTCTCACTGTTACAATGTATCTAGCTGTATATCCTACATCACTGATGGCTAATCCTGGCATTGCATTATTATCATTGACATATCTATATTTACCACAGACGGACAATATTATATTGAAGATGGCCAGAACAGCTGTTGCATTATGAGATTTATTGCACATCAGCCTGGGATCCACACCCGGCGATCATGTATTATACAATGCTTGTAATCCGGTTTTTGTTGTGTAATTTTAGGTAACTTTGTTTTGTGTGGAACCTGTCATGCTAGGATGAGCTCTTTTTAAAGGGTGCACAATTCTGTCTATACATTGTACTAGCAGATTTAGTAGCAAATATATAGTTTGAGAGAAAAACAAGTCTTTATCCCACCTGTCAATCAATTCTGTGGCATCTATGCAGATGAATTAAATAACGAGGTTGTAACAGATCACCTGGCACCATGACTGGGTACCTCCGTTGAAGGATGCACCTAGCGCTTCCTGAGGGCTCCAAACACTCCAGCCAAAACCATAACCACCATAGACTCCTTCTGAGAGCAAGAAAGGAACAAGCTCTTACAAGAGCTTAGCAGTGAATATAGCAAGAGAGTATGCAGAGTATAGCAATCCCTTGTAGCAGATTCCCCCAATAAGAGACGGCACTCCAAATTGAGGGTGAAGTAGAACTGACTGTACTGGCCCATACAGCCTCTTTTATTCACATTCTACAAACATTGTACTGCTCACAGGGTTTTGAAGAACAACCAATAACACACGTACAATACACTCAGACACTCCCACACAAAATCCTCCCCTCTGCCTGTGATACAATTACCTTACACAATGGGTTATTATAATTATCACAGGCAGGAAAATACACAGTTTTACACAATATTCATAACTTTAAAAGTATGCATCACATTCACATGAAATATTCAGCATACTCCAAATACCAACATCATACAAAATCATACAAATTGGTCCAGTGGGTCAAAAGTTAGATCAACGTCCTTTGTGACCAAATGAAGCATGGCTTTTCTGCCCAAAACCAGTTCCACAGAGTCTTCTATCCTGGAGATAATTGGGAAGTAATCCAATTGTTAAGACACCCCTAGTATCTTTAAGCGAAACCGCCGTTTGGGCGACCTTCCCCTGCTGCAGTACAAATAATCCTCGTTCGCATAACCTGTAGTGCACGAACCAAACTCAGGGGAAGCGGCAATCTCCCGACCGGGATCCGTGAACGGCTCCAAACTCCCGAACGGCAATCCACGAACTGCTACCAACCGCCGAACAACAATATTCACCAAGCGGCTTTTGGTTCCATCCTGCAGTCTCTAAACGTAAAGAAGAAATCCACCCCAAAAACGAGACAGAAGCTCCGCATTGAGGGTCAAACAGGATCTGGCTTTACTGTGGGGACGTTTATGGTGATATGCTGCTTGTTTTATTCTTAAATGTAAGTTATTAAAATATTTTTTATTATATTCTGGAAGTGCACTACATTTTTGTACATTTTCTCTCTTTGAGACATATATACCCATTTGCTGATGAATATGTGAGGAGGAACAACACACTGGATATTGAACAACACCATTTAAAGCTGCCTTAACTCCATAAAGACATAATTCAAGGCTATTTTAACTCCTCAAAATTGTGAGTGACCATTTGTGATTGCACATCAGTACCAGTCTCCACACAGTTATACGCTATGTTTTTTTATTTTATTTGTATTTAGCAGATTGTCCCCTATTTTTCTGTGTTTACTGTGGGCTACCTGCCCGTATTTATGCAGGTCTCCCACCTGGTGGACACTCCCCTAGGGGACCAAATGGGAGACTTAAATGACAGACAGATATGGGGACATTCCAGACACACAGTCACAGTTTTTACCCACAATGCACTATGATTCCCTCCCCTCTGCCCTGGAGATTACCAATTAACTCAATTATCTCCAGGACAAAGCCAGTCGCCATTTTAAATATAAAATCAGAAAAGACATAAAAATACATAACTTTAAAATAACCGAACATTTCCCATTCACATCACATATTCCCAGATAGCCTGGATCTGAGTGCATATTATTAGCGAATAGCGCTCAGATCCCACACACATAGTTCAATCGCCATGGAGTCAAAGTTCTTACAGTCTTTCGTGATATGAATGACTCCATGGGAAGGCTATCTGGGTTAAGTCCTTTCGTATGCTTCAAACCTCCCGAACGGCCGGTATTCGTATGCTTTCGTGGAGGCAGCTAGGCGTTCCGTTGTTTCAGCGGTGTTCGGCAGAAAAAGTGTCCGCTTTTAGTTCCATGGAAATAGAGCCGAACACCGCTGGGTTTTCGCGTGGTTTAAAATGGCCGCTGCCTCGTGGTTGATATACGAACGACGACCACCCTGAATTCGTTAAATTGAGAAGTGTCTGCGGTTAACCACAACGTTCCAATTGGGATCAATAGGTTAACCAGCAGCACACTTCTCTCCTGGGTGGCCGTCCGTTCGGCAGGTTTGTTCGGGAAAAACAGTCATTCGTATGGCTGGGCTATAGAAAACAGCCATTTACACGAACAGGATAGAAACAGACGAATACACATGCAATAACCAGACAGATGGTTCTGTCACACCAATTATCTCCAAGGACAGAGGCAAAACTCCATTAGCCACATGGTAGCAAACGACAATAAAATACA
>OW240924.1:5785653-5805218 GCA_933207985.1 Pelobates cultripes | reverse complement strand
GGAGCCAGGCCACTCACCCACAGGGATCCTCCTACCTAAGCAGAAACCAGGTCTTTCACCCACTGGGAGGCTACTACCCTAAGAAGGAGCTATGCCTCTCACCCACCAGGAACCTACTACCCTAAGAAGGAGTCAGGCCTCTCATCTACTGGGAACCCACTACTCTAAGAAGAAACCAGGCTTCTCACCCACCGGGAACCTACTACTATACTAAGAAGGAGCCAGGCCTCTCACCCATCAGGATCTTAAGAAGAAGCCAGACCTTTCACCCACTGGGAACCTACTACCCTAGGAATGAGCCAGGCCTCTCACTCACCAGGAACCCACTACCCTAAGAAGGAGCTAGGCCTCTCACCCACTGGGAATCCACTACCATAAGAAAAAGCCAGGCCTGGCAAGACTTCCTCTGCCAGTCATATTGCATACCTGGCATGTTCCCCTCATGTCTTGATGTAGAACATCTAATTGTTGGGGGCTATGCCAGCGAGTGCTGAATTATATATCACATAAACTCTTACTAAGCAGGACACTGCAAACTGTTATAGGGCCAGGACAGGCTGGGAAATCTAAGCCAATCTGTGGTCCATAGTAAAGCCACAGACAGAGGACATCCAGGTACATATTTTTTTAAAAGTTTTTAGATCAGCCTAGAGCGTCCCTTTAAGGAGTAATCTAGTCACCCTGGGCCCTTCATGCCTCCATAAATATAGTAAAAATCTTACTGTATTCAAGCCAGAAGCTGTAAATCTGCATGCTGTTAGACTCAGGAACAACAAGCAGTCTGCTGACATGTGGTGGCCTGATCCAATCACAGTGCTTCCCCATAGGATTGGCTGAGACTGACAAGGAGGCAGATCAGGGGCAGAGCCAGCATGATTCAAACACAGCCCTGGCCAATCAGCATCTCCTCATAGAGATGAATTGAATCAATGAATCTCTATGAGGAAAGTTCAGTGTCTGCATGCAGAGGGAGGAGATACTGAATCACAGGATGCTGTGCACAGTGCTGCCCTGTGCTCTGCTGACAGTAGATTTGAGTGGATGGAAGCATATTATGCCTCCATCAACCCCGAAGTCCCTCTGGTTCACTCTGAGTGACTGTAACTGGAGGTGTTTCTAGCTTTCAATGTGAACGCTGTATTTTCTCAGAAAATACAGTGTTTACATGAGAAAGGCTGCAGGGAACTATAGGTCTCACCTGAACAACCCCATTAAGCTGAAGTTGTTCAGGTGACTATAGTGTCCCTTTTAGGAAGGATCTGTCTCTGTGCCTCTGTATAGACAGCTGTGGAATGGATTCCCAGCACGTGCCTGCACTCAGAGGATGACTTACACTGAGCTCTGGGAGGGAGCCAGGTCAATGGATGCCCTCAGGGGAGCGTAAATGAGTGTTTTATGTCCATCCTCACACTGAGCCCTACTGAAGCCAGCTGCCCATGGATAGAATTCCAGTGTCTGCATTGATTTCTCCAGGAGAGAATCGATCTACAATAGCCCTCCGATGGTACGAAGCTGGGGACTGAGATACTGACACCCCTGTGTACCACAGCACGTCATACTCGGTGTGCTAAGTATACTCAGCTTTACCTGTTTAATGTACAGTGTGTTACATTGGGTGCACGTAGCAATCCTCACTATGGGGAAATCAATCATAATGTCCCATTGTACAGCGCAGTGGAATATGTTGGTGCTTTATAAATAACAATAATAATAACATACAGTGTGTTACATTGGGTGCAGGTAGCAATCCTCACTATAGTAAAATCAGTCATCACGTCAGTACAGGTGTAATGATACATTCACACTCACTGTGTCTTTTAAAAACATTTTTGTTACATACTTTGACTATGCATCAAGAGCAGGGTTTAGGTGGCATATTCTGGCACACAATGCAAATTCCAAATGTCCCATGATTCCTTCAAAGCAGCCCCTCAGGAGCATGGGCCATTCACACAACGTGGCTGTCTCTGTCAATGGGTACACATAGCCAGCTTCCCTAAACAGTGATCTGGGCTGTGTGTAAACTGGCTAACCTAATGCAGAGCAGTTCCAATCATTCTGTGTGCTGATTGGAACGGTAACTGATGGGTAAAAGACTTCTGCAGACAGAACTTTATATGATACGATTAGACTGCACAGACTAGATTGAGACACTGAATTGGAGGCCTCTGTCTGGCTACGGAGTGGTCTGTTTGTAATATATCTACAGGGAATTTATTTAATTTAATTTTTTTAAACTTTTTAAATATTTATATAATACATTAAAAATAAAGGGATTCCCCTATAGCTTTCATTTAAAGGCACACTCCAGACACAGTTTGTCTTGTTTAAGTGCTTTATATGTGAAGACTGTGTCCTTTTTTCATTTTACCAAAAGGGCAGTTTTCAATAGAAATTGTCACTATTATAAATTAATCTGGTTACACCCCCCTGGCTGTCAATCAGACACTGGTCCTGTTACTTCCTGGTTTGTTTAGCTCAGTGGATAAGTCAAATGGTGGAATTTACAGATCGATCAGTGTCTTGGTAAAATAATACATTATGGAAGCAGAACGGGCCAAGATAGAGAGCTAGATGTATTTTCTGTTTGTGTATGTCTTTTTTAATTAACGTGGCTGATATGAAATGATCTGTCCTGCAAGCCCTTTGGGACACCTTGTTTCCATTTAGCTGTTTTTATTTGTTGTTTTGCTGACATGAGAAATGTCATTGTTTTAAATGTGTATCAATCATCTACAACATAGAGGGTTTATATCTGTAATTAGCCCTTCATCTTGTGTGGACCCCTTCCTGCCCGTCGATTGATATCTGTGTTTTGGCATTGGTGCCTAAAACAAACTGTTCATTCTGACTCTTCTGGCCAAATCGACTAAATTGGACGTTATAATATTGCTTATACACTGCTCAAAAAAATAAAGGGAACACTTAAACAACACAATGTAATGCCAAGTCAACCACACGTCTGTGAAATCAAACTGTCCACTTAGGAAGCAACACTGAGTGACAATCAATTTCACATGCTGTTGTGCAAATGGGATAACCAACATGTGGAAATTATAGGCAATTAGCAAGACACCCCCAATAAAGGAGTGGTTCTGCAGGTGCAGACCACTTCTCAGTTCCTATGCTTCCTGGCTGATGTTTTGGTCACTTTTGAATGCTGGTGGTGCTTTCACTCTAGTGGTAGCATAAGACGGAGTCTACAACCCACACAAGTGTCTCAGGTAGTCCAGCTCATCCAGGATGGCACATCAATGCTAGCTGTGGCAAGAAGGTTTGCTGTGTCTGTCAGCGTAGTGTCCAGAGCATGGAGACGCTACCAGGAGACAGGCCACTACATCAGGAGACGTGGAGGAGGTCATAGGAGGGCAACAACCCAGCAGCAGGACCGCTACCTCCGCCTTTGTGCAAGGAGGAACAGGAGGAGCACTGCCAGAGCCTTGCAAAATGACCTCCAGCAGGCCGCAAATGTGCATGTGTCTGCTCAAACAGTCAGAAACAGACTCCATGAGGGGGGGTTGTGCTTACAGCCCAACACCATGCAGGACGTTTGGCATTTGCCAGAGAACACCAAGATTGGCAAATTTGCCACTGGCGCCCTGTGCTCTTCACAGATGAAAGCAGGTTCACACTGAGCACATGTGACAGACGTGACAGAGTCTGGAGACGCCGTGGAGAACGTTCTGGTGCCTGCAACATCCTCCAGCATGACCGGTTTGGCAGTAGGTCAGTAATGGTGTGGGGTGGCATTTCTTTGGGGGGCCACACAGCCTTCCATGTGCTCACCAGAGGTAGCCTGACTGCCATTAGGTACCGAGATGAGATCCTCAGACCCCTTGTGAGACCATATGCTGGTGCGGTTGGCCCTGGGTTCCTCCTAATGCAAGACAATGCTAGACCTCATGTGGCTGGAGTGTGTCAGCAGTTCCGGTAAGATGAAGGCATTGATGCTATGGACTGGCCTGCCCGTTCCCCAGAACTGAATCCACCAACATCACGTTGCACCACAGACTGTCCAGGAGTTGGCAGATGCTTTAGTCCAGGTCTGGGAGGAGATCCCTCAGGAGACCATCCGCCACCTCATCAGGAGCATGCATAGGCATTGTAGGGAGGGCATACAGGCACGTGGAGCCTCATTTTGACTTGTTTTAAGGACATTACATCAAAGTTGGATCAGCCTGTAGTGTGTGTTTCCACTTTAATTTTGAGTGTGACTCCAAATCCAGACCTCCATGGGTTGAAAAGTTTGATTTCCATTTTTTTAATATTTGTGTGATTTTGTTGTCAGCACATTCAACTATGTAAAGAACAAAGTATTTCAGAAGAATATTTAATTCATTCAGATCTAGAATGTGTTATTTTTGTGTTCCCTTTATTTTTTTGAGCAGTGTATATTGGGATATATAACTTATGTTGACCTAGCCCAAAGATGGCCCCCAGCCTGCTAGCCCAGACACTGCCCCCAGCTTAGCTAGCCCAGATACAGGACCCCCCAATAGCCCCAGCCCAGACCCCCACCAGCCAGCTAGCCCAGACCCAGCCCCAGCCAGCAGCTTGGGCCATTTCCCAGCCAGCTAGCCAGACCTGGCCCCAGCCAGCTTAGCTGGGCCAGCCCCCAGGCAGCACTAGCCCAGGCACATGGCCCCCCAGCCAGCTGGCCCAGACCCCCCCAGCCAGCTAGCCCAGACCACGGACCCTCGGCCAGTAGCCCAGACACCCCCCCCAAACCAGCTAGCCCCCAGGCCGCCCCAGCCAGCTAGCGAACCCGCCCCCCCCCAGCCAGCTGGCCCAGGTACATTTACACCCAGCCAGCTAGCCCCAGACACAGCCCCAGCCCAGCTAGCCCAGACATGGGCCTCCGCCAGCCAGCTAGCACAGACCATGACCCCAGCCAGCTAGCCCAGACACGGCCCCCAGGCAGCTATCCCAGACACAGCCCCCAAATGACTAACCCAGACAGGCCCCCCAATGGCAGACATCCAGGAGCTATATGTCAGCTCTGGCTAGTACAGACCAGGATATGAAGGGAGCAGATTGTAAGCTGCCAGTGATTCCATTTATATATCTGTCCAGCAGGTTGATGGCAGCAGGATAAAACTCTGCATATGGTAAGTCTTGCACTGGTACCCTAGTACAGTGATGGCGAACCTTTTTGAGCCCAAGTGCCCAAACCACAATACATGCCAACTTTTGTTTCCTCAAAGTGCCAACACGGCAATTTAACCTGAATACTGAGGTTTAAATTTAGAAAAAATAACTCGTACAGTTGTCTGAACTAATTAACTACTTTTGTTTTAAAAGACGAACACAACAGAGAGTTCAATGATACAAATTTTAAATAATGATATAAATAGATAAATTTAAGCTTATATTTATTAGTATCTCCAACAAATGCAATACATACACACACAGATTGCTGAATATGTACACAGACAGTCTGCTGAATACACACACACACACAGTCTGCTGAATACACACACACAGACTGCTGAACACACACAGACTGCTGAATACATACACACACAGTCCACTGAATACACAGACTGCTGAACACACACAGACTGCTGAATACACACACATACTGCATTGAGGGATGCAGTGTATGTGTTTGTCTGAGGGGTGCTGTGTATGTGAGAGAGGTGTTGTGTGATTGAGGGGTGCTGTGTGTGTGGGGGGTAGGGGTGCTGTGCTGTGTGTGTTGGGGTAGGGGTGCTGTGGTGTGTGTGTGGGGGGGTAGGGGTGCTGTGCTGTGTGTGGTGGGTAGGGGTGCTGTGCTGTGTGTGGGGGGTAGGGGTGCTGTGCTGTGTGTGTTAAGGGTAGGGTGCTATTATTATTATTAGAGTATTAGGGTGCTTTACTGGGGGAGTAGGGTGCTGTGCTTGGGGAGATACAGGGTGCTGTGTGTTTGTTGGGGTAGGAGTGCTGTGTGTGTGGGTGTGTGTGTGGGTGTGGGTGCTGTGCGTGTTTTGGGGGTAGTGTTGGGGTGTTGTGTTTGTGTGTGTGAGCATGGTGCTGTGTGTGTGAGGGGTAGGGCTGCTGGGCGGGGGTAAGGGTGCTGTGGGGGTAGGGGTGCTGTGTGTGTGTGGGGGGGAGGGGTGCTCTGTGTGGGTAGTGGTGCTGTGTGTGTGTGGGGGGATAGGGGTGCTGTGTGTGTGTGTGGGGGGTAGGGATGCTGTGTGGGGGGAGGGGGTGGTTATACAAAAAAAAAGGTATGCTAAATCAGTATTCCCCCCCCCTCCTGCTTACCTTATATGAAGGAGGGGGGGCAGAGCCATCCCTGGTGATCCGGTGGTGGTAAGTACTGCTTCCAGGTCGGGAGGCAGGGGGAGGAATCTGTGAAGCAGCTCCCCTGTTCTCCCGCGCGATGCTGTGTGGAGCGTTGCCATGGTAACGTGCGGCAACGCTCCACACAGATTGCTCGCGGGAGGACAGGGGAGCTGCTTCACAGATCCCTCCCCCTGCCTCCCGACCTGGAAGCAGAGTAGGCGCCTGCCATTTTGGGCAGGCAGGTACCTACTCTGCATTGATGGCGAACCTATGGCCGCGTGCCCTAGAACATTAGAAGTGTCGCACCGAGTTTAGTGTGATGGCGACTTTGCAGATCTATGCTGGGAAATGAGAGTCCAAATGTAATAAAATATTAGTGAAACTGGAAACCCTTTTTATAATATCTTATAATGTTTAAACCTTCAGAGTTCTTGGAAGCGTTTTCCAGGACAGTAATGGAGCTGTAACAAAACCCCAGCAGATTATATTTGAGTTCCCTGAAGCCAGGGGAATGGTACCTAGCCGGGAGATCATCCCATTAACCTAAAAAAAAAAAACAAAGCAGGACGCCTCTTAGTTTTTAATTACTTATTCAAATCACCTCATCGGTGAGATCTCCATTAGTGTGCTGTGCGCTCTGCCAGAAACACACTCCCGCAATTAAAGACTCTCCAGGAAAACACTTAATAACTTAGAAAAACAGGAAAACAAGTGCTCGCTAAGCCATTTCATTAATGGAAAAAACTTTCATGACTGCCCTAACTCAGCAAGCAGACTGGCATCTCTATGGGCACAGACACTGGTACTAACCTCACAGGGGAATTACAAATAGAAGAGTTGGCACAATAGCCAAATTTCAGAATTATCTCCGTTTGTCTGTTTTGGGTTAAAATGTATGGAGTCACTGTTTAGTAACTGGTTCCTTTATAAAATCTCTACTAGATATAAAATGAGATCAAACTGCAGTTTATGTTGGGGAGAAAGCAGGCCCTGGTCACGTAGCAATCCAATAAGAGGCATATTAATACAAACATTTAAAAAGTCCATTTTGTTATCAACACAAAGCTATCAGTAGGTGAGTTTGGTACCCTTACATGTGAGTAATCCGTGTGTTCCACTGGAAAGCGTCTTCTGAAATATTCTGCAGCCCGGTATTTGAAATCGTTCTGCAGAAGATAATATATCGTTATATTGTAAAATCGCTAATTATTATAAATTATTTGCCATTTGGTGATGGAAATGTTCTAAACCGGTCAATCCCCCTCTATATTGTAAAATCTTTATTATTAGTTCATAAATGTTTCAATAAAGTAATATTGTGAGAACACTATTCTGAGACAAGGCTCTAAAAGTGTTGCAGTCGCCACGGAGACCAGTGAATGTTACTGCGATTGTTCCACCTTAGCACTTTTCGCAGTAAATTCATATTTTTTGGCCACCGGTGTTTTTTAAAATCATAAATCAGAATCCTGTCTGGTCACTACACCAGGGGACGGCTGTATATTTCTATTATGCTGGACCTACTGAAATGGGATAGCCATTTTGGCAACCGTGTGCATGCAATCTAAACAGCAGCCATATTGTTCTAGGACTTATGGTTCTGTAGAGTGACTATGTAATAGTGTAGTTCAAGTGATACAATTCTTCACAACACGTCATATTGTATAATAACTACGCTGGCAAGTAGAAATTAATAGCTGGAGAATATGCAGTGGCTAGTAATGCTTGAGACTTGGCTAGCAGAATAGTACTACAAAGTTTAAGTTCTTTAAGACCAACCAGGTAATTAAACTGGTGGAGTATTTTTGTGTACATACGATTCCACTAGTTTACAGTCCGGTATAGTCTTAGCTCTGACCGAAGGGGTGAGGATAGTTTGATGGCATGCTCTATGCCATCTTGTTTTGGTCGTCAGAAGGTTAAGAGGCGCTAAAGGCCACGCAGCTGCGCTACTTCCTCTGTTAGCATGTTGGGCATATTGAACTGAACTTGGTCCTTGTTTTGCTCCCAAAAACAGAACTTCCCCTGTTTCACCTAAAGCTCAAGGTCACAGTCCTTCTCACGCTTCCTGAGTCATCATCGCCTACCCCCTCTTCCCCCCCAGCTCCAAGAGACACGATGACAAAAATTATTAATGTCTCCACAGCCACAGAGAATTAACGTGCGGGGCAGACTGAAATACTCACAGATTCTTCAGCTCTCTGAAGTTTTTCATGTCGGTCTTAGTTAGGCTCAACAAGTCCTTCTGGTTCTCAATTACTCTGTTGGAAAGACACAGGCATCAATCAGTGTTTAAGGCTTCCCCCATGGGAGCAATACATAGTGGACCTCAAGGCCAGGATGTCTCCAAGAAAATGTCACTTCAAATACATAAAGTGTGATCATCCAGCTCTCCATGCTACAGAAAGAGTCAGACAGGATGGAGAAACACTACACATTCATTTTTCAAAATGGCCATAAAATATATCTGGACACCGCAGCTTTAAAACATTAAATTTAATTAACTTTACCTCGCTCCCCTGCTCGCTGCGATGGCTTAATGCACATACTACATAGACTTATCTGTAGCTGTATCATTTCCATAATCAGTGAGTTTTTTTTATTTTCTATACTTTTTTCATTGTTTTCCATTTTCATTTCTTATATATGCTTTACTTTGAGAACAGAAGAAATTATCTCACTTCTTGAAAATGTGTTAGTCACACTTTACTATAACGAGCTTGTGACACATAGTGCTGTGAAATGGTCCAATAAATATATATATATAGTGTTTGTTATTTAGCTGAAGCTCCCAGCAGTGATCGGTAATGAGGGTCATGTTAAAAAGTGAAATGAGATTGTAAATAATTATAACTAAAAAAAGAGAAAAAACTGACCAGAAAGGTCAGAGATGGGAGAACGCCCTCTAGTAGATTGTCATATGTTTATGTGCAAATAAAACGTAACCTTTAATGATATATATATATAAAAACACTGTTCAAAAATAAAAATAAAAGAATATATTAAAATAAGTCTGGATAGGTCAGGTAGGTAGCACTAGATGGGGTGTGCAAACTAATATAATTTTCACATCTAAGAAATCCTGAGGTGAAAAAAACACAAAACCCAATGAAGTGCTCATTCCAATCTATAGTACAAAGTGAAGGCAGCTATTGAGAATATTGCTGTCACTATAGTGAATATAGAGATCTCCTAATCATTAAAAGTTACGTTTTATTTGCACATAAACATATGACAATCTACTAGAGGGCGTTCTCCCATCTCTGACCTTTCTGGTCAGTTTTTTCTCTTTTTTTAGTTATACATATAAGTAAGGGTTATCCCCTATTCTGGACGCCCCAGATACACACTCTAACTGGCTCCCCTCTTTAGCGACACCCAGTGCTTTTTCGAGATTGTAAATAACCTTACATTTACAACTGAATCTCTCTTTCGTGCTAAAATAAAAAATAAAATAAAAAAAATAATCAAAGGTTCAGATTAAAAGTATAAAATCCCTCTCTCTAGTGTTTAAAACATACTAATTCCCAGCATGCACCTCACATCATCTCCGCACCTGGCTGCTGGAGTTATTATGTATCATTTTCCTATAATGTGTTGTACATGTTGGGGTTTGACATGGGTGCGCAGGCAGGGAGAATCCATTCAAGGGTGGATCATTTGATACAATAACTATGTAGATTCAGTTTATGGCAAGTGCTCTGAAAAGAAAGCTAAATATATTAAAAACAAGTCTTGTAAAAGCATTGTTAGACAATAGCGATTGTGTTGTGTAAACACCATGTGTAGGTTTCCCAGAATCCCTCACTCCTTGCTCGGAGTCTGTCCATGCTAAACAGATGACATGTCTTTTCAGACAGCTATTAAATGACTTGTTCCCCTCTTGCTGCCCACTAAAGTGTGTACGTTTAATGAGTGGGTGTCCGCTTTCACAATGAGGTCATCGCTTCATCTCAAAACAGGGGTTACCCTTTTTGTCACCTTCCTGAGAGCACAGCTTTTATATGTCCTGACTGTGCTCAGCCAGATGAAAACACTGTATCAGATTGATGGGCCCTCTGCACAACACACGCACTCCACAATGGATCATAGGGAACTTCCCCTCCCTGCCCTTTGTTCTACCAGCACAATCAGTAGTGCTGCCAGGAGGGCGTTACGGAGGGGAATTTATAGCATTGGGCTCCCGTAGATCTTTGACCTTGCTGGTGTGCAGCATCTCCAGATCTGAGCTGGCACCACCTTGAATCTTCCATTCTGTTAGAGCTCTCTAAAACGCTAGAGGAGGGTCGTGCTAAATATGGTGTCCATTTGTAAACCCGTTCAGTACCAGAGGAACATGCAATGCACTGCTTGCACTAAAAGAATTAAGTAATAATCATACCTGTATTTTATATAAATAAAACATTTTAAAATGTCTTGTCTACTACATAGTTTAACCGACCAGATGCAAGCAATGACTACACCCTGCACATCATGCTTTTGCAATCCTGAATTGCTTCCATGAATCTGACCGTTATTTCCCGTAATGTGCAAATTCATGGCCACCATGCAATACAGCGTCCCCTAATCACAAGCATCCCTAATAAAGGGACACTCCAGGCTCCTGCACACGTTAGATGCACTGTGTAGGTTAGGTTACAGTTAGTTATACTGGGTGGGTTTATATTATTAAAGGGACACTCCAGGCTCCCACACACGTTAGGTGCACTGTGTAGGTTAGGTTACAGTTAGTTATACTGGGTGGGTTTATATTATTAAAGGGACACTCCAGGCTCCCACACACGTTAGGTGCACTGTGTAGGTTAGGTTATAGTTATACTGGGTGGGTTTATATTATTAAAGGGACACTCCAGGTTCCCACACACGTTAGATGCACTGTGTAGGTTAGGTTACAGTTAGTTATACTGGGTGGGTTTATATTATTAAAGGGACACTCCAGGCTCCCACACATGTTAGATGCACTGTGTAGGTTAGGTTACAGTTAGTTATACTGGGTGGTGGGGCGTGGCCAAGACTCCAACGAGACTGGCAGCAGAGTAGCGGAGCTCTGTGCCTGACAGGAGAAAATAAGCAGCCCCTGGTTGTAAAAAGCGGTAATGGCGACGAAAAAGCATCGTAACACAGCGGGGCGTACCCCAACAATAGATAACCCACCCGCAAAGTCCTCTCTGCGGAGATTTTTCACGGAACAAGTGGAGCCGCACCAAACAAACAAAATGGTGCCCGCGACCCTCACATGCGGCAGCCACCCAGCCCAGCACCATCAGAGGACTCAGGGGACGAAGCCGACATCAGGGCAATACTTACACAACTGCCCTCGAAGAAGGACCTCACAGAAATGTTTCAGAAACTGGAGAACTATTTTAGTGAGAAACTGCAGGCAGTCACTGAGGACGCCCAGCATCTAGGCACCAGAGTGCAAACTCTGGAGGATGCCGAGGAAACAAATGAACGCCTATGGATGGAATGTCACACTACACAAAACCAACATACAGATGCCATAGTCTACCTCCAAAGAAAATTTCAGGATGTAATTACTCCAGAATTGCTCTTTATCCATCGCTCTCACTCTGTATTCGGAGTTGTCTATATTTGCATTTCATTTTATGAATACAACTCTTTTCTCATAAATCACATGCAGTAAAGCACTGAAACCATTATATTTCCTGTGGCTCCTCCCATTGCCCTCGTCACGGCTGTGAGGTTCAGACTTGCATGTGATTGGTTGGACATAGCCCATGTTTGGCAATTAGTTAATTTAACATTATATGTAATCCTCCAATGAACTACTCAGTCAGCATTCTGTATTCAATTAATTGCTACATCTCCAAAGAAGCCCGCTGTAATATCGCCAAAGCCATTTTACTTTTTTTATATAAATAAATGAAGCTCATAGTATAAACCGTGTCTGACATTAAATAATAATGATAAATTCAATGTAAAGGTGATGGATCCAATGAATCCCAGCCGGCTGCATGTCTCCCGTGTATACACTTTATAATAACACTGAACGTTGGAAATGGAACGTTTGGGAATAGATCTGATAAACTCCTTCCCATTAGGCGTTTAGTAATGGGTGGACACTATATAGTAGACACTGCTAATTTTATTTCAACGGGTTTAAACAATATTTATCTTAGGAGCATTCAAACAGTGTGAAGTAAGAGTTATTGATGCATTAAAAGATTAGCATTGATCTGTGTGTCCCAGCGGCACGTCCGATGTATATATTTCCAACCCCACCAGTAAACTTCTGTAACACAGCCACATCGGCCGTCTAATGAACAGTTGCATTATTTGCTATCAGTTTGCTAATACTGTAAGGAGGATGATGTTTTTCGGTGTGATTATCTATGATAAACCTTGCACCAGAGATAGGTATCTTTCAGAATGGTGGGTGTGGTAAGTTGAGGGATGTGGCCTCTTGGGGATACGACACAGGGTGTCCCTGCTTATCGTTAACCAACGTTTTGCCCATGGTATGTTATTTAATAAGACCATGTGTATGCATTAATTAAATATTTCCAGGAACATTAAAACTTTTGAATGTACAGTCTCTAATACTACAATTTAAACGGGAAGTCTAAATCTCCATGTCACCATCTTTCTTGGGGAACATCTCAAACCTTTGTCTTCATCTCTTTCTTCTCCAGCTTTGTGCAGCCTCTGAACCATCGGTAAGTTTAACCTGGCCACCTTGCATGTTTCTGCTTTACTGTTTAGAGCAGTGTGCACTGTGTAGGTTCACATCTGACTACATACCCCACCGCCCAATTTTATACACACTTATAACGCATCTACAACCTACTCTGTATTTACTGCCTAAATATTCCCCCAAGCCATCAACATCTGAGTTTTCCCTGATACCCCTTTGTCTGAAACTCAATAATAGCATCTAGATTGTATCTATATTGTAGGTACATCTAAAAATCAATGTAATGCTTTAAGATCGAAACATCTGTGTAAAACTCAAAGCCTGAGATGTATTTGACTAGAGGATAAAACTTACCAGGAAAGGTTAAAGGATCTTAACATGTATAGCTTGGAGGAAAGACGAGACAGGGGGGATATGATAGAAACATTTAAATACATAAAGGGAATCAACACAGTAAAGGAGGAGACTATATTTAAAAGAAGAAAAACTACCACAACAAGAGGACATAGTCTTAAATTAGAGGGACAAAGGTTTAAAAACAATATCAGGAAGTATTACTTTACTGAGAGGGTAGTGGATGCATGGAATAGCCTTCCAGCTGAAGTGGTAGAGGTTAACACAGTAAAGGAGTTTAAGCATGCGTGGGATAGGCATAAGGCTATCCTAACTATAAGATTTAGAAAATTGGGCAGACTAGATGGGCTGAATGGTCTTATCTGCCGTCACATTCTATGTTTCTATGCTGTGTCCCCCGATTACTGAAGCACTGACTTTAAGGTATAATAGTATGGAAACCCTGTCTATATACAGTTACACATACTGAGTGACTGTGTGTGGTCGATATATTTTTCTGTGTACCAGAGATTCCCCTAGTTATTTTTCCTTATTGTGAGACAGTTTCCGTTAGGAATAAAACCTCTAGCGATCTAACTATGCATCCATCAACCTTATCACGTATTCACACCTTCGACACCCCAGGCATTTACATGAGAGAATTTGTAACGTGCTAAACAGCACATTAGTAATAAGACAAACAGCCGACAATGACTGGACTGCAGCCTGTGTTACAGACCTTCCCTGCAAAGAGAATCCTTTTAGCTGAGAGCAGATTACTTCTAATAGCTCTTAATGCTGCTGGGATTCGATTAGACGCGGTGATTAAACTTGTCTGCTTGCTGGTACATGCTGCCTGGAAGTCCCCAAGCTTTCTTGTGTAAATACAATGTACTGCTCTTTGCTTCGTACACTGTGCATACCACGGGCGAAGGCTATTCTTTTAACCTTGCGGCTGTATGCTTCGCACAATGTGCGTTCCCTGGGCGAAGGTGTGTCTCTTTTCCATGCCGCTGTGTGCTTCCCACAATGTGCGTTCCCTGGGCGAAGGTGTGTCTCTTTTCCATGCCGCTGTGTGCTTCCCACAATGTGCGTTCTCTGGGCGAAGGTGTGTCTCTTTTCCATGCCACTGTGTGCTTTACACAATGTGCGTTCCATTGATGAGGGCGTATCTCTTAAAAGTGCCGCTTTATGCTTCGTATAATGTTGTTCCACCAGTGAGGGCATATCTCCAAACCATGGCGCTGTGTGCTCCATATGATGTTGGTCCACTAATTAGGGCGTATCTCTTAATCTTGCGGTTGTGTGCTTCGTATAATGTTTATCCACCAGTGAAGGCATATCTCTTAACCGTGTCGCTGTGTGCACGTGTAATTTTGGTCCAGCAGTGAAGGAGTATCTCTTAACCGTGGCGCTGTGTGCTTCGTATAATGTTGTTCCACCAGTGAGGGCGTATATCTTAAGCGTGCCGCTGTGTGCTTTGTGTAATGTTGTTCCACCACTGAGGGCGTATCTCTTAACCGTGCCGCTGTGTGCTTCGTATAATGTTGGTCCACCAGTGAGGGATAATCTTTTAACCAATACTCTGTATGCTTTGTATAATGTTGGTCCACCAGTGAGGGTGTACCTCTTAACCGTGCTGCTTTGTGCTTCTTATAATGTTGGTCCATCAGTGAAGGCGTATCTCTAAACTGTGCCGCTGTGTGCTTCTTATAATGTTGGTCCACCAGTGAAGGCGTATCTCTTAACCGTGCCGCTGTGTGCTTCGTATAACGTTGGCCCACCAGTGAAGGCATATCTCTTAACTGTGCCGCTGTGTGCTTCGTATATTATTGGTCCAACAGTGAGGGCATATCTCTTAACCGTGCCGCTGTGTGCTTTGTATAATATTGGTCCATCAGTGAGGGTGTGTCTCTTAACCATGCCGCTGTGTGCTTCGTATAGCGTTGGCCCACCAGTGAGGGCATATCTCTTAACCATGCTGTTGTGTGCTTCGTATAGTATTGGTCCACTAGTGAAAGCGTATCTCTTAACCGTTCCACTGTGTGCTTTGTATAATGTTGGTCCACCAGTGAGGGTGTATCTCTTAACCGTGCTGCTGTGTGCTTCGTATAATATTGGTCCACCAGTGAGGGTGTATCTTTTAACTGTGCCGCTGTGTGCTTCTTATAATGTTGGCCCACCAGTGAGAGTGTATCTCTTAACCGTGCCGCCGTGTGCTTTGTATAATGTTGGTCCACCAGGGAAGGCGTACCTCTTAACTTTGCTGCTGTATGCTTCATACACTGTGTTCCATGGGTGAAGGTCCATTTTTATACAATATCATCACAGGCAGGATCACAGGGATTAATACATCAAATCCCTGTCCTACTGCTGCTGATGAACGATCGCAAATATGTGAAAGAATGCTTTTGAATCTGTATTCGATCTTACACCGTGCTCTACGAGAAGCTTTGTAAAGGAAATGTTTATTGAAACAGATTGCTAGCTCTATAGAGGAGACAGTAAAATCTGAAATAGATTGCTAGCTCTGTAGATTAGATTGTGTGATTTGGACTACATTACTGGCTCTGTAGATTAGATTGTGACATTTGGACTATATTACTAGCTCTGTAGATTAGATTGAGAGATTTGGATTAGATTGCTAGCTCTGTAGAGGATATGATTCTTACATTACTGGTCAGTACTTTTCCTGTAGATATAATCAGTCCATAAAGAATTTTATAGTGTTTATTAATCGTCTATTTCCTGTTGCCATCATCGGCTTTTTATGTATTTATTTTGTTTTTATACAATTTATTTTTTTCCAGTTTTGTTTCCTTGGCAGCGACAAATTGAGAGATAAGAGAGCTTTTTGAAAAGTCTATTACTCGTGTCCTATGAATTAAGTAAGATTACAATCTGTGGCTGTCCTCCTCTTTAAAGATGCGTTATCTATCTGTAAATGAGCGTCTAATGGAAGCCATTCTGTCCTGTGTTATTGCTAATGTAATTGGTTAAAGACCTGGTCCTCTCTTCAGAGGCTCAAAAGATCAAACAGGCTGAGATTGGCTTTTTTCCTATAATTAATTTGGTGGGAACGAGCAGAGCTGTTAACACCAATGATCAAGGAGAACATTTCATTTGTAGTTCAGACGTCTAAGGACGCGGGACGTGTGATTACGACGACACAGTGTGGTGTGCTGCAGGACACTGCACAAAATGTTTCGGACAGCTAGCTGAGTCAATCACAGAGGGATATATTATATGCTGTGTAAAATGGAACGTACTTCATAATTCATGGATGGGGAAACTGATGGTTGGCTATGATCAAAGTGGTATTTTTAGTTCCCCCCCGCCCCCCAATCCATCATTCCATACATCAGCCACGTATAACAGTATGCAGATATATTTTATTTTAGATTTAAATTAACAATTTTTTATTTATTTATTTTTTTACCTTTTTTCTCTTTAATCTAGAGTTTTTGAGGGAAATATTATATTATATATTTATATGTATATATTATAAAATTATTATATAGAAGGTTTAACAGAAGAATCCTATTAATCCCACAGAATTCTTGCGTACACCATCTATGGCGTCGCGCCATTCCCTATACCAACATGGCGCCATTCCCTTTACCAACTTGGTGCCATTCCCTATACAACATGGCACCATTCCCTATACAACATGGCAATATACCCTATACCAACATGGCGCCATTCCCTATACCAACATGACGCCATTCCCTATACCAACATGGCACCTTTACCTATACAACATGGCACCATTCCCTATACCAACATGACGCCATTCCCTATACAACAATGGTGCCATTCCCTATACCAACATGGTGCCATTCCCTATACAACATGGTGCCATTCCCTATACCAACATGATGCCATTCCCTATAGCAACATGGCGCCATTCCCTATACCAACATGGCACCATTCCCTATACAACATGGCACCATTCCCTATACCAACATGTCGCCATTCCCTATACCACAATTGCACCATTCCCTATACTAACATAATGCCATTCCCTATACCAACATGGCGCCATTCCCTATACAACATGGCGCCATTCCCTATACAACATGGCACCATTCCCTATGTCAACATGGCGCCATTCCCTATGTCAACATGGCGCCATTCCCTATGCCAACATGGCACCATTCCCTATACCAACATGGTGCCATTCCCTATACCACAATTGCACCATTCCCTATGCCAACATGGCGCCATTCCATATACCAGGGGTAGGCAACCTTCTAGCAGCACTGTGCCAAAATAAGATTGTGATGTCCCATAGCATGCCGGTCCTATTTTTTTAAATTGAGGTGTGCATGCTGCTGTATTCTGCTTGTGGTATTATCCTACAGTTGCTTTGTATCGTTGTATTTGTGCGTATGTAAGCTATTATATTGTAAATGTTCATGAGTAGTTTGTGGTGTTGTGAACCTATAAATGTGGGCTGTGTATGGGGGCTGCTTGTGGAACTGTGTGTGTGTGTGTGTGTGTGGATGGATGGATGTCACATTGTGTATTTGGTATTGTGTGTGTGTGTGTGTGTGTGTGAGGGGTGGCTGTTGCGTTTGTGTGGATTGTGTGTTGTGTTTGTGTGTGGGCTGTTTGTATTATTTATATGAGGGGAGAGTTATTCTGCAGGTCTGTGTATATCTAGCAGTATGGTTGGCTTCCCTGGATTTCAGTGGGGACCAGGCCGGCCAGGTACAGGTCAAAGACAGGAGCTTCACCAGCAGCTGCGGGCTGTTCTACTACAGTGTGGATTCCCATTCACAAGCCCTGGGAGGAAGTGATCTTAGATCCCCTCTACATGCTGAAAGTGGCGTATGATGTCACAGAATGGGCGTGCAGGCATTGCTGGGCGTTGTTTAATAGATTTTCTCTGCTAAAATGCATTGTTAGCCTTTGACATAATGGGATGTGACCCATAAATTGTGATAAACTGACACCCAAAGTGCAACTTGCATACATCTTTTACAAACCTTTATATTGTATTGACTGTTTTATCAAAATGTGTACAATTTACATATTTGAGGTTGTGCGATGCAATGAATTTATACTTACTAAACAGTTAGCTGGAGTGATTAGACAGCTTTGTACAATGAAGTTGAAAAGCAGTGTTGGGAAAAATTGTGCACTTTGTTGATTCCGATAACACACAATACTGCGATAGGCGGGGGGCTACACCGATCTGCTTGGCCGATTGAGGGAGAAGGAGAGTATATCCCTATGTCCGAGGTCCTGAGCAATACCGGACTGCGAAACCTGCGAGAATGGAATACGATGACACAACAGACGCTGATGCACAGATTTCGGTACACACAATTGCGGCATTTCTACTTCAACCTCCCCAACAGGGTAGCGATTCACAGAGAACAGACTTGGTTTGAAAACATCTGCGTGGCCAACACTGGCGCGGATGGTAGGGTATCGCTCATCTACCAACAATTGATAACAGGAGACCTCACACGGAAAAATGCGTTTAAGAGGCAATGGGAAGAGCTGACAGCTAGGACATACACTGAGGCACAATGGGAACAGATATTAATCCTGCAGCACAAGAGCTCCATAAGCACCAGATATCAAGAGGTTAACTTTAAACTAATCTCTCACTGGTATAGGACCCCATCTTTACTGCACAGAATTTTCAGAGGAACCTCAGATACATGTTGGAGGTGTGAATCCCAAACAGGCTCTCTACGGCACATCTGGTGGGATTGCGCGCTAATCAAGCCATATTGGGAGGACATACAAAGGGAAATGATGATAATTCTAGGAGATCTGCCGGACTTTAGCATAGAAATGGCCCTACTGCATTACACAGAAGGCTCGATAGCCCAATACAAGAGATCGATATTACGGCACCTGCTTAACGCAGCGAAAGCAGCTATACCAGTCAAATGGAAACAGACCCAACCACCGACCGTCACGGAGTGGCTACAGAGAGTTGAGGAAATACACACTGCCGAGGCGCGATACGCAGAACTAATAGGAAGAAGCACCAAACACGTCGATATCTGGACCCCATGGTATCTATACCTCTCACGTCCCGGAACTAGGGAGGCACAGCACACACCATAACACCGGGGGTCTGAGAGGACCCGGCGCACCCCGACACGTGCTATCCATCATGTCTCCCCCCCCCCCACCCCTACTCCTGATCCTCCTCCCCCCCCCTGCCCCCCTTCCCTTTTCCCCTCTGCATCTAATCAACTTCACGTAACTTCTTTTCCTTTTCTGAGGGCTTGGGTGGATGCGGCTTGCCCTGCCCCCGAAGAGGCCAGAGTCGGGAAGGCCCCGA
>OW240924.1:5767175-5777885 GCA_933207985.1 Pelobates cultripes | reverse complement strand
AGACCAGTAAGCTTAAATCTACAGCAGAATTTTAAAGTTGGGTAGAATGTAGCCGCTCGTTTCTAACTAACTAGCTTGTCATTATTGCTATGGCTTCAGCTTCAGAAATGCACACTCACCTACAGCTGTTCAACCTACCTGCATCTCAATGATTGCTGTTATGACATTTGCAAATGTTACGTAACCGAAAGATACCAATGCTCATTATCTGTATCGTTATTCAAATTGTTCATCTTATTTCTATGCCCATGTGCACTGTTTTGGTGTATGTATGTATATTGTACTCACCTGAGCGACAAATAAAGAATTTACAAAAAACAAAAAAAATTGTGCACTTTGAGACATTTTCTAAGACAACTAGTTTGGCCTACACTTTGTACTTTTGCGGTCAGCTCCTCGCAGTTTACTTGAGAGTGAATACACTCCGGCTTACAGCAGCCCCCGCTCACAAAGTGTTCACAGCACATCCAGCAAGACGTATCATAATGTGGAAACTTTTCACAGTGATTGGTGAGCGTTCAATACTAAGGGAAACATACACATCAGATTTACAGTAAAAAATCTTTGTTGAAGGAACAGCCAGAATTAAGGAACCTTGAGAGTTTAGGGAATAACCAGATATGACCGTATTGTACACTAGTTATGAAATGCGCAAGTCATAAATAAAAATTATTTAAAAAAATCTAAGGTAAAACATTAAATAAAAATTCTTCACAGTTGTCTCTAAAACACGACAGTTACTCTTGATTACGATTCTTTAATAATGTTAAGTCTTGGTAACTATAGAAATAATCATTTTTTTTGTATATTATGGTATTTTAATTCCCCGTTACAGCTCTCTCTGAGTATACAAGGAGTTAATTCTTAGGTTGCGTGCAGAAATAGTTAATATTAAAACTCTTGTCTCTCCCCAAATCGCGCTGTCATTCCCCATCAATCAGCCATCGATGGCCTGGCCTATTTATGATTCTAGGACAGGGGAAACACTAAATTTATAAATAATCGCAGTGGCACTCATGAAATTGTATGTGACAGCTCCACGTTAACGGCTTAAGGGTGGGTCCGAGACACCTCTCTCCTGTCTGCCGCGGGGTTAATGCGATGCTGATAATGTACACAGAGCAAGGATGGGGGAATTGAAAACAGATCATTAGTGAGATCTTTCTCCCAGGGGCCATCCATTAAATATTAAGCCAGGAGACGCTGCCAGTACGCAGGGAATCAATAAGAGTTCTCCTGCGGGGGGTCCGTCAGGGCCGAGTGCTTTACACTTTAAGAGTCAGGGGTCTGTCTAGGGGAGCTTGTACAAAGTTGCTAATTAATCCCTCTAATGTAAATGGTTGGCACTGAGTTATACGTATCCTAACTTTAAACAACATCCTACATTTCTGTGATATGTAAACAGACTTACGTGTTTCTATTCTATAATTCAAGGCAACTAGCAGATCTGTGTGTAATAACTTTTTGAGTGGCATTGTATCATTAGTGGATCGTTCATGGGCTCCCCCAAGAATTTTAATATATCCACCGATTCTTCTAACTCACAAACATTGTTCTTTATAAAAACAGAAAGCAGTTTAAAACATGGGGCATATTCACTAAGTGCAGCATTTATTAAATAAAAAGGGATTTGTGGTGAATGAAAAACAGATCTGCAAAGTTTAGGTTAAAATAAAGCATTTAAATACCTTCCAACAGTCCCAAATGTGGTGTTAACACCCCAGCTTTATTCCTGGGTGTCCTGCTTCTGGGAACACCCAGGAACTATCCATCACGGGAAAGCCCACCTGTCCCGTGTACCTACCTTCCAATGTTGGGAAATAGGGATTCCCACACAGCTATCGGCACACCTCTACGATTTCACACTTTGATTTAAATTCGGTGTTTAATAAAATTGCAGTTTTGTCAGCTTGAGAATTTTAACAAAATTCCCCAAACCTTATAATCGTATTACTGCCTAGAAATGGTAAGCTTGTTGGAGCAGGACCCTTTTCACCTTTTGACTCTCCAACATTAATTTGTCAGACAATTACTATCTTATAATATTGTAAGGTTCTGCAGAATTTGTTGGTTCTTTCCACATGATGATGATAATAAATAATAATAAAAGGCACCGCCCAAAAAGGACTGAAGAAGTTCTCGGTTTCACGTGCTTATTATTGTGGTCGATTTATGGGATGCAGAATAAACTGTCTAAAAAGTAGGTTTTACACAACATAGCTACTTGAGATTCAATTTGTCACCCTGATTCTTAATCATCGGAGCCTTATATTTACTTAGTAAGATCCGATTTTGTTGTAAAGCAACAAATAAACTTTCAGCTTTAGCCCGGTATTTTGTGATTGCAAACTGCTCATAGAAAGTACTGCTCTGGACTGAAAGGAAGGGCAGACGTGACTGCTGCCCAGTAGTAAGGGGGATGGCACAAAGGTACAAACATTGTTGCAACTTGGAGGGGACTAAAAAGTAGAACCAGGAGAGAGAGAACTCCTCTGTCACCTAGAAGGATTGTAGGGGACCATGACTCTTTCCTGCTTTTTCTGGCATTTGGCTGCCATTCCCTAAAAAATTTTAAAAAAAATAAAAAGATAACTAGTAGTTGTGCTGTTTTGTGAGTGGTAGGAGTTGGAGTTCGAATCTACCATGGCGGCAGCATCCTCAGCAGGGTCCCATGAGGAGGCGATGTTACAGGCTTACCTGGAGTCCCATGGCTCAGGTGCCTTGGATGCGGTTGTGGCCGGCGTCGCAGGAAGATCGGGAGTTGGTGAGGCGGAGAGGACAGCGGAGGTATCCCCTGCACACGGTCAGAGGGCCAGACGGTCAAGACCTCCGGTACAGTTGTCACCCTGCCCGGTGAGCAGCAGGACCCGGCGTGATGAGAGGATGTAAGCGGATGGATGGCGGTGGAGGTTCCTCGTGCGCCCAGGCGGAGTGGTCAGTAGAGACGTTGATGGGAGGGCCCAAGATGGCAGCGGAATGGCGGGATGCTCACGAAGTCCGCCTTCCATTCCGGGACTGGCGGATGTGACGTCATGACGTCGGACGGTAGGAAAAAGACTGGTGACGTCATTGGGGCCCTGCGGGGCGCGTAAATGACGCAGGGACTCAGCCACGTCACAGGCCCCCGCCTCCTTTACCTCTCCGGCAAGTCGGAGACACCAGAGGAGGCAAGGAAGCCGGCAGAACTCTGCCTGAAGTGGGCAGGACGATCGGAGAGAGTGGAGCCTACCGGGACGAGTCGGATTTGACCTCAGGTTCGGACAGTGAGTAGGACACAGCCCAGCCTGCAGTCCTGGAGTTAGCTATCCATCTCCCCAGGGGCAAATTAACCTGCACTAGTGTTTGGGGTGATATGCATGGGGCGCAGGGGTACTCTAGTGAGGTGCTGGGATTGCTGCGCGCAGTTTTAGACAAGTTACCCAAGGGTAGTGTGTTAAGTCCAGCGCCCGCTCAGGCGGTTAGTGCTAGTGGGTATCGCCCTCCACTTCTGGGTTGTGTTTTGCCCTCCTTGGGGGTACATGTCCCCGCCGAGACACAGGAGAGGATTCTAAGGGGTGAGTATGTGGACTTCTTAGCCATAGTTCCCAAAGACAGGGAATCTGTGGATAGGCCACGCAGAGGGGAGGCTCAGGACGGGGACAAGGCAAAACAACTCCCCCACACATTTTGGAACTAGCTGCAAGGATTTAACATTTTTGCGAGCATCCTGGCCTGGCGGTTCCCAGAAAAGGCCCCCTCTCTGTCTGGCTATCTTGATTTAATTTGGGGGGCTTATAAGGGCAGTTCCACCATTTTAAATTTAAAAAGGGTAAGCAGGTGCCGGCAAAAGGACAGGGAGGGAGGACGTTTCTAGAGGCGCGGGCGCCGGTGAGCATAGTAAAGATGCGGCCTTGGCTCACTCAGTACCTCAATAGGCGGATGTTTTGGATGGGGCTTTTCCGAGGGTTTTTGGATACAGTTGGTTTTTTTCAGAAGTTTTTTTCGTTCGCGTATAACTTAAAGTCAGTGTTAGGGAAATATGTGATTTTGCAGGACAAACTGGACAAGGAGGTCTGATTGGGGCTGATGACAGGGCCCTTTGACTTCCCCCTCCTTTTCCAACTTGCGCGTTTCCTCGATGGAATTGGTTCCCAAGAAGGAAGCAGGGTCCTTCCAGTTGATTCATCACCCGGAGTGCTTCCATCTGTTGGGTTGTCACTTTTGTGGGCTGTTTTACCACGACATGTGTTTGCCCAGGGGGTGTGCGATCCCATGTTCTTACTTCAAGATGTTTTCTTCCTTCCAAGAGTGGGTAACAGTTTAGTGGTTGGGTTGGCATTCAGTTCTGGAGATCAATACGGTGTGCATGATTTTTCGGCTGCCGGATGACAAAATGGTAGTACTCCTGGAGTTGGTGAACCAGTTGAAGGGTGCGAGGAAGGTCCAATTACAGCGGATGCAGGTCCTGTTGGGGCACTAGGCATTTGCGTGCCGAGTCCTGCCAATGGGTCGGGCTTTTTGTCATCGTTTGTCATTAGCGATGGTGGGCATTCGGGAACCGCATCACTTCATCCGGGTCAACAAGTGGCTTCTGGAGGCATGGAGTTCTTTCCTAGGGACCTACAATGGGCATTTGTGTTGGCTGAGGGCAGCCACGTCCAGTGGGGCATTGGATCTTTTTACGGAGGCTTCGGGGTCCATTGACTTCGGAACGTTTTTTCGGGGTCACTGGTGCGCGAAGGCTTGGCCATCGGGTGGAAGGATCTGGCTTTGATTCGCAACCTTACTTTTTTAGAGCTTTTTTCAATCTTGGTGTCCTTAGAAATGTGGGGCGACGACTTGCAGGGGCACGTTGTGTTTTTTCACACGGACAATATGAGCATGGTCCATGTGATAAATCGCTCCTTGTCGGCCCCTCCCCCCGTGTTGGCGTTAATTCGGCGCTTGGTGTTGCTGAACCTGCAGTATAATGTTTGGGTGAAGGCGGTTCATGTTTCGGGTGTGATCAATGTGGTGACTGAATCTCTTCCTCGGTTTCAGTGGGACCGTTTTAGAGAGGCAGCGCCAGAGGCGGACCGAATTTGACAGACTTGTCCTGCATCTTTATGGGATCTCTCTTTGGAGGCCGGAGGGATTTGGTGGCTGAGTCCTTGTCTCCAGCATTGTGGCGGGCATATCGGTCGGTGTGGTCACAGTGGCTGTCCTTTATCGACAGGGAGCGGAGGATCGCTTCGGAGTCGGGGAGGTCAAAGTTTCATTGCTGTTCTTGTCGTCGTAGCAGTCTTAGGGTAAGTTGTGTGCATTTGCAGAACAAGCGCTGCGGCCTTGTCTTTTTTGTTTTGCTTTTTAGGGTGGAGGGATCTCACGAAGGAGTTTAGTGTTCAAAGGGTGTTGGAAGTTTGGAGGCTTTGGAAAGGTAATGATCGTCGGAGTCCAATTTCGGTGGACTTACTGGGGCAGCTTTTAACAGTCCTTCCGCAGGTGTGTGCTTCAATATTTGAGGTTTTGATGTGTCGGGTTGCGTTCTCTGTTGGTTGTTTGGAGCGTTGCCAGTGGGGGAATTGGTGGCACCCAACTTACGCTCGGTGGCTCCTATGTTGTTGTCAGATGTTCGGTGGTCCGAGTCTTCATTGGATCTTCAGGTGCGTCGATCCAAGACCGACCAGGTGGGTCGTGGAGCATGGGTGTGGATTGGGGCCGCCAGGGGCCCTTTTTTGTCTGGTTCAGTTGGTCGAGGTTTATTTGGATGCTAAGCCGGGGGCGTCGTCGTCTCTATTGGCACATCAGGATGGGTCGCCGTTGACGCGATACCAGTTCTCCTCATTGCTTCGGTTGGCGTTGCGTGCCTGTGGAGTGGATGCCTCTGGGTATTCTCCTCACTGCTTTCGGATTGGAGCCGCCATGCAGGCGGGCGTCTTAGGTTATTCAGCGGCTGCATTTGGGCAGATGGGACTCTTTGGACGCACTTGTTGTAACGCTTTCCTCTCTTGTAGGTCCCCTTCGTTATGTTTGAATCCTGGGCCACTGATATGTTTACTGGGCAGCTCACAGAGCAGAGGTGAGGTCCTACGGCAGGAACTTGGGCTTCCCAGATGAAGTGGGCAGAGTTCGGTAGTGGGGGATTAGAGGGCTTTCCTGGGGTCAGTTTTATGACGAATGTGTTGAACTTAGGAGGTTTGTGTCGGGGCCGGTAACTCTGGTGGTGCACATGGGTGGGAACGATTCATGTAATTAACCAGGATCTGGCCCGCTGTGTGGATCTGTTTCAGAATTTTATGCTCGTCTGGTCAGAAATCGTTCTACGCCCTTGTTGGCAGGCGTTGCCGCACGCTTGGGGCCTCGAGTGTGGGAGGCGAAAGTTGAACATGACAGTCTCTCGGTTTGTGCGACGGTTGGGTGGCATGGTGGTTCGTCATGTGAACCTGTAGGGTGACCATGTGGTTTTAATGAGGAGAGATGGAGTTCATATGATGGGGATTGGTTTGGACATTTTTAACTTGGGACTACAGTCTGGATTGGTGGTGGCGCTGGCTGCGGGGGGCGCAATGCCAACCAAAGGGGCTAGGCTCAGTCGACATCGCGGTGGTGGTGCTCCTGGCCAGCAAAATGAAAAGTAATGGGGGAAACGATGAGTTGGCTTGGATAGTTGCAGCCTGCCGAGGGCTGATGGCAATAGGCAGGCTGATACGAACTCTGGACAAGGAAGTGGTATCTGTCTGTTGGGGGAATTTACCCAACAGCTGACAGTTGGATAGAATTCTGGTCCGTTAAAAAGTTGTAAAATTAATAAAGCTGTGGCCGTTGCCCTTACCCCTATTTCAGGTCTCATGTGTTTTTGTTGGGGGCAACGGGGGAGAGAATTTGTCAGCAGTCATTAATAGGGAACAACGATTTACAGATTAGAAGCTATTTAACTATTTTAGTTGGTAAATACTGCAGACTTGTATATAGTCTTGTACTCTTAAAGTGACTGTCAAGGTAAAAACAATATTGACATATTTACAGAGAAAGGGTAAGTTAAAGAGTGCAGCCCCCTGTTGTAATTATTATACCAGGATTACCCTGGCCCTGTTCCCTGGTTAGCAGCGGTTTGCCCTCTTATCTGGGTCTGCAGAACACAGAATTCCATCTATTTGCCATTGATTGGCTGAGACGGTCAGCTGACCGCTCTCTCACAATGAATAGCACATAATTTGGCATTAGCCAGACCAGAGTGAGAGTTTCGGTCTAACTGATGACACCCCATGACACTGCCAGAGGTGTGGTTACACCTCAGCTGTAATCGGACTGGGGAAATGGCTAATGCGCATGCGCTGTGTGAGCTCTACTAAGGCAATAGTCCCTCCCCTTTTCTATGGGATTTCACTGACACGATGTACTCATGCAGAACATGATGTCCGGCGTCAGATGACCAAAAGTTGGTTAGCCACCAGGAAGCCACCACTAGAGGCAGTCTTAGTCCTCCAATGTAATTATTGTAGTTCCTCTAAAACTAAGGAGACAGGGACACTACACCCAGGCCACTTCAATGAGTGACTACAGTGTTGTTTCAAATATCTGTATTTAGGGATATTCCTCAGTGAATAATGGGACAATTGATTTATTTTTTTAAAAAAAGAAAACATTCCCAAGATGTATTAATATAACTGTAAAGAAGATTGTATTCACATATATACTTAATGCATGTTGTAATCATTTTATACTGTGATATAAGTTTTAACACGTCTGATTTTTGTGCTGTATAAGTTAAAATTGAGGAATTGAAAGACCCAACATGTCCGATGCAGATCCTGTGTTAAAGAAGGACACAGCAGAAAGGGTTTATCGGGTTTATTTACTTTGATATTAACCAAATATATTAAAAGCTTCAAAAACATCAGCCCCATTGTTAATCAAAGGAAAATGATGTCATGATGATGTCATGAGTGATTTTGCCAGATGAGTTAACGTGGGACATTATCGATGATTTATGTTTTTTTCTGTGGAACAGACAATGCTTTAGTTTAAATTAAGCCACAGAATTGCTTTGTATAAAGGACAAAGGGTTTGACGTATTGTGAAAAATTGTCCATAAGTATAGAAAAATCTTTATTTATATAAAAAAGAAGAAACTTTGTGCTGCTTTACTACTTGGTCTATATTGTGATAAGATTGTATTTCTCTTTCTGCTCAGTGTTTTGTGTTTTTTTTTTTTGGTTGCGGATTAATTTCACGCCATTAACCACCCCCTCCCCAAGCTGACGTTGTGTGCAATCTGAGAGAGCGATTCTCTCACCCCACACATGAACACTTAGCCGTACAAACAACACACGCAACTTAAAAGCTCTGTAAACCGATAGGTCCCATAAGCCCCGCTAAACAGTCACGTTCACAATTACACGGTGACCTACACTTATAACATACATGGCTACATGAGGTGGGGGGCACCTCCATCTCGGCTAATCCATGGGGTTAACCCCTTTGTCACCAGTACAAATGAACAGACCACCAAGTGATTGCTCTTTTGAACCCTTTATCCCACAGGGGTCCATATCTCCAAGCTGTTTGATCAGAATGATAGGCTGTCATGTCACTCAGTAGCTAGTAACTGGACGTGAATTGGTAACTAAACTCATCTGGTCATTGCTCAAAAATATGTTAATCTCAAAATCTCAAAACATGTTTAATAAGACATGAGAGATCAAACTTTGTAACTCAATTCTAAAAGCAAAATTGAGTTAAACCATAAAGTCTTTCTCAAAGAAAGGGATTCTGAATATTACATGATGTACACTTTTTTAAAATATCTAAATCCAAATGGTGAGATTTAAATCATTTAGTTTGGTTATACCGGGCTAGTTATACTTGGTGGGTTTATATTATTAAAGGGACACTCCAGGCTCCCACACACGTTAGATGCACTGTGTAGGTTAGGTTACAGTTAGTTATACTGGGTGGGTTTATATTATTAAAGGGACAATCCAGGCTCCCACACACGTTAGATGCACTGTGTAGGTTAGGTTACAGTTAGTTATACTGGGTGGGTTTATATTATTAAAGGGACACTCCAGGCTCCCACACACGTTAGGTGCACTGTGTAGGTTAGGTTACAGTTAGTTATACTGGGTGGGTTTAAATTATTAAAGGGACACTCCAGGCTCACACACACGTTAGGTGCACTGTGTAGGTTAGATTACAGTTAGTTATACTGGGTGGGTTTATATTATTAAAGGGACACTCCAGGCTCCCACACACGTTAGATGCACTGTGTAGGTTAGGTTACAGTTAGTTATACTGGGTGGGTTTATATTATTAAAGGGACACTCCAGGCTCCCACACACGTTAGGTGCACTGTGTAGGTTAGGTTACAGTTAGTTATACTGGGTGGGTTTATATTATTAAAGGGACACTCCAGGCTCCCACACACGTTAGATGCACTGTGTAGGTTAGGTTACAGTTAGTTATACCGGGTGGGTTTATATTATTAAAGGACACTCCAGGCTCCCACACACGTTAGATGCACTGTGTAGGTTAGGTTACAGTTAGTTATACTGGGTGGGTTTATATTATTAAAGGGACACTCCAGGCTCCCACACACGTTAGATGCACTGTGTAGGTTAGGTTACAGTTAGTTATACTGGGTGGATTTATATTATTAAAGGGACACTCCAGGCTCCCACACACGTTAGGTGCACTGTGTAGGTTAGGTTACAGTTAGTTATACTGGGTGGGTTTATATTATTAAAGGGACACTCCAGGCTCCCACACAGGTTAGGTGCACTGTGTAGGTTAGGTTACAGTTAGTTATACTGGGTGGGTTTATATTATTAAAGGGACACTCCAGGCTCCCACACACGTTAGGTGCACTGTGTAGGTTAGGTTATAGTTAGTTATACTGGGTGGGTTTATATTATTAAAAGGGACACTCCAGGCTCCCACACACGTTGGGTGCACTGTGTAGGTTAGGTTACAGTTAGTTATACTGGGTGGGTTTATATTATTAAAGGGACACTCCAGGCTCCCACACACGTTAGGTGCACTGTGTAGGTTAGGTTACAATTATACTGGGTGGATTTATATTATTAAAGGGACACTCCAGGCTCCCACACACGTTAGATGCACTGTGTAGGTTAGGTTACAGTTAGGTATACTGGGTGGGTTTATATTATTAAAGGGACACTCCAGGCTCCCACACACATTAGGTGCACTGTGAAGGTTAGGTTACAGTTAGTTATACTGGGTGGGTTTATATTATTAAAGGGACACTCCAGGCTCCCACACACGTTAGATGCACTAGGTTAGGTTACAGTTAGTTATACTGGGTGGGTTTATATTATTAAAGGGACACTCTAGGCTCCCACACATGTTGGATGCACTGTGTAGGTTAGGTTAGGTTCGGTCCATCCTATCTCACTCTCCCTCCCATCAGAGTTTCTCTTCCTTTTAATAATATTGTTGTGAGAATATCTGTTATGTTGGTAGCGTGCTCAAAATTCAACTGCAACTCCCAGAAAGGTTCATAGAGAACGATGGTGCTGGTATTTGTGGAGTAAAATCAGGAGTGCTTTAGCAAGTCTAAGGGGAAATTCCACTTTTTAGTTCATTGAATAAAACATTGAAATCACCTAAAACGTGTTCGTATTTATCAAATGACATGTTAATCCCGTTCAGAAAAGGCACAATCAGAGCACACATTGCTAATGAGGAGAAGGAATAGTAACATTGTCTCAGGTCTCTTCCTTTCTGCATGCT
>OW240924.1:5726474-5767075 GCA_933207985.1 Pelobates cultripes | reverse complement strand
GGGTCAGAAATGAGCTGGAAGGGGCAGAAGGAGCACAAACATAAAGTAGGAGAATGAGCAGGAAGGGCCTGCAAGGAGCAGGAAGGAGCAGAAAGGGTCAGAAATGAGCTGGAAGGGGCAGAAGGAGCACAAACATAAAGTAGGAGAATGAGCAGGAAGGGCCTGCAAGGAGCAGGAAGGAGCACAAAGGGACAGCAAGGAGCACAAAGGTAAAGTAGAAAAGGGAGCGGAAAGGGTCTGCAAGGAGCAGAAAGGGATCAGAATGAGAAAGGAGCAGAAGGGCGCAAAATAAGCAGAAAGTAGCAGAAAGGTAAAAGAGCAGAAAGGGGCCAAGGATAGAAAACAGTGTTAGAAGAAAAAAAAAGACTGTCAAATGAAGGAGAGGAAAAGGAGATTGGAGCAGGAAGGACAAATGAAGTGAACCCTCCACTTTATTCTGGACACCACATCATAAGGCTTTGGTACCTGGGCCTGGCAGGGAAACGCTGGACCTACTCATCTCCAAAGGTAAAAAAATATCAGTATTAATGTGTTCACTTTCATTTACTGAGTGTCAGGAAGCACAGAGTGCTGTTGGGTAGGGGTGTTGCTGATTGGCTAGAGCGGTCAGCTGGCACTCTAAACCAATCAGTAGCTCCCCATTCATAAAAAAGTAAAAATATTTTATGAACCGGGAACTAGCGATTGGCTTAGAGCGTCAACTGACCACTCTAGCCAATCAGCGGCACCCATGCCTGACGCCAATCTGCACTTCCTGACACTCTGTTTCAGAAGCCAAATACCACTGAGCGACCTGGAGCTGGAGGAAGCCTTTGGGGTTAAACCATTTGAGAGCGATTTAACCCCTTAAAGGAAAGCGAGCACCCAGGGGCTTCCAGGCATCTTAGCATTTTCATTTAGGTGAAGTTGTTATGGTGACCAGAAATGTCCTTTAATTTGCTTAAAGGAACACTATAGTGTCAGGAATACAAACCTATATTCCTGACACCATAGTTGTGAAAACGCTATTCACCCTGGCTTAATGTGATAATGGCTATGCCCCTTCCCTTTCATGACACTATCAAAAAGGTACCAAGCATGGATGTCATTACAATTATGCCCCCCCCTGGAAAAATTCCTGCGGACGCCCATGCTGCCAGGTGTAAAGGGCGGAGCTTATAACAGTGATTGACAGGGAGCTAAGATGGAGGCGGCTCTCTCTATACTGACTTCCAGGTGTAAAGGGCGGAGCTTATAACAATGATTGACAGGGAGCTAAAATTGAGGCGCCCAGCTACAGGATAAAGGAGATTTCTATATTTAATTTTCTTTTTTACACTTCACATGTTTATTAAATATTGTTGAAGGGAGTTCTAGAACTTGTCGTAGCTGCAGGTAAGAGCTGCAAATCCTGAGGATGCTGGAACCTTAAATGCATTTTTGTATTATTATATTTTGGATATTGTTTTTTCATGTTAACTTTGTATTTAACACGTGCGATACCCCAAGCCTGGAGATTTTTCTCTGTAGGGAATTAAAATCCATTTATATCTGACCCACATCTCTACCCTAAATCCTCCCTATTCACCGCGTGACCTGAAATTGTGGTAAAAAAACACAGATTTCATCCATCTGACTATTCGTTTCCATTCCGAGATATAAAATGAGTGTCTCTGCCGTCACAGCACTCTCTGCACTGACTACTCCTTTACTGGTCCTGCAGGACACATATTAAAGCTCCTGGTAACCCAGTTTTAGGATATTATTATTCCTCGATGCCCCTAGTTAATTTTCTGGGTCTCCGCCTTTTCTCCCGCTGATACAATGTGTACTAAACTTTGAATTCTCTGCTCGCTGTCATCAATTTGTTATCATAACTTCTTGTATGTTTAGCCGGTCTCCCCAGAGAGCCAGCCCTGCAATCGGACATAACTCCAAGAGCCTTTCAATTCACAGCCTCACATGTAGAAAGGGAGGCTACTAACTCACCACTCGGAATAGGCCATGTTAACCCTTATCCTGCCAACATGACTGTAACACGGGGACATGCAAACACTGCGCCATAGAAACGTTTATACATGTTGAATAGTCTTTAGCTATAAAGGCTAATAGTGACATAGAAAAGGTAGTGGATACCTGGAATAACCTTCCAGTGGGAGCAGGAACAGTGATATAGAAAGGGTAGTGGATACCTGGAATAACCTTCCAGGGGGAGCAGTAACAGTGATATAGAAAGGGTAGTAGATACATGGAATAGCCTTCCAGTGGGAGCAGTAAAAGTGATATAGAAAGGGTAATAGATACCTGGAATAGCCTTCCAGTGGGAGCAGTAACAGTGATATTGAAAGGGTAGTAGATACCTAGAATAACCTTCCAGGGGGAGCAGTAACAGTGATATAGAAAGGGTAGTAGATACAACAAGAGGACATAGTCTTAAATTAGAGGGACAAAGGTTTAAAAATAATATCAGGAAGTATTACTGAGAGGGTAGTGGATGCATGGAATAGCCTTCCAGCTGAAGTGGTAGAGGTGAACACAGTAAAGGAGTTTAAGCATGCGTGGGAGAGGCATAAGGTTATCCTCACTATAAGATAAGGCCAGGGACTAATGAAAGTATTTAGAAAATTGGGCAGACTAGATGGGCCGAATGGTTCTTATCTGCCGTCACATTCTATGTTTCTACCAGTGGGAGCAGTAACAGTGATATAGAAAGGGTAGTAGATACCTGGAATAACCTTCCAGTGGAAACAGTAAGGGCTAAGTTTACTCCAAAGAATAGGGAGCGTAAATAAGTAAGTAGGATCTGATCCAGAAGCCCAGAGAACAATATTAATGCCCACTGCCACTATCACTGGAAATGGGGAATAGCCCACAAATAGTATATTTAAAAAAAAAAAAAACAGACCAGAGATTAAGTCCTAAGTAGGAGAGTGACAATAAAGTGGAGTAGCCGGTAGATAAAATTCAGTATGTAAGTATGTGGGGAGAAACACAAACATACAGCTTGGTTGGTTGTCTAAGCGTACATTGGCCCGACTGTAAGAACACTCAGAGTGTCTAAAACTCCAAATACATGTCATCTACCCGCTACTTTTTCATCCTTCGAATTATTAAAGGTACAGCATCCTTTCCATTTTATTGTCACTCTCCTACTTAGGATTTCATCTCTGGTCTGTTTTTTTTCATACCCTAAAGATTAAACCATTTAAACGTGTGGTCGTAAAACTTTACCCTGGGCCAGTCGATCTGCTAAAGATGTCCATTTAATATTTTTAGAGCCTTAGAGGGGTTTGTGTCTGGTTATTATTATGACATTCTGTAGTGGGCATTTCACAGACAACTATACTAATATGTAGATGCCCAGTTCCTCATTAAGGAGACACGTTTTGGGGTGTGTTATGGAGAGAGAGAGAGCTAAAACTGGATTGTTGGATGATTGGGACTTTTATGGGGTAAGAGTTTTGTAATTGGGGGAAAGAAGGTTGAAATGGTAGAATTGGAGAGCTACTGCCTATGGAAGATTCTGGTTACAGTGCCAACATATACTGCGGGGCTGTACGACGGGTACAGAATGGAAACATTGTGACAAAAAAGTTGACAAACAAGTTGAGCTGAAGTGCAAAAAACAAGGATGGCGCTGCCGTATCAAGCGATTCCGTTGGGATTAATGGCAGGCATTTTTGTTGCAGTCAGTAACCATAAGCTATTTACTTTTGGAAAAGTAGCGCTGTCTCCTGCGAAATTAAATATCTCTATAACGAACAGTTTGTAAAGAATACAATTATTCGTATTGTTTCATATTATTATATTAGACGATGGGTGGAAGTTGTGAGGACGTTTGGGGGGCGATATATATGGGGGACACGATGGATCGTAGAATATTCTCTGTACGGCTGGCATGCAGTGCGTCTGAGCTCGCACGTTTGAAAGGTTTAAACTCCGCTGGTGAATGGCAGTGAGTGTTTCAGAGAAATCCGACAAAACAGATCCCCGGGCGGCCGTCTAACCTTCCCTACCGGATCTGCATCTCACATGAGCCCATTACTGAATGACTCCCAGCGCAGGGGGACAGGCATTAGCCGGGTAATGCCATTAGTCAGGATGTGTGTTATCGGACTCCTAATGCACATGGATTTATTGGTACGTGTCTCATGTATTATTAGGGAATATCAGCCTTTTCTCATTCACAGTTTGGGGGACATCGTTATGGTTCATTATTATTTAGTGGTAATTCTCAGGCTTTTCTGCTAATCCCAGTGTATCAGCCCCAGGCACCTCTACCGGAAGGCAATTCCAAGTATGCACTACTTTTTTAGTGTACTCTGTATGTGATTCACAAAGCCCCAAATGATACATTTCACTAATTTAGGAGCAAGTGCAGCTCTCATCGACGGTCACAGCAAAAACCCTAAGTAAAACTTCTTTATAAAGAGCTTATCTGGAACAAAGTGCTTAAACTGGTGCTATGGAAACCACCGCATTTTTCATGTAGATTGCTGCAACCTTAGCATCTTGCCCCCGAATTGCTCTTTCTAATTACCCCATTGTAGCATTCCGTAGCACAATGCCGATCTTCCAAATATTGTGTTAAACACAAACAATAAAACCATTGGGAGCCCTTTTATAAGTTACATGAATGATGTGTTTGTTATAATTTATAAAAATCTCATTCTAAGACATCTTTACAGAAATCACTAAATAATTGGTATAACAAAGTTCAATCTAATTGGGGAAACTCACATCAATAATTCAAGTAAATATTTAAAAAGATCTTTATCATTCAGCTGAATGGCACGTTGGAGGAAAGGCTAGACAAGGAATGGATGTTTTTAGAACATCCAATGAACCTTGCATAGGATGATTATTGCTTCTTATAAAATGCTTATTAATCCTAATTACTCTTGAAGAACTCATAGAGTTTTTAATTATGTACTTGACAAGGTGCTCTTGTATGAAGATAATAAACTTTCAGCCGAGTTTGCTCTCTCACAGCGCTGCTGAGATGAGCCTCATTGTCTCTGGTGTAGACCCTATGCCGCAGCAGATCTTCTTACCAGAAACCTGGTGTTGTAGGATTCCTCCTGAAATCAGGGCTTTCTTCCTTATAGTAGAGAGATCACAGGTGTATGGTTCTGGATTTCGGAAATCTGAGCAGGATTGGAGTTAGATTCATTGGGGGGTCACATCTGTAACCCAACTTGGCTAGGCAAAGCTCACCTGTACTCAGAAACGCAAGATGTTGGTAATCTTTAAATAAATGTAGGGAGCTTTTCCCTGTAACCCAGATTGCTTCTTAGCAAAGCAGACATCGAACCCAGATTGAGCCATACTACGACACCTTAATATCAGGGTAATGCTCTATAGTGGGGTGCACTTGGATTATAAAGTATGATCAAAGTAACGCTCCCCTGCAATCCTTCTGTGTACCCCAACACATACCAAACGAGAGACATTGATAAAACATATTACAATTTGGAGCATTTAAAGACGAGGTAAACGCCAAGCACACGATCAGCCAGCATGTTACAGGACTGAAATGTGCTCGCTTGGAAATCCCAAGCACTGGTTCAGGACAGCAGCAGTCCTATATAAAGAGCAATTCTGGACAAAGTTCTAACCTGGACCAGTCGCCATGGAAACCAATGGAATGTTCTGACTACTGTTTTAGAACTTTCTTAACCCACAATGAGCATTAGAACTTTCTTCTACCCCAGATCCTGGAGCTATGTCTGCAACCTGCTGGGAGCATGTCTACTAATTAATTGGGGATTAAGTACTGTACGCAAACAGATCTCACTAACGATTCAAATGATGTAGAATGATCAACACAGGTTTCTGATCTCTGCTAATTCACGTCCAGCTGAAATGTCCCTTTGTCTTGCCAAGATCTGCTCAAACGAACCTACAAAATCGTTAATTATATACTGAAAAAGTCTATTCCAAGCCAGTCTGCCGTTTGTGTTATGGTCTAATCTCAAGTGATTGTGCAGATAGATGTGTGCACATTTCTGTACACAATAAATACACATACCTGACACTGGGCTAGCTCCCTGTCAATGTGGGTCTGATTGCTGATATTTAATAGTAGTATTTGGCTCCTGCCCAGTGGATCTTTCATTCGATAAATCTAATAGATATGTGTTGTTTTTTGTAAATGGATTTTATATACATTTCTGCTTAATTCAAAACTAATAAAGTTTAGGACATTCTGACTGCTGACATACAGACAGAACTCACAGAATCTGTTTAATTGATGCACAACATACATAGACACCTTGAAAGTGGTAACAACAGCCATCCGACTAGAAGCTAGTAGCCATCTGAGTAGGCGACGGATGTATTACTGATGAAGTACAAAGTAAAGCAGGTTCTAAGAATATCATAACGCTGAAAAAAAAATAAAAAAAAAATGACACTATTTTCCCCAACGATATTAACATGCATAGCTTTTCTATCTAAACACCTGCTATGTCCTCACATTGGAATATTGCAATACTACTTGAGGAATTCCTATAAAACTTTTTGTGTTTCTCTGGCAAGGCTGGTGCTGTCCCCGAGCATGGGGAAGGTGTCACAAACAACACTTACATTTCAGTGACATTTTCCATCTCTCCGAGGTCCAGCATGCTAGTGATGGAGTTGGGTTCCAGACATTGAACCAAGGTCCCGTAACACCTGCAGGACTCTGGGCAAGGTGTCACCATGCCTGGCGTGGAAAGTAAGACGAACCATGCCAGAATCCAAGCAACATGATGCCCAACTCCTCCAAAAACTGCCCTGTCCAAGCAGGACCAGGTCCCCTGACTATTGACCAGACACCCCATATTCCACGTCACCTGCCTCGCTACCTCTGTTGGCTGCGAGTCAGTGCATCGTCCTCCAGCTTGCTCTAACAAGGGATGCACATCATAGAATGATCGTTGCTTGCTCAGCACGTGAGAGCTACACAGATATCGTCCCTACTCTAAAGGCAAACATCTCAGCCTAAAATGGGGAGGGGCTGCAGATCAGGCACACAACTCCCTTCTTGGACACACAGTAAAGTGGCGACCACAGTAATGAATACTTAATGCGAGTGATGCAGCTGTCCAAAGACCACGTTTATCTCATCTTCTGAATCTTTATTAGTGACAGAGAACATGACGGTGTCCGGGGGCAGGGGCAACTAGTTATAGGACAAAAGGCAAAGCATGCAGAGGGGATAGTATTGTTTGGGGTTATTGGGGATTAGGAGGCAATGCGTTACCCACAGGAAATCTTCAAATCTCATGTGTGAGAGGCAGTAGGGTAACACGAGAACAAAGGAGGTGATTAAAAAAATGAATGCTGGAAGTTTAATGTCAGATAGGACCAGGGCTAGTTAGGACATAATAAGCCGTGACATTACGGAGGTGATGTGCTTAGTGTACCCCTATGTACATACAAAGACTGACGCCCATTGCTGCTTTGGGACAGAATATTGGAAATTCATTCCTGAACTGGCAATTATAGAGAATTAAACATTTTATTCAAATATTTCCAACTTCCTATTAAATTATAGGTAGTGTTCATTTCCCAGCTTTCTGGTCGATTCTCTATAATTCTAAGTTTACGGAATACATTTTTATCGCCTCGGTGCATTCGGTGTGAGCACTATTAGGGGTTCAATCACTAAACAACATGTTGGGATAGTAACTTGCCAAATGGCAAACAACTAAGATTGTTATAATAACATAGTTGAACAATTTTTCCAAATCTATATTTTTTTGCTTATATTTTACCATTTGTTTTGGTTATTTAGAAATAAAAAGTAAATGAACCAATGACCTACCTAGCCTTCCTGTTCCCAAAGTAGTAACTTTATTCATGATTTTGGTTCATGGGCTTATGTCCTGGACATTCCTTAGCTCAACTAGTGTAAGTGATAACCACCTCTGCTGGGAGGCCATACCATCCATCTACTACTTTCCCTAACTCTGCAGCTTTCCCCTGTAACTCCAGGCTGGGATCAGGTCTTGTACCCCAGTATTGTTGGGAGGTCGATTTTCATACTGTGAGAATGCACAGGACTCACCGCGGGGGAATGTTTCGCATCTTGTGGGGGTTCAGGACTGTAAAACGAGGCACACATGGCAGGAAGAAGGCCCTAAGTTAACAGGCGCTAGGATTGTATAATATAATAATATGGCAGTATATAACATTCATATGCTGCAAGAAGGAAATTAATTCATGAATCCAGATAGAAATGCAGGTGATCTACTTTGTTTAGTTTAATGAGCACTGTCGTCATTTTTTTACCAAACAACTCTCACCCCAGCGATGTGTCTGTTTCATGGGGGTACTAGTGTGTGGGAAGGGGGAGATCCTTCAGATGAAGCTATGAAAAGTTCCATATTCAGCATTAAATCATTTCCTCTTATTGAAGTGGTTAAAGTGCCTGGAGTCCTCTGGCGCTGTCCCTCCATTCAGTGTTAAACAATACCATCTCATTGAAGTGGTTAAAGTGCCTCGAGTCCCCTGGCACTGTCCCTCCATTTAGTGTTAAACCATTCCATCTCATTGAAGTGGTTATAGTGTCTGGAGTCCCTTGGCTCTGTCCCTCCATTCAGTGTTAAACCATTCCCTCTCATTGAAGTGGTTATAGTGCCTGGAGTCCCCTGGCACTGTTCCTTCATTCAGTGTTAATCCATTCCATCTCTTTGAAGTGGTTATAGTGCCTGGAGTCCATTGGTGCTTTCCCTCTATTCGGTGTTAAACCATTCCAACTCATTAAAGTGGTTATAGTGCATGAAGTCCCCTGGCGCTGTAGCTTCATTCATTGTTAAACTATTGCAACTCATTAAAGTGGTTATAGTGCCTGGAGTCCCCTGGCACTGTCCCTCCATTTAGTGTTAAACCATTCCATCTCATTAAAGTGGTTATAGTGCCTGGAGTCCCCTGGCGCTGTAGCTTCATTCATTGTTAAACCATTGCAACTCATTAAAGTGGTTATAGTGCCTGGAGTCCCCTGGCACTGTCCCTCCATTTAGTGTTAAACCATCCCATCTCATTGAAGTGGTTATAGTGCCTGGAGTCCTCTGGAGCTGTCCCTCCATTCAGTGTTAATCCATTCCATCTCATTGAAGTGGTTATAGTGCCTGGAGTTCCCTGGCACTGTTCCTTCATTCAGTGTTAATCCATTCCATATCATTGAAGTGGTTATAGTGCCTGGAGTCCCCTGGCACTGTTCCTTCATTCAGTGTTAATCCATTCCATCTCATTGAAGTGGTTATAGTGCCTGGAGTCCCCTGGCGTTGTCCCTCCATTTAGTGTTAAACCATTCCATCTCATTGAAGTGGTTATAGTGCCTAGAGTCCCCTGGCGTTGTCCCTCCATTTAGTGTTAAACCATTATCAAGCTGTTTAACACTCAATGAGAGTCCCTGGCTTCCCATAGGCCAGCCCCCACTGGAGGTGTGACTAAGGCAGAGGCACTTCCTTCTAGCCATGCTGATTCATAACAGCAATGGACACTGTGATAGACTGAAAGCGGTCACCTGACACTCCCAACCAATCACAGCCGCCCCTTGCTGCTCAGTCTCATATATTCTCATTAGCCCAAACAGATCAGAGAGGATGGACTGCTGGGGAATCTAGTATTAAAGAACGCAGTTTATACATATTTATTATTCTCTCTATATATGTAGTGACGATTGGACAGCCGTATTAGTCCAGTAGACAAGATGCCAAAATACCAGAGTATTGCAGTATGCAATGATACCTTATAGATAGATATATAAATCCCAGAGTATTGCAGTATGCAATGATACCTTATAGATATATATATAAATCCCAGAGTATTGAAGTATGCAATGATACCTTATAGATATATATAAATCCCAGAGTATTGCAGTATGCAATGATACCTTATAGATATATATAAATCCCAGAGTATTGCAGTATGCAATGATACCTTATAGATATATATAAATCCCAGAGTATTGCAGTATGCAATTATACCTTATAGATATATATATAAATCCCAGAGTATTGCAGTATGCAATGATACCTTATAGATATATATAAATCCCAGAGTATTGCAGTATGCAATGATACCTTATAGATATATATAAATCCCAGAGTATTGCAGTATGCAATGATACCTTATAGATATATATAAATCCCAGAGTATTGCAGTATGCAATGTTACCTTATAGATATATATAAATCCCAGAGTATTGCAGTATGCAATGATACCTAATAGATATATATAAATCCCAGAGTATTGCAGTATGCAATGATACCTTATAGATATATATAAATCCCAGAGTATTGCAGTATGCAATGATACCTTATAGATATATATAAATCCCAGAGTATTGCAGTATGCAATGATACCTTATAGATATCATTGCATACTGCAATACTATTGCAGTATGCAATGATACCTTATAGATATCATTGCATACTGCAATACTCTGGGATTTATATATATCTATAAGGTATCATTGCATACTGCAATACTCTGGGATTTATATCTATCTATAAGGTATCATTGCATACTGCAATACTCTAGGATTTATATATATATATCTATAAGGTATCATTGCATACTGCAATACTCTGGGATTTATATATATCTATAAGGTATCATTGCATACTGCAATACTCTGGGATTTATATATATCTATAAGGTATCATTGCATACTGCAATACTCTGGGATTTATATCTATCTATAAGGTATCATTGCATACTGCAATACTCTAGGATTTATATATATATATCTATAAGGTATCATTGCATACTGCAATACTCTGGGATTTATATATATCTATAAGGTATCATTGCATACTGCAATACTCTGGGATTTATATATATCTATTAGGTATCATTGCATACTGCAATACTCTGGGATTTATATATATCTATAAGGTAACATTGCATACTGCAATACTCTGGGATTTATATATATCTATAAGGTATCATTGCATACTGCAATACTCTGGGATTTATATATATCTATAAGGTATCATTGCATACTGCAATACTCTGGGATTTATATATATATCTATAAGGTATAATTGCATACTGCAATACTCTAGGATTTATATATATATATCTATAAGGTATCATTGCATACTGCAATACTCTGGGATTTATATATATCTATAAGGTATCATTGCATACTGCAATACTCTGGGATTTATATATATCTATAAGGTATCATTGCATACTGCAATACTCTGGGATTTATATATCTATATATATATATATATATATATATATATATATATAAATACGGTATCATTGCATACTGCAATACTCTGGGATTTATATATATATCTATAAGGTATCATTGCATACCGCAATACTCTGGGATTTATATATATCTATAAGGTATCATTGCATACTGCAATACTCTGGGATTTATGTATCTATATCTATACGGTATCATTGCATACTGCAATACTCTAGGATTTATATATATATATCTATAAGGTATCATTGCATACTGCAATACTCTGGGATCTATAAGGTATCATTGCATACTGCAATACTCTGGGATTTATATATATATCTATAAGGTATCATTGCATACTGCAATACTCTGGGATTTATATATATCTATAAGGTATCATTGCATACTGCAATACTCTGGGATTTATATATATCTATAAGGTATCATTGCATACTGCAATACTCTGGGATTTATATATATCTATAAGGTATCATTGCATACTGCAATACTCTGGGATTTATATATATATCTATAAGGTATCATTGCATACTGCAATACTCTGGGATTTATATATATCTATAAGGTATCATTGCATACTGCAATACTCTGGGATTTATATATACCTTATATAGATATATATATATAAATCCCAGAGTATTGCAGTATGCAATGATACCTTTCTTTATTGGACTAACATAATATTTAAAAAGACGAGCTTTCAAAAGTATCTTCTCTTCCTCAGGTCTGAAGCAATACTGATCAATCTGAGTTTAACACTTAAAACAGCTGATGTTTTTTTTTCAAACGGGAAAAAAAAACAGAACAGGGCAAGGCATACAAACGTACAGCTGCGCATATATATACACATACACACACACATACACACACATACACACAGATACACAGATACACACACACACAAACACACAGAGATACACACAGATACACACACACACACACACGGATACACACACACACACACACAGATACACACACAGAGATACATAGGTACACACACACAGAGATACACAGATACACACACACAGAGATACACACAGATACACACACACGACACAGACACAACACACAGACACACACACACACACACAGAGAGATACAGAGACACACAACACACAGACACACACACACACACATCAGATACACAGATACACACAAACAGAGACACACCACAGACACACACACGCAACACACAGAGATACACACACACACCAGAGACACACACACACACACACGGATACACACACACAGAGATACACACACACAGATACACACAGAGACACAGATACACACACACAGAGATACACACAGATACACACACACACAGATACACACACACACACAGATACAGAGATACACACACACACACAGAGAGATACACACACACACACACAGATACACACACAGATACACACACACAGAGATGTACATAAATTGATCCAATAAAGGTGAAGCGGGAATATTGAAAAATAACTATATAAGACATTAAGATGTGTGTTTATATAAAGTTTTGGTAGTGTGTGAGAAGGCCAGAGTCAACATTAAAGGGACACTATGGTGTCAGGAAAACCAAACCGCTTGGTTTTCCTGACACTATAGTACCCTGAGGGTACCCCCACCCTCAGGGTGTCCCTCCCGCGGCGCTGAAAGGGAGGGGCACCCTCCCTTTTCCCCCGCCAGGCTCCCTTACCTCTTCTCCCCCGCCAACGTCTGCATCCTTGTCTGACGTCACCGGCGCCGAATGCGCAGCACGCATTCAAATTATCTGTAGGAAAGCATTTTTCAATGCTTTCCTATGGATGCTCTGCGTGATTGAGGCAGACAGACACTAGAGGCTGGCTTAACCCCAGATGTAAACATAGCAGTTTCTCAGAAGTACATCAGCTGAAGTGGTCTGGGTGACTATAGTGTCCCGTTAAGTCCTTCATTTCTGGTGTTGAAATGTGTGATCATATTCATCTCAAATGTCTTTCGTTCAAGAGAGTCTTTGAAATTCCCTTTAAGAACTTTAATCCTGAGGATTTGGATGGAGTGGCCAGTCTGGGTGAAGTGATGACCAACAGGGGTACAATATCCATTTTCCTTGTGGTTTTTGATTGTGTCTGTTGATTCATTGTGAGATGCAGCGTAAGGCAAGTTTGTCCAATGTAGCAAGCTTTGTCACACACTGTACACTGTATCATGTACACCACAGTCGTAGATGTGCACGAATATGACCCCTAATGTAGCCCCATGTAGCCAAAGCGCAGCTAAGCGAAAAAAGGCCTTGACAGGGGTTAGGAGGCGGGCATAGGAGGAGGGAAGGAAGTATGGAGTTATGGGTAAGTAGGCTTGGCTATTTAAATAGGCAGCCATTTTAAAGCCTTCACTTTTAATTACTACCTTGCTGAGTTTGTCCCGCCCACCCTCCCTGAATTTGGTTCGGACTTGGGTTATCCCGTTTTTTCACAGCGGCGGGATAGGGAGCTGAAAGAGAAGAAATAGGCTCCCTAGGATGAACGTCATGGAGACGTAAAACTGTGGTCATTGGTGGTTGGTAGGTTCCGAGTCCTGTCGGTGGCTCAGAATCTGGTGGGGCAGGGGTATCCGGGTATACCCCTGCCATGGTTAATTTATGTTTGGCACTTTAAGTTGGTATGTTGGAATATGTTGATACGTATGTTATATGTATATGTATATATGTTATTTATATGGGGGTCATTGCCTGTTATATTAACAGAAGGATTCGGTTACGAGGGCGGAGTATGGGGGCAATGACCCATGTTTATTGTTAAAATTATTATTGCTTAATAAATTATTATTATTCAAGATTGTTTAAATAAAGCTGTGGACAAATTTTCCCATATACCTTTGTGTCAGTGAGTTATTGGGTTAGGTATGTGGGAGGGTTGTCCTGGAGTCCGACTGCCCATATGGCGACTATACACCGGTCATGTTGTATGATTTGTTATTGTCTGGCTGTATTATTGCCACATATATGTTGACACAGTTTGCAGAGTGATTTGTTGCATACTCCTTCTAGAGTTGGGTTGTATGTAACTATATATATATATATGTATGTATTTGTGTGTGTTCCCTTGATTGAACTTGCCAGCTTCAGAAGGAGTTACAGACAGGGAAAGTTAGATTAATGTAGAATCCCTGTGTTTATTTAACCAGTCACATCACATGCTGATGTTTAGCAATGTTCCTCATTTCTGTACCACCTTGTAATAATTTTTTTTTATTAATTATCTTTATTTTTGTTTTTAACGAACACTCCACACTCTTCAGCTTGTTAAATTGTATAGGGATTATCGAAGTGTTATTGAGTGTTACAGAGTGCAGTCAGGGTGATATCGAGTATTAGATGCAGTCAGGGTGATATCGAGTATTACAGAGGGCAGTCAGGGCGTTATCGAGTATTACAGAGGGCAGTCAGGGCGTTATCGAGTATTACAGAGGGCAGTCAGGGTGTTATCGAGTATTACAGAGTGTAGTCGGAATGTTATAGAGTGTTACAGAGTGCCGTCAGGGTGTTAGTGTTACAGAGTGCAGTCAGGGTGCAGTCGGGGTGTTATCGAGTGTTACAGAGTGCAGTCGGGGTGTTACAGAGTGCAGTCAGAGTGTTATCAGAATTCTATCAGAGTGTTTTCTCTTTGTCACATTATAGAAGTGCAGATTTAAGGAGTTAGCACTTTTATGAAGTGACAAGGTTGCACCATTTAATTCAACAGACAGCTAAATGAGTGCTCTTCCTGATAGCTTTGTGCCCAACAAAACGTAGCTATCACCAAGCATGCACTCACACAGAGAAGCATTGGGAGGTAGAGTGCATGCTTGGCGATAGCCTCTCACAGCTGCATTAGAGGCAAATTAACTTTTTATTTTACAGGTTTCGTTGGGGAGAAGGGGGCCAGGAGACCACACAATAATCCAGTATTCTCAATACATGTATTGCATTTCAAACTATATCATAATATACCCTTTTGTCTCTTTGTTCCATGCGTTATCATAAGATTTCACCTTCAGCTTAATTTACCAGATGGAAATTTTCAAGGTCCATACAAACTGTGTGATCTGTTTATTTCAAGATACGAGATCCATACAAACTGTGTGATCTGTTTCTTCAAGGTTCGAGATCCATTCAAACTGTGGGAACTGTTTCTTCAAGATTCGAGATCCATTCAAACTGTGTGATCTGTATCTTCAAGATTCGAGATCCATACAAACTGTGTGATCTGTATCTTCAAGATTCGAGATCCATACAAACTGTGTGATCTTTGTATTTGAAGATTCGAGATCCATACAAACTGTGTGATCTGTTTCTTCAAGATTCGAGATCCATACAAACTGTGTGATCTGTATCTTCAAGATTCAGGGTCCATACAAACTGTGTGATCTGTATCTTCAAGATTCAAGATCCATACAAACTGTGTGATCTGTGTATTTGAAGATTTGAGATCCATACAAACGGTGTGATCTGTTTCTTCAAGATTCAGGGTCCATACAAACTGTGTGTGACAGACCCATCTGTATAACTATTATTGCTGGTTTTTCTAGTTTGCCTTCCTTTCGTGGAATTGCCTGTTCGTATACCCCTATGCGTATGTTTGACTTTTTACCGAATGAACTTGCCAAACGGACGGTCACCAAGAAGAGCAGTGTGCTGCTGGTTAACCTCTTGATCCCAATTAGCACGTTGTGGTTAACCGCAGACACCTCTTAATTATAACCGAATGCCGGGTGGTCGTCGTTCGTATGTTGACCACGAGGCGGCGGCCATTTTAAACAACGCGAAAGACCAGCGGTGTTCGGCGCAGATTCTATGGAACTAAAAACGGACACTTTTTCTGCCTAACACCGTTGAAACCACAGACCGCCCTTCTCAGTCAACAAAGGCATTCGAACACCGGCCGTTCGGGAGTTTGGATTACACAAAGGGACTTAACTCAGATAGCCATCCCATGGAGTCAATCGCATACCGAAAGACTGTAAAAGACTTTGACTTCATGGCGATTGAACTGTGCGTATGGGAACTGAGCGCTATTCGCTAAGAATATGCACTCAGATCCAGGCTATCTGGGGATACGTTGCATGAATGTAATATGTTCGGTAGTTGTATAATTATTTATTTTCATGTGTTTTTTGTGTCTTACTTAAAATGGCGATTTACCTCTGACCTGGAGAGAATTGAATTACTTCTCAATTATCTCCAGGGCAGAGGGGTGGAAACCGGGATGCATTATGGGAATATTTTGTGCTTGTATGTCTGAAAGTGCCATATGTCTGTCTGTCATTACAGTCTCCCATTTGGTCCCCTAGGGGAGTGTCCACCAAGTGGGAGACCTGCATAAATACGGGCGGGTAGCCCACAGTAAAGCCAGTTCTTGTTTTCCCCTCAATGCGGAGCTTGGTCTCGTTATTGGGGGGATTTACTACACACGGTTAGCGACTGATTGCTGGAACCGTAAACCGCTTGGAGGATATTTTTGTTCGGCTATTAGCAACGATTCGTGGATTATTGTTCGGGAGTTTGGAGCATCCGTACGGGTCCCATTCGGGAGATTGGCGCATTCCCCTGGTTGCAGTTCGTACGGTTGGAGTATATATGAATGGAGCTTGCATTATTGCGAAAGGGGAAGCTTAAATAAACGGCGGTTTCACTCCTTTGTGCCAGGGGTGTCTTAACACTGTGTTATCTGTTTCTTCAAGATTCGGGGTTCATACAAACTGTGTGATCTGTTTCTTCAAGATTCGGGGTTCATACAAACCGTGTGATCTGTTTCTTCAAGATTCGGGGTTCATACAAACTGTGTGATCTGTTTCTTCAAGATTCGAGATCCATACAAACTGTGTGATCTGTTTCTTCAAGATTCGAGATCCATACAAACTGTGTGATCTGTTTCTTCAAGATTCAGGGTTCATACAAACTGTGTGATCTGTTGCTTCAAGATTCGGGGTTCATACAAACTGTGTGATCTGTTTCTTCAATATTTGAGATCCATACAAACTGTGTGATCTGTTTCTTCAAGATTCGAGATCCATTCAAACTGTGGGAACTGTTTCTTCAAGATTCGAGATCCATTCAAACTGTGGGAACTGTTTCTTCAAGATTCGAGATCCATACAAACTGTGTGATCTGTTTCTTCAAGATTCGAGATCCATTCAAACTGTGTGATCTGTTTCTTCAAGATTCGAGATCCATTCAAACTGTGTGATCTGTATCTTCAAGATTCGAGATCCATACAAACTGTGTGATCTGTATCTTCAAGATTCGGGGTCCATATAAACTTTGTGATCTGTATCTTTAAAATTCGAGATCCATACAAACTGTATGATCTGTTTCTTCAAGATTCACGGTCTATACAAACTGTGTGATCTGTTTCTTCAAGATTCAGGGTCCATACAAACTGTGATCTGTTTCTTGTAGACAAGCTCCTACCTTTAATGAGTTGCGTGCCTCATCAGAAGGCCCTAACATGTGTGATTTTGTATATCTGAAAAGCACACGCTCTCCATGTGAGAACAACCACTTGCGAAAGGCGATGAAAGATGAAGAATGTTTTTAATATACGTACATTCACAATGATTAGACGGCAGGAGGAATGTCATGATAGCTATAGGGGCTGCATCAAATATTAGCCCTCAATCAAGAACACCTATCAACACCTTGAGACATGTTTATCAATAAGGGAATGAGCTAACAGATGCCGATTAATATACTCAGCATGGGGTATGTAGTTAGAGGACATATTTACTAAAGAATTTGACCCTTAAATTGAACATGCATCTAATAAACAAATACATTGCGTGCTGTGTGGGCTTCTGGTGAGGCCATGCAGCCTCTGATATTTTATTCATTCAAGGCCATGATAGATGGATCGGATTTGGAGTGGACAAAGTTATCAACTTTAAACTGGAACTGTTTCTGGCCTGTCACTGCCTAATCGAAGGACAATTAGTGTGTTCTCGATTCTTTAATCTCCCTTGTGACAGTGGTCTCATTGTCACCTTTGTGCAGGTGGTCCCACTGCCTTCTAAGCTGGCTGGTGCGTTTGCTTTTTTGGCTGACTGGCCCCACTGTCTCCTTCTGTAGGCTAGCCCCACTGTTTCCCTTGGTTGGCTGAACCCACTGTCTCTCTTGGATGGTTAGCTCCCCCCATCTCCTTTGGTTGGTTAGGCAGACTTTTTGTTGTAATGTTCTCCTCATTCTCCAAGGACCAGACTTGGCATTAGTTCTCTCCCAAGCACCATTAATGGATAAAATAGCTGCTGCCTGAGAGTATACAGTTGTAATCAAAATTATTCAACCCCCCATTGAAAATCAGGTTTAGTGTCAAAATGTACAGACTTTCAGCTGTTTGCAATGAACAAATCAAACAAAAGCAATTGAAATAGCTCAACACAACGAATGCTTCCGGTGGTTTTCCCGAATTCAATAACCACTTGAAGTATTCGTTGTGTTGAGCTATTTCATTTGCTTTTGTTTGATGTATTCATAGCCTACAGCTGAACATCTGTACAGTTTGACAATGTTCAATGGGGGTTGAATAATTTTTATTACAACTGTAACTCCCACTAATCGTGGGCAGCAAGAGAGCATGTTCCTATACTCTAACCTAGCACAAGCCCAAACATACTAAAAAGCCCCAGCCTAAAAATGTAATGAAGTATAAATGATACAAAATGGTGAAGTGTGTATTAGGGCAGATTAAAGGACCACTCTAGGCACCCAGACCACTTCAGCTTAATGAAGTGGTCTGGGTGCCAGGTCCTTCTAGGGTTAACCCATTTTTTCATAAACATAGCAGTTTCAGAGAAACTGCTATGTTTATGAATGGGTTAAGCCTTCCCCCCATTCCCTCTAGTGGCTGTCTCATTGACAGCCACTAGAGGCGCTTGCGTGCTTCTCACTGTGATTTTCACGGTGAGGCCACTCAGCGTCCATAGGAAAGCATTATAGATGCTCTATGTGACTTGACTGAATCTTGGCCTTGTCTTGCTGCGCGTGCGCATTCAGCCCAGGAGGAGGATCGGAGGAGGAGAGCTCCCCGCCCAGCGCTGGAAAAAGGTACGTTTAACCCCTTTTCCCCTTTCCAGAGCCGGGCGGGAGGGGGACCCTGAGGGTGGGGGCACTCTCAGGGCACTATAGTGCCAGGAAAACGAGTATGTTTTCCTGGCACTATAGTGGTCCTTTAATACGATCTGTCTTGGAGTTTATGACAAAGTCTCCAGAATCCTTCAAATATCATAATACACAGCTCACCGTTGGGTGACCTTTATGTATATATGCTGTGTTATTCTGATTAATATTTTCTGGTGTGGATTTGTGAAACTGACTCTATAGAAACTCCAGAGTAATCGTGCTGGCGTGGATCTATAGCCCAAAGTGCCCCCCCTGCCTCAGCCAAATTCCTTCATTTTACGTGCCCTGTTATTTTCCCCAATCACAAAAAGGACCAGGTGGATCAAAGTGAATACTCCTCCTGATGGCTCTTTTTTAAGTTTAAAAATGAGAACTGTAACTCACGCCATGGCTCTTAGCCAAACCTTACATATCTAAGTCATTGTGAGATCCCCAGAGGTGCTCATCTCACTAAAAACAGCCAGGTCATCTCTGGCTCTCGTCCTTAAAAGGTTTCTAATGAAGCTATTCTGTGATAAGTGGAGTTATTGAGGCCAACTGCACAGGCTCATCCAAGCCTGGCATAATCGCATGAGACTGCAGAAGCCCCTTCAGGAGGATGGTCTTCAGTATCTCAAAGGAGAAGACTTTGGAGTGAGAGCGAGCGGCTCAGAGGGGCCAAGGACTTGATTTGTGATAATTTAATATTTGAAGAGCTCCTTACACCGTGAGTTACATTTCAAGTTGTCTACCAAGGATTTATGGACATTGGAACAAGCTGTACTGAGACAAGCCACATGGCTCCTCTAGTATCTTCTGGTCTCTTTGCCTTCAGGGACAAGGTCTCAGACACGAGAGCTCGTCTTCATCAAACCCTCATTGCAACTTACGCTCTGTTATGTAAATAAACGGAGTATGCTGCGCCTTTATTTGTTAGATACAACTCTAATTTCCAATTTCAAAAAAATTGAATGATACCAAAGATGATATTATTAAAATCTGAAAAATATAAAGAGAATGGTTTCTCAGTTAACTCCCATATATAGCACAGGGCGACATGAGCCATGAGATTTTCAACGATGCACGAGGTCCTACTGCCAATGGGAGTGATGGACAATATTGGCAGAGATTTATTGACTATATTCCCAAGGATTACAAGGCTGTCCTGTTCAATCTTTAATTTAGTAATTACATTTTTCAAATTATGTGTATTCTGTCCTGTTTCTTAAAGGGACACTGTAGGCATAATAAGCATTCCATCTCATTGAAGTGGTTATAGTGCCTGGAGTCCCCTGGCGCTGTCCCTACATTCAAACAATACCATCTTATTGAAGTGGTTATAGTGCCTGGAGTCCCCTGATGCTGCCCCTCCATTCAGTGTTAAACCATTCCATCTCATTGAAGTGGTTATAGTGCCTGGAGTCCCCTGGCGCTCTCCCTCCATTCAGTGTTAAACCATTCCATCTCATTGAAGTGGTTATAGTGCCTGGAGTCCCCTGGCACTGTCCCTCCATTCAGTGTTAAACCATTCCATCTCATTGAAGTGGTTATAGTGCCTGGAGTCCCCTGGCACTGTCCCTCCATTCAGTGTTAAACCATTCCATCTCATTGAAGTGGTTATAGTGCCTGGAGTTCCCTGGTGCTGTCCCTCCATTAAGTGTTAAACGATTTTTAAACAGTTTAACATTGAATTAGAGTCCCTGGCTTTCTATAGCCCCACCCCAGTGGAGGTGTGGCTAAGGCAGAGATTGCACACTTCCTTCTAACAATATCAGTTTATACCAATAATGGGCGCTGTGATAGACTGAAAGGGGTCAGCTGACACTCAGCAAACCACAGCCACCCACTGCTGCTCGGGCCAATACTTCCTCATTATCCCATTCAGTACAGCATTAAAACATAAAAGGGGCAATCCTCACCCATAAAGCACTTTAGCTTGTGTCCTTTTTCATTTTACAAAAAGTGCCGATTTCAATCAAAATGGCACTTTTATAATTTAACCAATCAGACAGCCGGTCCTGTTACTTCCTGGTTGGTTAGCTCAGTGGAGATAAACTCAAGAGGCAGCAATTGCCCAGAGCACCTGCCTTGCAAAGACTTCTTATTGAGCTGCATTGGGAAGTCTGTGATTGGACAGACACAGAAAGTCTGGGCGGGGTTAGAAGGGGAGGGCTTGCAAAGTCTGCAGACAAGAGATCTGTTGCTTTTACAAGCTGGTTTAGATATATCCCACACTGAAAAAATGCATAATAAAAACATGTAGTATAATTCTTATTCCACACATGTAGCATTATTTTTATTCAACGTGTGTCAAATAATTTTTATTCCACAGATGTAGTATAAGTCTTATTACACGTGTGTAGTATTATTTTATTCCATGTGTGTAGTATTATTTTAATTCAACACGTGTAGTATTATTTTATTCAATGCGTGTAGTATTATTTTAATTCCACACGTGTAGTATTATTTTATTGCATGCGTGTAGTATCATTTTAATTCCACACGCCTAGTATTATTTTATTCCATGCGTGTAGTATTATTTTAATTCCACACGTGTAGTATTATTTTATTCCTTGCGTGTAGCATAATTGTATTCCATGTGTGTAGTATTATTTTATTACATGCGTGTAGCATTATTTTAATTCCACACGTGTAGTATTAATTTATTCCATGCGTGTAGTAGTATTTTATTCCTTGCGTATAATATTATTTTATTACATGCGTGTAATCTTGTTATTCCGTGCATGTAGTACGATTTTATTCCATGCATCTAGTACTATTTTATTCCATGCATGTAGTATTTTGTTATTCCATGCGTGTAGTATTTTGTTATTCCATGCGTGTAGTATTTTGTTATTCCATGTGTGCAGTTTTATGTTATTCCATGCATGTAGTATTATGTTATTACCTGCGTGTAGTATTAATTTATTCCATGCGTGTAGTAGTATCTTATTACTTGCGTGTAATCTTATGTTATTCCATGCATGTAGTACTATTTTATTCCATGCATGTAGTACTATTTTATTCCATGCATGTAGTATTATGTTATTCCATGCGTGTTATCCAATGCGTGTAGTATTATTTTATTCCATGCGTGTAGTATTATTTTATTCCATGCGTGCAGTATTATTTTAATTCCATGCATGTAGTATTAATTTATTCCATGCGTGTAGTATTATTTTATTCCATGCGTGTAGTATTATTTTAATTCCACACGTGTAGTATTAATTTATTCCATGCGTGTAGTAGTATTTTATTCCTTGCGTGTAATATTATTTTATTACATGCATGTAATCTTATTCTATTCCATACATGTAGTACTATTCTATTCCATACATGTAGTACTATTCTATTCCATGCGTGTAGTATTTATTTATTCCATGCGTGTAGTATTTTATTCCATGCGTGTAGTATTATTTTTAGTGGTGCTTCTCCAGCAGTTCAGTGGGATCATTTATTTTACATTGTCGAGCTCAGACTGGGCCACATTTGTACAAAAGCCTGACATGCGAAATCTTGTGAATCTTCATAGTTTATATTGGCACCTCCTTTGTTTCTTCTGCCTGTCAGTTAGATTGTTTTTTATCTTCACCATCCTATAAAGATGCGTGTTACACCCACCGACAGGTTTCATCCCTCTGATCGGGGATCTGCTCTCATCTGTTGCAATCTGTGTGTCGTGTTTTTCTTTGAAACATTAAGTTCTAAAGTCGAGGCGATTCCTCTGCATATTGTTTTAACACAGTCTGACATATTTCATGGTTCCCTGTGTTGCTGTTTTGTTTTCTCAGCTGTTCTCGTCCTTGCTGAGCCCACCAGGCCTGTGTCCCATCTGTGGCAGTCACCCTCTGGATGTTTTTGGGGTCAAAACCCTCACAGCTGTGCTCAAACCAACCTTCTGAGTCAGAGACTCCATTAAATGAGTATTTTAGCTGCTCTAGTGGCTCCCGATTTTCCCTACTTATATGTGAAATCTCAGTATACTAAGTGTACAGAGACCAGGACACCATCGCATAATAGGAATGAGGTCCTTTCTTTAAGTGGTGGCAGGAAGCTGTCCCTTAATTCAGGTTTTCAGTGTGAACAAAGAGTGTGAAATCTATTAATTCCATAAAACAGAATGCTGAAAAAGACGTTTTATTTTCCGACTGTCTTCTATAGAACTCTACCATGCTACCATGTAAATAAATAATTAGCATCTGATGTATATCTGTATTCACAAAGTCCATGGTAATCTGTCTTATTTTAATATCTCCTCATTCCTCGCCCCGCTATACACAGAGGAACCATTTATTCTGATGACATGGTGTGCAGGGCGGTATAAAGTATAAATCAAGGGGCGGGCATTGGTCTTCCTGTGTGTCAGGTTTCGGTGGGTTATGTAGGGTGGTTTTTGAGGTATGCTTTCCAAGGTTCCCAGGTGGCGGTGTGTAGGTGATATTTATCTATTATAGAGTGGCTGGTCTCTTCGATACCTCTGATAGTCTCAACCCTTTGTATCCATTCCCGTATGGATGGGGGATTTGGTTGTTTCCAATAAACGGGGATGAGTTGGTTTGCAGCTGAAATTATGTGGAGTAGTAGGGTTGTTTTCAGTTTGGGTAATGTTTGAGGTGGTATGAGGAAGATGAACATGTCTGGTGTGAGCGGGATGTGTATGGATAGTATTGTTTGAATCAGGCATTGTATGCGTTTCCAATACTTTGTATTGTTGTGTATTGTGTATTGTTGGGCATGTCCACCATATGTGTGCTGAGCTACCTTCAGTATTGTGGCACCTCCAGCACTGGTTTGGTAGTGATGGGAAGAGTGATTTTAATTTAGAAGGGGTGTAATGCCACCGCACAATCCGTTTGTAGTTCCCTTCTTGTGTTAGTGTATTGCGCGAAGAGTTGTGTATTTGTCTAAATATGAAACGCCATGTGTCTGGAGTAAAGGCCAGGTTGAGTTCTTTTTTCCAGGATGTGGTGAAGGCCGGTGTTACGGTACCCTCAGCATTAAATGTACAAACTGCCGTTTAGTGAATGCTCCCCTTTCGCAATAACATAGGCTGCAGGCGTATAGAGTATAATCATGCGAACCGCAAGCAAGGGAACGCTGCAAACCCACGAACGGGATCCGTACGGGCACTTTACGAGCTCCAAGCTCACGAATCGCCAATATTAGCCGAACGCAGGTATCTCCCAAGCGGCTAATAATCCCATCCAGCAGTCTCTAGTCGTCGGTAATAAATCCCCCAATAACGAGACCAAGCTCCACATTGAGGGTAAAACAAGAACTGGCTTTACTGTGGGCTACCTGTATATTGCATTTATGCAGGTCTCCCACTTGGTGGACACTCCCCTAGGGGACCAAATGGGAGACTGTAATAAGACAGACATAGGGCAAGTTAGGATACACAGACACAGAATATTCCCAGCATGCATTAGTATTTCCTCCCCTCTGCCCTGGAGATAATTGAGAAGTAATTCAATTATCTCCAGCACAAGGACAAATCACCATTTTAAATACAATATAGAAAAACACATAAAAATATATAACTTTGCTTCTGTCGAATGCTACCCATTCGTATCACATATCCTCAGATAGCCTGAATCTGAGTGCACATTATTGGCGAATAGCGCTCAGATCCCATACGTATAGTTCAATCGCCATGGAGTCAAAGTCTATTACAGTCCTTCGGTATGCGATTGACTCCATGGGAAGGCTATCTGGGGTAAGTCCATTCGTATGTTTACGAACGGCCGGTGTTCGCATCCTTCTGTCGATTGAGAAGGGAGGTCAGCGGCTTCAGCGGTGTTCGGCAGAAAAAGTGTCCGTTTTCAGTTCCATGAAATCCATGCCGAGCACCGCTGGTCTTTCGCATGTTTTAAAATGGCCGCCGCCTCGTGGTCAACATACGAACGACGACCACCCGGTATTCGTTTCTTAATTGAGAAGTGTCTGCGGTTAACCACAACGTTCTAATTGGGATCAATAGGTTAACCAGCAGCACACTTCTCTTCTGGGTGGCCGTCCGTTCGGTAGTTTCATTCGACGGAAAAAGTTAATTCACTGAACAGAGGCATATGAACGGGTAATTCCACGAAAAGGCAAAAACAGGCAAACAGACGAATCCAGCAACCCAGTCTCTACACAGATGGATCTGTCACAGCCGGTGGGTTGTGGGGTTGGGTGATTGAGATCATGTTGTATATCACCGAGATGAGCTTTTTCTTTATGGACTGTTCATAGCAGTGTTGTTCAAATCTGGTTTGTGCTCAGTGTGTGTTGTGTGCAAGTGGTCCAGTGAGGATAAAATGGGTGAGTTGTCTGTATTGGAACTTGTGTATTGCTGTTTGTGGTTCTATGAGGGAGGAGATGGGTTTTATCTTGCGATCACCTGTATCCTCCATTAGGTCTCCTAGTTTTAGGTAGGCTGAGTCATAGTACACTTTAAATGCTTTACCATCTTCTCCCGGTCGGAACATAGGGTTGTTTGTGATCGGGTATAGTGGGGAGGGGTAAGGAGATATTGTTTTGTGTTGTCGTATTTTGGCCCACATGCGCAGTGTGGGGGAGATAGTTGGGTGTGGGGCTTGGAGGGTGACAGCTTGGCCTGATTTTTGCCACGGTATTGTGAAGATTGGCGTTCTGAAGAATGTATCTTCAATTTGCACCCATTGTTTGGCGGTGCCTGTGAATGTCCAGTCGTAGAGTCTAGTTAGGAGAATTGCGTTGTGGTGTTTTTCTATGTCTGGAAGCCCTATGCCTCCCTCTTCCCTTGGTCTAGTGAGAAGTGAGTGTGAGAGCCGGGGATTTTTATGTGCCCATATGTACGATGAAAGAGTCTTGCGTACCTGTGTGAACCAATTTTTGGGGATCATGACAGGTAGAACCTGTAGAAGGTACAGGAGTCTAGGCAGGATATTCATTTTTATGATATTCAGTCTGCAAAACCAACTGAAGTGTGGTTTGTTCCAGGTGTTGAGGTCAGCTGTTATGTCTTTCATCAGTTTTGGGAAGTTACTTTCAAATAGGAGGGACGCGTCTGTGGTGATGTGAATTCCTAGATACTTTATGTTGGGGGGAGCCCACATAAATTGGTATTCATTTTGTAATTTATTTTTCTCTTGGGGTTTTATGTGTATGGGTAAGATCTCGCATTTGCCGAGGTTCACCTTAAAATTGGAGAGTTCACTGTATCGATTCATCTCTGCCATTAGTGGAGGTATCGATGTGATGGGGTCAGAGATAGTAAAGAGCATATCGTCGGCAAATGCTGCTATTTTATATTCCTCACTGCCAGCAGTGATTCCCTTAATTGTGAGTTATCTCTAATCCCTTGTAGGAGGGGTTCTAAGACTAACACGAAAAGCAAAGGAGATAGGGGGCACCCCTGCCTGGTGCCTTTCGTTATTGTTACTGGCTCTGAAAGTTGCCCGTTCACTCGAATATTGGCTGTAGGGTGTGAGTATATTGCATTGAACCATTTCTGCCAATGAGGGCCAAAGCCCATGTGTTGCAGGGTGGATGATAGTAAGCTCCAGTCTATCCTGTTGAACGCCTTTTTGGCATCAATTGAAAGGAGGAGACTGGAACCCCGCCCCAGTGTGGCCTGATGTATGAGGCTGAGCAAATTTGTCGTGTTATGTTTGGCTTCTGTACCCGGGATAAAGCCCGATTGATCTGTGTGTATTAACCCTGGGAGCAGTGGACGTAGTCTATTTGCTAGTATTTTCGTGAAAAGTTTCAGGTCTACGTTTATCAGCGAAATTGGTCTGTAACTTCCACATTGGGTCAGGTCTTTACCTGGTTTAGGGAGGAGGGCAATTGTAGCATTTAATGCTTGTGGGGGTAGGGTATCTTATTTAAGTAACGAGTTAAATGTGTTCTGGAAATGAGTATTGTGGCAAATGTTTTATAGTATTTTGCTGTGAGTCCATCTGGACCTGGACTTTCCCCCACTGGTAAGTGTTTTATTGCTGCTAAGCATTCGTCATATGTGATGGGGTTGTCTAGAAAGTCTCGTAGGTTTCGTGGGATGGTGGAGTGTATTCTCTGTGAGAGGTATTCCTGTATGTTGTGGGTTTGGGGAGGGGTTTGTCTCAGGTTGTAAAGTGATAAGTAGTAGTCCTTAAACTCCTTTAGAATGGCTGCTATAAATGTGTGTTCTCTTTGCTTTTTGAAGGCATGTGCCCACATTTTCCTCCTTGTGCGTAGTAGTTGCTCCTCTTTTTGACCAGGGCGTGTGTGGTGCGTACATTCAGTATAATGTTAAGTTCTGTCCTTTTGTCTACTAGTGTCTTGTATGTGGCTAAGTCAAGTTCTCTTTTGTGTGAGTTCTCTAGTTCCCTAATTTCCCTAGTTAGATGGGAGGTCTGTGCCTCCCTCTGCCTTTTGTGTCTGGAGGCCGCTTGGATGAATGTACCCCTGATTGTACTTTTGTGTGCTTCCCACACCATTGGGTAGGGTGTGTCTGGGTGAACATTTAGCTCAAAGTATTGCGTTAAGGATTTTTCAATTCGGTTCTGTATCTCTGGTTGGTTTAACAGTGTGTCATTGAGTTTCCATTGTGTCCTGGTGGGGTGCAGTGATGAATTGTCATGTTCATGGAGATTGGTGCATGATCCAACCAAGTGATGGAAGCATATTCACATGTATTAACTAGGTTTAGGAATCTATGTGGAATGAGGAACATGTCAATTCTGGAGTAGGAGCCGGAAGAGTGTGAATAGTAGGAGTAGTCACGTTCTGCTTGGTGTGGTACGCCAGCAGTCGTATAGTTGGTAGGAGTCTAGAAATGTTTGGATATTTATCCTTGTGGATGCCTGGTATGATTGTGCCTGTGAAGTGGTGTCTAGTGCCCCATCTAGAGATATATTTAGGTCTCCCCCTAAGATCAATAGTCCCTCTAAGAAGTTTTCCAATTTTTTAATTATGGTTCGAAGGGCCTGGAATTGTTTTCTGTTGGGGAGGTAGATATTGGCTAGGGTGACTTGGGTTGAGCCTATCAGACCTTTTAGGAAGATAAATCTGCCATTGTCGTCCATCATGTGGTCTGTGTATGTGAATGGAAGGTGTGAAGAGAGAAGGATTGCCACTCCCCTGGATTTCGATCCAGTGTAGTTACTGAAGTAGCCATTTGTGAAGTATCTCAATTTAAGTGAGGGTGCTGAATCTTTACGGAAATGTGTTTCCTGTATGAATATTACTTCAGCCTTATGTTTGTGGTAGTCTGTGAGTGCAATATGGCGTTTTTTGGGGGTGTTCAGTCCCCTAGCATTGTGGGATAAGATCAACACTGCTGCCATCGTGGAATAACGGATGGTTTGGTGTGTGGGGGGAAGGGGTGTATGGTAATTTAGTGTATTGAGTACTCTATATGGCGTTGACCAAGTTAAGCAATGTGTGTGAGCAGGCTGTTTCAGTAATAAAAGAAGAAATAGAAAATAAATTTAACAACCAAAAATAACTATTTACAAAGAATCAAATCTGACGTTTAGTCTAGTCTTCAATTTTCGTAAGGGTCACGTTGTTGCTCTCTGGCAACTGCGTGAGAACTGGGGTCAGCCCCTGAGAAGTCCTGTTGTTTGCAGTGGGCTAGGGATTCACGACCCCGTTCGCCCTGAAATGTGGAGAGGGTGCGTGTAGCGGGTAGAATTTGTTGGGTTGCTGTCAGTGTCGGGAGCCGAGTCAGTGTCGCCGACTAGTCCCGACCGCTGACCCTTGTGTTCGGGTGTTAGTGTCTTGAGTGATGGAGTAGTGTACTGAGCCTTACGGAGCGAGGTCACCTGTGTTTCGTATTCTCGCTTCTTGGAGGTTGTGAGTGGAGATTTTGTTATATTTGGGGGAGGGATCAGAGTCATGAGGCATCTGGGTTCGCCCCAGATGATAGGGAGTGGTCTATCATCAGCCCTCTCGTTATGAGTTTATTTTTATTTTGTTTTATATTTTTTTTTGTTTGTTTGTTTTTTGGGTTTTTTTGGTTTGTTTTTTGAACCGTTTGATTTGTGGGGGAAAAACTTTTCCCTGTCGTGTTCCGTCTGGTCCTGTCCCTGCCCTTTATCGCCCCTCCCCCATCAGGCCTGTATTATTCCCTGCAGGAGTCTCCCGAGTCTACTTCTGTCATTAACTCTGTCTGTGAGTGGTAAAGTTGGCATATGTCTCATGGGTATAACAGGGAACAATTTCATGCTCCTAAACATTTGTAAATTGTTATTAGCCTGTATAAGAATAGTTTGTTTTTTTTCTGGGAAAGGTTTGGACATATATGGGCACTTATGTACATTAAATCGGAAGTATAGTCCCAGATGGGCAAGGACAAGCATGAGCATACGACCTGATGGGCCTGGGTCTGTCATAGTCTTCAGCCGGACGGTGTAAGGCAGGTTCAGGTGAGGCTGTCGGCCACAGCATGGTCCAAGACATGGCGGGGTTCCGGTTCGAGTATGGAGTAGCGCTGAGTGTTTGATATGAGGGTTCGCATGGTTTGGCATGGTTTGGCATGGTTTGGCATGATATTAGTTCATCTGGTGGTCTCTTCTCAGCTACTCTGCTTCGGTCTCTTCTCGTTGGAGCATTGCCATTTGTGTCATTTTCTGCCTCTTTGTCAGGGATCTCCATTTCGGTGCTTGCTGTGCTGTGGAGGAGGATATTGCCGGGTCTGGTGCATACCAGTCCATAATATGCATTTCTGTCAGGCGCAGTGCTTTGCTGAACGCAGGTATATCCTGGTGGGTGGCAATGGTATGTGTGGATCCTCTGGCGCTGACTATTAGGGCGAATGGAAAGCCCCATCTATAACGTAAATTGCGTGCCCGAAGCTGGTCTGTAATTGGCTTTAGAGCTCGTCTTGCTTGTAAGGTATGCCATGATAGGTCTTGGTAGATCGATATTTCATGGCCCTGGAAAAGCATGGGGGCCGATGTGTCTCTCATTTTTCTTACTATGTCTTCTTTTAGCGCGTAGTAGTGGAGACGGCAAATAACATCTCTTGGTGTACTTCCTGGCCCCGTTTTAGATTTCAGGAAGCGATGCGCTCTATCCAGGACCACTGGAGTGTCTGGTTTGCGGCCTAGGATCAGGTTAAACAGTATTGAGAGAGTGGTATATACGTTTCCCCCCTCTGTGTCTGGCAGGCCTCTTATTCGGAGGTTATTTCTGCGGCCCTTATTATCAATATCGTCTAATGATCTCTGCATCATAGACATATGCCTCTCCTGGGCATTTACTTTGGCTGATAGGGTCTGCAATTGGGTGTAATAGGACCCCCTTTCATCTTCTGCTTGATCTCTGTGCTGAGGCCTTCCATCTTGGTTTGGAAGGTGGTTTCTAGTTTACCTAGCATTTGTGCCAGGTCTGTTCTGGATGGCAGATTTCTTAGAATCTCTTTGACATCCATGTCCATCGAACTTGTGGATGTATCAGATGCTGTAGGACTCGGCAGATTAGAGTTTCCCGCCGTCGGCGCCATGTTGGATTTGCCGAGATCGGACCTGCGGTCCGTGTATTCTTTAAAGAGACGGGCTACCGTTCCAGATTTGTCTGCTGGTGTTTTCCCGATGTGTTGGGGGTTCGAGTGAGCCTTTTTGGGATTCCCCATAGTAGTGGTATACCTCCGGTAAATGCGATCTTCGCTCCGTTCTGCTCAGAGCTTTGTCAGTGTGCTGCCATAAAGCTCGGCTGCTAGCCATGCCCCCACAAATTTGCTTTTTAATGATCTTGTTATTTGTCTTTTGGAAACCACCCATTGTGCTTTTCGTTCCTCCCCTTAGGCTCCATATTTTCATACATAGGGGATACTTTTAAATCCTGCCCATTCACATTACCCTGATTTAACCCTTACAGAGCCCTTCCCTCTCACTCTCAAACAGAATTTTTACATTGTGTAATTTATTTTTCTAATAACATGCGTTGTTTATGACAGAAAATGAAATATCTCCATCTCTCTCTCTCTCTCTCTCTCTCTCTCTCTCTCTCTCTCTCTCTCTCTCTCTCTCTCTATATATATATATATATATATATATATATATATATATATATATATATATATATATATTCGTTTCCCGAGTGTGTCTCTCCCCTGACAATCTGTGTGTGCCATTTCTGGGTTCAGGACTGTTTGAGGAGCGTGTAAAATCCCTGTTGGAGTGATATGTGGATGTCGTTCTTCTGCAGCTTTTAATTACTGTTAAGGCCACCAAACCTAATGGCATCCATTTGTATTGGATACACAAATACAGATATATAAATATATTAACTAATGAATAAATAACCCCTGGCCTTCTGAAGGATAATTTTGTTGATATCCTATCCATTGATGACATAATGCAACCCTGATACAGAGCAGAGGGCCTAGTGACTCAGTGTTGATCTTCTCCAAGGCCACGCATCATGGTATCATACTCCATCCCCGGTAAACCATGAGTTCTTTCCTCTTGGCCACTATTTTTTACATGCAGGCACAAGTACTGCTGTTTGAAGAAAGCATAAATCTTGGCATGGACTCTGACATTAGCGCACAACCTATAGCATGACCATTCCACCCCAGACTGAGGTTGTGGCAGAACCAGCCTCGCCACTGGGCATTGGAGAAGACTGATTGCCGGCCTCCTGCCCTGTGACTATGGCCCCATGTTGAAAGGATGGATTTTCCCCTGCAAAGACCCAAAAGCTGGGTCTTTCGGTACTTTCCCTATGTGAGCGGTGATACCCCAGATAGCTATGCCATGGAGCCCATTCGTATAATGAAAGACTATGGGAAAGACTTTGGCTCCATGGCAATTGATCTGTATGTATGTGATCTGAGCGCCATTCAGTAATAATGTGCGCTCAGACCTAAGCTATCTGGGGATATGTTGAATGTACCTGTTTTGTGCAATGTTGAATGTACCTGTTGATATGTTGAATGTACCTGTTTATGTGTTTTATTGTCTTTTACTGCCATGTGGTTAATGGAGTTTTGCCTCTGTCTTTGGAGATAACTGGATTACTTCCCCAATTATCTCCAGGATAGAAGACTCTGTGGAACTGGTTTTGGGCAGAAAAGCCATGCTTCCTTTGGTCAAATAGGACTTTTCCTTAACTTTTGAACCACTGGACCAATATGTATGATTTTGACATATGTTTGTATTTGGAGAATGCTGATTCTGAAAATGTAAGTGTTATGTGAACGTGATGCATACTTTTCAAGTTATGAATAATGTGGGAAAACTGTATTTCTCTGGCTGTGATAATTAGATTACCCATTGTGTTCAGTAATCATAGCCAGAGGGGAGGATTTTGTGTGGGAGTGTCTTTCTGTAATGTACGTGTGTTATTGGTTGTTCTGTAAAACCCTGTGGGCAGTACTAAGGTTGTGGATTGGGAATAAAAGAGGCTGTATATGCCAGTCCAGTCAGTTCCTGCTTAACCCTCAAAGTGAAGTGTCATCTCATTATTGGGGGAGGATTTATTGTATGCTGTTCCAGTTTGACTGCTAGGAGTCTAAACCCATCCGTATGGTTTTTGCCTATTCAGCTGTTTATAGCATTCATATGCTTGAGAGAAGGTATACGCTTCTTCGGTTTGGTGATTGTGGTGTCGGCCAGAGTGCTTGGAGTCCTCAGGAAACGCTAGGAGCATCCTTTAACGGAGGTACCCAGTCGGGGTGCCAGGTGATCCGTTACAGAGGTCACCTGATATAATATTATTTATCAGACTGACTGAAGGTGTTCTTGTTTAAACCATGCTGCCTACCTTATATATTGGATATTTCCCACCCAGGGGCTGCTGATTACTCAGGTTGGCCAAAGGTTAATGTATATTAACTAATGAATAAATAACCCCTGGCCTTCTGAAGGTTAATTTTGTTGATATCCTATCCATTGATGACATAATGCAACCCTGATACAGAGCAGAGGGCCTAGTGCCTCAGTGTTGATCTTCTCCAAGGCCACGCATCATGGTATCATACTTACACTGTATGAAGTGGTCTGGGTGCCAGGTCCCTCAGGTTTTAACCCTTCCGATGCAAACATAGCAGTATCAGAGAAACTGCTATGTTTACATTTGGGGTTAAGCCAGCCTCTAGTGGCTGCCTCCATCGCGCAGAGTGTCCATAGGAAATCATTGAGAAATGCTTTCCTATGGACACTTTGAATGCGCACGCGGCACTTGCCGCATTCGGCTCCGCTGACATCGGCAGAGGGGGCTGACAACGGCGGGGGAGGAGAGGTCACCAGCGCCGAGAGAGCCCGGCACTGGATTAAGGTAAGCTGCTGAAGGGGTTTAAACCCCTTCAGTGCCACGGGAGGGGGACCCTGAGGGTGGGGGCACACTATAGTGATCCTTAAACTCTCCAGCAACTGCCGCTTAACTAAAACACTAGTGGCCTTTAGACTGGCAAGGCATCATAGGAGTTGGAGATCTGCAACATCTGAGGATCTACAGTTTGGCCATCGCTGCTCTAGGAGTTGGTTCAGTATTTTTTTGAGAAATCTCCTATGATTCCGGTTACAGAGACACTTTGCTCCTCTGGCAATGAACCAGGTATTGCATTTACTGATTTTACTCCGTGCCTTCGTTCTGAGATACTGCTCCTCTAAAACCATACTTCTACACGGCATGCGTCACCGCGGTGGAAGGGATGACTCAGCCTGTGCCAGATATTTCACTTGGAAAAAAATGCAGCTAATCTAGTCATATCACAGAAACCACTAGGGTCCAGTATATGTAATATTTACTGAAAGCCAGTCATATTTCAGAATTAAATCTACAGCTCTTTCCTCCCCACCACCAACTACCCTGACCCAGTAATCAGAGGTCTGTTTGGCTGAGAGTGTTGGTACAAACTGTCTGTCGGTGGGTGTGCTCGCACTGTAATCATGTGTAAAATCTTCTATTTCAGTGATCAGGAGACATTACAGAAAAATGTCACAATGTATCTGACACCCTAACTACACAGAATGTGTGGTAACAGCTCTAAAAAGTTAACACAACTCTGAATTGTAGCAAATTGAAAAAGGAATGGCACATTGTAGGCCAAGATAGTTGACCTGACAGAATATTTTATTCAGCTGTAGTCACAGATTGACTATTTTAGTCTAAACCTTACTATTCACAATGTATTTTCTGCAGTTCATCATTTAGTGAATACATTACTAATGGGAGTTGGTCCCTCCAGAATTGATATTCTGTGTAATTGCCAGATGGTTAATTCAATCTCAGAAGGAGACTACTCTATGCCTGTTTCAGTAGACTTTCCATGGAAAAACCTTGCAATGCTTGGAAATACTTGAAGTCCATAACTGGGTTTTATATGTAGAGACAGTCAACGACAGTAGATGATTTAGGACTCTAATAAATTTGGAGAGCGACTGGCCAGGTTCAGCGGAGGCTTGTCCATGGGGCAGGTAAGACAGTGCCCTCCCAGGTTTTGTTCCAGTTAAAGAAAAATCAATCTATTGGCGTGATAGGGATTAATGATAAGGTTTGTGTAAGAAAAAATATGTTGAGTCTGTTATGAGTATATCTCCAGTTTCCTTGTCTGGAGACACTGCTGAAAAGCTGGGCAACTTATCTGGACACGATTCAGATTTTTTGATTTTGTTTTAAACATAACACCCTTTTCTCTTGGTATAGACCCCTCCAACATGTTTCAGACAACTCTCACTTGCTTTAAGCTTTGAGAAGGGAAATCGTTAATATAGTTGATGACTAGGAATGAGAATGAGCTGAACCAGGGGTGAGGTCCTGGCTTTATACATGAGTGAGGAGACATGCATTGAGCAAACACGCATCAAACGTGCATTGAGCAGACACGCATTGAGAAGACACGCATCGAGCATACATTGAGCAGACACGCATTGAGCAGACACGCATCGAGGAGACACACATCGAAGAGATATACATTGAAGAGTCGATTGTAGAAGAGAATTTGAAAAGCGAGCACTGAGGGTTTTTTGAAGGCATTGGTGGCTATGTCCTGGTGTTGCAGTTTTTTTCAATTTGATGAAAGATGGCTTAGCATCAAGAGAAGTAGGAGGATGTTTCACTAGTCCGGTCTAGTACAGATGAGGAACTGGAGAAGGAATCTATCTGGCACGTGCGAGAAGAAACGGATATTGCTGAATGAAGCAGAGATTGTGGTAGCGGCTGGTACGTGTCCTCCAAAGAGTAGGGAAGAATCTGAGCTTTATAGAATAGTGTATACGTTAAATTGTTTTATTGCTATGGCGATTTCAAGTTATTAATCGAATAAAATTACTTTACTTGATTTTATTATCCATTTCCAAAACAAAAGAAGGCAAAATACACTTTGCTATTAAAAAAAAAACAAAAAAAAACAACTTAACATCAGTTTATACCTGGAAATTTTTGGGTGAATATTAATTACAGGTTGAAATGTGTAGAGAAATAAAACTAAAACGTAATAAAACTCTGGCCATTAAAGATACAACTAATTGAAACGTACTTGGCTCAATACATTAAAGAATGATTTAAAATCTGAGTATTATGTTAACGCAATGTATATCTCTGTGTGATACGTATTATCTATCTGTATATATCATGGTCACAATCACATTGCATTTACAGTATCAGATTACTGCACCCTGTGTAATAAAGGGACTAAATATGTCCGATTCCTTCTCAGATTGACACAGAATGCAGACCCACCAATAAATATCAGAAATGTTACTCCCCCCTCCTCCACATAGCCTTTCTATACGATTCGTAACCCGGATTCAATCATCACCCTAAATCTGATTATTACTTGTAGATGGTATGTGACCCATAAGACTTTAGTGTTCAGTAGTGCTCAGCTCTACAGACAGACCCCCGTGCAGTTAAAACACATTCACTTAACGTAACTTCATTACACACCAACATAATTCAATCTCTTAGTCTGGAAGGCTATTCCAGGTATCTACTTTCTTTTTTTTTTTTTTGAGCGAGCATTACATCTTGCTTGGATAGGCACGACAGCTATAACAAGCCCAACGGCAACATGATATAACATCAGCATGGTAAGAGTCGAGTATAAAATGAAACATGGATTGTTAATTTATGAAGAAAGCAGTTCCCGTACGAACAGTAGGGTTATCGTTGGCATGGGTACATTTGCCGATAAAATAAGCATGCAGAAGAAGGTCTGATGTGCGTTCGTATAGCGCGATTAGTGGTAGCTAGTGAGAGTCATGCTCCCTAAGGAATAAGGCCAGTAAATGATTAGCCATGTGGAGGTCTGGGAGGCAATATAGGTAGTGGGAAACCAATACATGGCCTAGTCTAACGTAGGCAACAAAAAAGAACAGAGGGTACCGACGTGATACCTAATGTAACATATAAACAACTCCTCGTCAATAAGCAAAATGATATGGGTTGGTTGGAGCTGGGGGGGGGGGTAGTTGGTAAACTGGAGCCAGCTTTTCCGGGTTATTCCCGGTGTCTGTGATGGGTGACCGTGGGGGTGGCCCGCCGTGTGTGCAGGAAACTTGGAATGGCGTAGAGTCAGAGGTCTGTTTGTGTTAAAGGTAAATTGGAGGAGTAAACCTGTAGAAGTCGGGGGGGGGGCGTCTTGAGGCCCAATGCCGCCAGGACAGTGTCCATCTCCGTTATGTCCATTACTCGATGTTCAGTGCCATGGTGCGGTATAATGAGTATGTGTGATGGTCCCCCATGGTACCCTTTGGCCGCCAGTGATGTTGTCAACGGTCAAAGGGATTTTCTCCATTGCAGGGTAGTGCATGAGAGGTCTGAGAAGAATGTTAAGTCCATACCTTCAAAACTGAAGGGGTTCTTCCCCTTGATGGCATCCATGAGTGCTGTTTTATCTTGCCCATTTTGATATTTGACCAGGAGGTCGCCTGTTGTAGAGCCTGTGAGTTGTGGCCGCTTGGGTAGGCGAAACATGCCATCCAGCTGTATCCCCTTTGCTTGCTTAGGGGGCAGCAGGGTTGCAAAAAGCCTGTGTAGGAGATGGGGCAACTCAGCAGGGGTCACAGTGTCAGAGAGGCCTCGGATTTTAATGTGCTTCCATCTACATTTATCCTCCATGGCTGTTAGTTGGTGGGTCAGTGTAGTGTGAGCCGAGGTAAGTTCTCTCACCTGCGCTGCTTGCGTTTGAGTAATCTGCTCCACCGTGAATCCCTTGAATCCGTGGATATTGGCAATCTATTGAGGAGACCGCATAGCGCGGCAGGGCCTAACATGTCGGCCGACATCGAGGACTACTCTGACTTGGGGAAATCTCCGCGGATAGTGTCTGGTGCAGGTCTGAGAGGAGAAAGGTGAGTATCTCCGTGGTGACTGGGTGACCCGCTGTCGGCTGTACAGACTTAGCCGGCCCTCGATATCCCAGATTCTCAGGGCTGTGCAGGGGGATGTCGTCTGAGCTGTCAGAGTAGTCCTCGATGTCGGCTGCCATGTTAGACCCTGCAGCGCCATGCAGTCTCCTCAATAGATTGCCAATATCCACGGATTGCCGAGGCCGATCCGGGTGCATTTTTTTAGTTTTTCTCCCCATCGGTATTGGGGTGCTGTTGGGCTTCTTGCAGTATATTCAGTAGCCGTTTTGTGTAGAATTTAGGCTGTTTGGAGTTTTGATCATCAGAGAGCCGTGAGTATGCGACTGATCAGATCGAGCGCTGGCTCCGCCACCTACTAACCTTTCTATATCTCTCTTACTGCTCCCACTGGAAAGCTATTCCAGGAATATACTACCCTTTCTATATCGATGTTACTGCACCCACTGTAAGGCTATTCCAGGTATCTACTACCCTTTCTATATCACTGTTACTGCTCCCACTGGAAGACTATTCCATATATCTACTACCCTTTCTATATCACTGTTACTGCTCCCACTGGAAGGATATTCCAGGTATCTACTACTCTTTCTATATCACTGTTACTGCTCCCACTGGAAGGCTATTCCAGGTATCTACTACCCTGTTGATATCACTGTTACCGCTCCCACTGGAAGGCAATTCCAGGTATCTACTACCCTTTCTATATCACTGTTACTGCTCCCACTGGAAGGCTATTCCAGGTATCTACTACCCTTTCTATATCACTGTTACTGCTCCCACTGGAAGGCTATTCCAGGTATATTCTACCCTTTCTATATCACTGTTACTGCTCCCAGTGGAAGGTTATTCCTGGTATCTACTACCCTTTCTATATCACTGTTACTGCTCCCACTGGAAGGCTTTTCCAGGTATCTACTACCCTTTCTATATCACTGTTACTGCTCCCACTGGAAGGCTATTCCAGGTATCTACTACCCTTTCTATATCACTGTTACTGCCCCCACTGGAAGGCTATTCCAGGTATCCACTACCCTTTCTATATCACTGTTAGCTTTTACTGCTCCTACTGAAAGGTTATTCCTGGTATCTACTACCCTTTCTATATCACTGTTACTGCTTCCACTGGAAGGCTATTCCAGGTTTCTACTACCCTTTCTATGTCACTGTTACTGATCCCACTGGAAGGCTATTCCAGGTATCTACTACCCTTTCTATATCACTGTTACTGCTCCCACTGGAAGGCTATTCCATATATCTACTACCCTTTCTATATCACTGTTACTGCTCCCACTGGAAGGCTATTCCAGGTATCAACTACCCTTTCTATATCACTGTTACTGCTCCCACTGGAAGATTATTCCTGGTATCTACTACCCTTTCTATATCACTGTTACTGCTCCCACTGGAAGGCTATTCCAGGTATCTACTACCCTTTCTATATCACTGTTACTGCTCCCACTGGAAGGCTATTCCAGGTATCTACTACCCTTTCTATATCACTGTTACTGCTCCCACTGGAAGGCTATTCCAGGTATCTACTACCCTTTCTATATCACTTACTGCTCCCATTGGAAGGCTTTTCCAGGTATCTACTACCCTTTCTATATCACTGTTACTGCTCCCACTGGAAGGCTATTCCAGGTATCTTCTACCCTTTCTATATCACTGTTACTGCACCCACTAAAAGGTTATTCCTGGTATCTACTACCCTTTCTATATCATTGTTACTGCTTCCACTGGAAGGCTATTCCTGGTATCTACTACCCTTTCTATATCACTGTTACTGCTCCCACTGGAAGGCTATTCCAGGTATCTACTACCCTTTCTATATCACTGTTACTGCTCCCACTGGAAGGCTATTTCAGGTATCTACTACCCTTTCTCTATCACTGTTACTGCTCCAACTGGAAGGCTATTCCATGTATCTACTACCCTTTCTGTATCACTGTTACTGCTCCCACTGGAAGGCTATTCCAGGTATCTACTACCCTTTCTATATCACTGTTACTGCTCCCACTGGAACGCTATTCCTGGTATCTACTACCCTTTCTATATCACTGTTACTGCTCCCCCTGGAAGGCTATTCCAGATATCTACTACCCTTTCTATATCACAGTTACTGCTCCCACTGGCTGGCTATTCCAGGTATCCACTACCCTTTCTATATCACTTTTAGTTTTTACTGCTCCCACTGAAAAGTTATTCCTGGTATCTACTACCCTTTCTGTATCACTGTTACCGCTCCCACTGGAAGGCTATTCCAGGTATCTGCTACCCTTTCTATATCACTGTTACTGCTCCCACTGGAAGGCTATTCCAGGTATCTACTACCCTTTCTATATCACTGTTACTGCTCCCACTGGAAGGCTATTCCAGGTATCTACTACCCTTTCTATATCACTGTTACTGCTCCCACTGGAGGGTTATTCCAGGTATCTACTACCCTTTCTATATCACTGTTACTGCTTCCACTGAAAGGCTATTCCAGGTATCTACTACCCTTTCTATATCACTGTTACTGCTCCCACTGGAAGGTTATTCCAGGTATCTACTACCCTTTCTATATCACTGTTACTGCTCGCACTGGAAGGTTATTCCAGGTATCTACTACCCTTTCTATATCACTGTTACTGCTCCCACTGGAAGGTTATTCCAGGTATCTACTACCCTTTCTATATCACTGTTACTGCTCCCACTGGAAGGCTATTCCAGGTATCTACTACCCTTTCTATATCACTGTTACTGCTTCCACTGGAAGGCTATTCCAGGTATCTACTACCCGTTCATATCTCTGTTACTGCTCCCACTGGAAGGCTATTCCTGGTATCTACTACCCTTTCTATATCGCTCTTACTGCTCCCACTGGAAGGCTATTCCAGGTATCTACTACCCTTTCTATATCACTGTTACTGCTCCCACTGGAAGGCTATTCCAGGTATCTACTACCCTTTCTATATCACTGTTACTGCTCCCACTGGGAGGCTATTCCAGGTATCTACTACCCTTTCTATATCACTGTTACTGCTCCCAC
>OW240924.1:5696386-5726374 GCA_933207985.1 Pelobates cultripes | reverse complement strand
CCTGCGCATTACTGCAGCCTCACCGCAATATAATACTGGATTACTGCGCTGCAGAGCTGTGATCATATAACCACCTGCGCATTACTGCAGCCTCACAGCAATATAATAATGGATTACTGCACTGCAGAGCTGTGATTATATAACCACCTGCGCATTACTGCAGCCTCACAGCAATATAATAACGGATTACTGTGCTGCAGAGCTGCAATCATCTAACCTCCTGCGCATTACTGCAGCCTCACAGAAATATAATAATGGATTAGTGCGCTGCAGAGCTGTGATTATATAACCTCATGCGCATTACTGCAGCCTCACAACAATATAATAATGGATTACTGCGCTGCAGAGCTGTGATTATATAACCTCCTGCGCATTACTGCAGCCTCACAGCAATATAATAATGGATTACTGTGCTGCAGAGCTGTGATTATATAACCTCCTGCGCATTACTGCAGCCTTACAGCAATATAATAATGGATTACTGCGCTGCAGAGCTGCAATCATCTAACCTCCTGCGCATTACTGCAGCCTCACAGCAATATAATAATGGATTACTGCTCTGCAGAACTGTGGTTATATAACCACCTGCGCATTACTACAGCCTCACAGCAATATAATAATGGATTACTGCGCTGCAGAGCTGTGATTATATAATCTCCTGCGCGTTACTGCAGCCTCACAGCAATATAATAATGGATTACTGCGCTGCAGAGCTGTGATTATATAACCACCTGCACATTACTGCAGCCTCACAGCAATATAATAATGGATTACTGCACTGCAGAGCTGTGATTATATAACCTCCTGCACATTACTGCAGCCTCACAGCAATATAATAATGGATTACTGCGCTGCAGAGCTGTGATTATATAACCTCCTGCGCATTACTGCAGCCTCACAGCAATATAATAATGGATTACTGCGCTGTAGAGCTGCGATCATCTAACCTCCTGCGCATTACTGCAGCCTCACAGCAATATAATAATGGATTACTGTGCTGCAGAGCTGCTATCATCTAACCTCCTGCGCATTACTGCAGCCTCACAGCAATATAATAATGGATTAGTGCGCTGCAGAGCTGTGATTATATAACCTCCTGCGCATTACTGCAGCCTCACAGCAATATAATAATGGATTAGTGCGCTGCAGAGCTGTGATTATATAACCTCCTGCGTATTACTGCAGCCTCACAGCAATATAATAATGGATTAATGCGCTGCAGAGGTGTGATTATATAACCTCCTGCGCATTACTGCAGCCTCACAGCAAAATAATAATGGATTACTGCGCTGTAGAGCTGTGATTATATAACCACCCGCACATTACTGCAGCCTCACTGCACTATAGTAATGGATTACTGCGTTGCGATCATATTATATAACCACCTGCACATTGATGCAGCCTCACTGCAATATAGACACTAGACTTGTGCACAGCTGAAACATTTTACAAAAATTCAGCTGAACCAAACTTCATCCAGAAATTTTATTTTTTGTAATTCACATTTGTGACAAACTAACCTTTTTACATGAGTTTGCCACGAGTTCCTGGAGGAGCCTGCTTGCTCCTAATAACACCTATTAACAACTTGGAATGTTTCTCACCGTAGTGTTCTAATTATTCATCTGGGTGGCCACAATTCCTATGGACAACCACAAGGTGGCAGCTATCTTGTTCGCATGAATGCAGGCAGCAGTGTTTGGGCATGAATCTCATGGAACTGAAATCGGATACAGAAACTCCTGAACACCACTGAACTTCCATCATCGTCTGCGTTCGGTTCTATACAACTTAGAAGTGCGCTGTTCGGTGAGATCATTCGTCTGGATGAGGGGGACAAGCTATTGACTCTATTGACTCTGTTCTGTAGTTTGTTCGTTTTCAAACTACCGAACTAGACCGACTGCTTGCCCTGATTCTCGGTCGGTCAAATCAATTCCTGAACCGCTGAACTGATCTGGGTGATTTTTGGATATGTTGGTCACCCAGATCAGGGCTATCGGGGGATTTATGTATTTTTACGGTACTTTTAGGGTGTTTAGAAAAAGTATGTTTTTTTCTGTGTTTGTATATAATTGGATTAGAATTAATACAGTTACTGATCCAATTATCTCACAGGCAGAGGGGAGGGATTCGAACAAACAACGGTTCAGCGCTAAATAATCAAATATAAACTAAGACAAGTAAGGAAGCAGCAACCTATAAATATGAGGCTCCCTCAAAAAACCTCACAGAAAAGGAAATAGACAAAAATTGGTATATAGGTCGTGCTATGGAAACAAAGGGATAATATAAAAAGTAAATAAATAAGTAGTAAAAAGTTTAAAAAGTCCCAAATAATAGATCAACCTGTAGGATGCTTGAGTATATATAGAGTCCAATGAGTATCTGAAACTTCTTGTGTTGGAGATGTCTTGGTTCACTTGTTGTTGTGTGGATACATAGAAAAGACAAGAGAAACTCCAATAGTGCAGAATGTCGACAAATGGGCAAGTTGAAATCTGATAGTAGGTAAAGCACTCACCTATTTATGAGCAAAGAAACTTGCTCAAGTATTCTTAGCATTCAGTGGCGTCAATCCCCCACTGGTTGGATATAGGTGATGAGATCCTTAAAAGTTCCTCAGTATATAAAAAGATAAAAAACATATATAGTGCTCACTGTATAAGTTAAAAAGCAAAATAAAATGGTAGAATACTCACATATATATGAGGAGGATCTACTGCTCAATATAATGGCGCAGGTGGTACTATCCCCACCTAGTATTCTTGAGTAATAATGTGCTCCAATTCGAATCGGTGACCAGGTAATTAAAAACAAGAAAATAAATGAATAAAATGGTAAAAGGTATATACAGGGAGGGAGGGATTGTATGTTTGTATATGGGAGTGTCGTGCATTTAAATTCTATTGTCATTGGTCTGTGACTTTGTATTGTAGTCCCCCACAAGGTCCAGGGGGGAGTACCCCTTGCATGGGGACTTGCATATAAGGCCAGTTGTGGCTGCCATTAAACTGAGATTTGTTTTACCCTTCATGAAGTCTAGGCTCATGTTTGGGGGATTGGAGAGCTATATTCACTCTGGGGATTGCTATAATCCCTATACTCCGTCAGATCACAACGATTGCTCTTATAAGCGCAGCCTGCTTCGCTCTCTGGACTAGGAGAGGTCTACCCACTTGAAGCTGGATCCTGGTCTTGGGTCCACCAGGGTGGGTGGAGGACAACGAGACCCCAACCAAGCTGCTGCGGTTTTGGGCTTTACGGTGGTTATGGTGTTGGTTTGGGGCTTTACGGTGCTTATGGTGCTCGCAAGTACTAGGAAGCAACAACTGATGGAGGTACCCAGTCGGGCTGCCGGGCAGTCCGTCACAACATTCTCCTAGTGGATTTTTCCATTGCCTCACTCTTTCATTTCTTCAACCACACTTGGATGCTTCCCTTCTGTCATTTAAAGTGATTCTAGTCCTGGCTCTAGCTGGTGGTGAATATATTGAGACAGTGGTTCTAGACCTGGCTCTAGCTGGTGGTGAATGTATCGAGACAGTGGTTCTAGTACTGGCGCTAGCTGATGGTGAATATATTGAGACAGTGGTTCTAGTCCTGGCGCTAGCTGGTGGTGAATGTATCGAGACAGTGGTTCTAGTCCTGGCTCTAGCTGGTGGTGAATATATCGAGACAGTGGTTCTTGTCCTGGCTCTAAATGATGGTGAATATGTTGAGACAGTGGTTCTAATCCTGGCTCTAAATGATGGTGAATATATTGAGACAGTGGTTCTAGTCCTGGCGCTAGCTGATGGTGAATGTATCGAGACAGTGGTTCTAGTCCTGGCTCTAGCTGGTGGTGAATATATCGAGACAGTGGTTCTAGTCCTGGCGCTAGCTGGTGGTGAATGTATTGAGACAGTGGTTCTTGTCCTGGCTCTAAATGATGGTGAATATGTTGAGACAGTGGTTCTAGTCCTGGCGCTAGCTGGTGGTGAATGTATCGAGACAGTGGTTCTAGTCCTGGCTCTAGCTGGTGGTGAATATATCGAGACAGTGGTTCTAGTCCGGGCGCTAGCTGGTGGTGAATGTATCGAGACAGTGGTTCTTGTCCTGGCTCTAAATGATGGTGAATATGTTGAGACAGTGGTTCTAGTCCTGGCTCTAGCTGGTGGTGAATATATCGAGACAGTGGTTCTAGTCCTGGCGCTAGCTGATGGTGAATGTATCCAGACAGTGATTCTAATCCTGGCTCTAAATGATGGTGAATATATTGAGACAGTGGTTCTAGTCCTGGCGCTAGCTGGTGGTGAATGTATCGAGACATTGGTTCTAGTCCTGGCGCTAGCTGGTGGTGAATGTATCGAGACAGTGGTTCTAGACCTGGCTCTAGCTGGTGGTGAATGTATCGAGACAGTGGTTCTAGTCCTGGCTCTAGCTGGTGGTAAATATATCGATACAGTGGTTCTAGTACTGGCGCTAGCTGCTGGTGAATATATTGAGACAGTGGTTCTAGTCCTGGTGCTAGCTGGTGGTGAATGTATCGAGACAGTGGTTCTAGTCCTGGCTCTAGCTGGTGGTGAATATATCGAGACAGTGGTTCTTGTACTGGCGATAGCTGATGGTGAATATATTGAGACAGTGGTTCTAGTCCTGGCGTGTAACCTGGTGGTGAATGTATCAAGACAGTGGTTCTAGCCCTGGCTCTAGCTGATGGTGAATGTATCGAGACAGTGATTCTAATCCTGGAGCTAGCTGATGGTGAATGTATCCAGACAGTGGTTTTAGTCCTGGCTCTAGCTGATGGTGAATATGTTGAGACAGTGGTTCTAGTCCTGGCTCTAGCTGGTGGTGAATATATCGAGACAGTGGTTCTAGTCCTGGCGCTAGCTGATGGTGAATGTATCCAGACAGTGATTCTAATCCTGGAGCTAGCTGATGGTGAATGTATCCAGACAGTGATTCTAATCCTGGAGCTAGCTGATGGTGAATGTATCCAGACAGTGGTTCTAGTCCTGGCTCTAGCTGATGGTGAATATGTTGAGACAGTGGTTCTAGTCCTGGCTCTAGCTGGTGGTGAATATATCGAGACAGTGGTTCTAGTCCTGGCGCTAGCTGATGGTGAATGTATCCAGACAGTGATTCTAATCCTGGAGCTAGCTGATGGTGAATGTATCGAGACAGTGGTTCTAGTCCTGGCGCTAGCTGATGGTGAATGTATCCAGACAGTGATTCTAGTCCTGGCTCTAGCTGGTGGAGAATATATTGAGACAGTGGTTCTAGTCCTGGGGCTAGCTGGTGGTGAATATATTGAGACAGTGGTTCTAGTCCTGGCTCTAGCTGGTGGTGAATATATTGAGACAGTGGTTCTAGTCCTGGCCCTAGCTGATGGTGAATGTTTTGAGACAATGGTTCTAGTCCTGGCTCTAGCTGGTGGTGAATGTATTGAGACAGTTCTTCTAGTCCTGGTGCTAGCTGGTGGTGAATGTATCCAGACAGTGATTCTAGTCCTGGCTCTAGCTGGTGGTGAATATATTGAGACAGTGGTTCTAGTCCTGGCACTAGCTGGTGGTGAATATATCGAGACAGTGGTTCTAGTCCTGGCGCTAGCTAGTGGTGAATGTATCTAGACAGTGGTTCTAGTCCTGGCGCTAGCTAGTGGTGAATGTATCGAGACAGTGGTTCTAGTCCTGGCTCTTGCTGGTGGTGAATGTATCGAGACAGTGGTTCTAGTCCTGGCTCTAGCTGGTGGTGAATGTATCGAGACAGTGGTTCTAGTTCTGGCGCTAACTGGTGGTGAATATATTGAGACAGTACTTCTGGACCTGGTACTATCTGGTGGTGAAAATATTTCAAGACCGTGGTAGGAGTACTATTTTTTGCCTCTTTCCTCATTAATTCTGCCTTGGTCTGTATGCAGAGATGATGGTCCTAGAACTGGTAAGATAACCCAACACTCTCCCTCTGCTTGCTTTCTTCCCACGCAGTTTGCACATTGCAAAGCACCCATGCCCAACACTATCAAAATGGTCCCAAACTTCACTTTGACGCAATATATTGGCCTCTCCCGTTCAGCTTAATGCTGCCGATGTCCAGATTGGCCAGCTGCTGCCGATGGGTGGATTTTACGGCTGCTCCTGTTGGGCGGGTTTTCCGGCTGCTGCCGATGGGCGGATTGGCTGGCTTCTGCCGTCAATGGGCGGATTTTTTTTTTTTTTCTTTAAATAACTTAGGGTTGCAGCTCATACCATCAGCCAAACCAACGACATCATGGCACATGTAAGGGAATGAATTACATTGGAAGAATTGCTCCATTTGTTCTTGGTTTCATTCGGACACTTGGCAATTCGGCATTTTATTATTTGGATGAATTTTCGAATCAACCTATTTTCCAAATCCGAATGCACAGGTCTCAGACACGACACTCCACACTAAGTACTTGCGACTGTTCTTGTATCTGGTATCAGCTTTTCCAAGGGGACAATGAGCCGTTATAATACGGGACAGAAAGGATGTTTCCACAATGGTTGTTACATGTTTGTGCTCCCAGAAGAAACTTACTTACTTATCACTTTGTTAGAATTGTCTAAACTGTGTAACTATATTACAAAATGTGGGCAAAATACTACATGTGGAAAGGTAGTGGATAGTGGATTAAGACTGTGTGAATATTGATAAGGGATAACTTCGTTACTCCTTACTACGAGTGCAATAGTCTTCGTGCACCAGAGCCTCAAACATTAATATTATGAACAATGCAATAGAAAGATCCCGACTTTGCGAGGCGGCAAATTTATTTATTTATAAAATATTTTACCAGGAAAGATACATTGACATTTCTCTCGTTTTCAAGTATGTCCTGGGTCCACAAAACATTGCATTGATACAATAGGATACAATAAAATACAAAAACAATATTAATACACAATATATAGGTAGAAAATATATAATCAACCATGACAGGTGCATTCTGTTCTGAGGTATGTAGAGAGGGATCTCTTAAAGGACTTTGGGCTTGGAGACGATTTTAAATTGTGCGGGAGGTCGTTCCATAATTGCGGTGCTCTGTAGGAGAAGGAGGAACGGGCTGCTTTCTTTTTGTATGGAGGTAGACTAAATAAAGTGATACTGATACTGGATTGGAGGTTATAGGAAGTGGGAACAGCTGGGGAGAGCATTCTGCTCAGGAAGGGTGGGAGCTTCCCAGAAATGCTCTTAAACACAAGGCTGGGAAGATGAAGGGTGCGTTTGGATTCGAGCGACAGCCAGTTTAGTTCTTTTAGCATGTCACAATGGTGGGTCCTGTAATTACATTGTAGCACAAATCAGCAGAACGAGTTATACAATGTATTAAGTTTATTACGGTGGGTTTGCGGTGCAGGTGCAGATACTACATCCCCATAATCAATGATTGGCATCAGCATTTGCTGTACAATATTTTCCTTTACTGTAAGGCTTAGGCAGGATTTGTTTCTGTACAGGGCACCTAGTTTTGGATAAAGTTTAGATGCAAGCTTTTCTATGTGCAGGCCAAAAGATGGGTATGTTGTTAGACCCCAATCTAAGTATTTGAAAGAGTGGACTGCGGTCACTGTGCCATTTGAATTTGTTTTGATGGATAGGTGGGAATTGTGTAATTTATGTAATTTAGGTACTGTTCCAAAGATCGTTGTGACCGTTTTGTCAGTGTTCAGGAAGAGTTTGTTTTTTGCGATCCACTTTTCTACCTCTGTAAACTGGTCTTGGAGCACAGCCTCAAGCTGCGGTAGATCGGATTTGCTTGCATAGATTACTGTGTCGTCTACGTACTTGTGTACATTTAAGGATTTGCAGACATTAGGCAGATGATTTATAAATAATGTAAATAGTAGGGGGCCGAGAATGGAAACTTGGGGAACACCACACATGACTGAGAGGGGGAGGGAGTCACTGTCAAAAATGGACACATATTGTGAGTGCTCTAATACATACGATCGAAACCAGGTTTGCGGATAGTCACCAATACCTGAGTTTTTGAGTTTGACACAGGAGACCACGACATTCTACTACACAAAGGCCTTTGCAAAATCAAGGAAAATAGCTCCAATTAGGTCTCCTTGTTCCATGCCAGTTTGGATGTCATTGCAAACCTTTAAGAGGGCAGTTATAGTGGAGTGATTCTGGCGAAAGCCCGATTGATCAGGAGTCAGATAGTTAGCTTGTTGGTAATACTCACATAGTTGCGTATGGTTGCATTTTTCAAAGATTTTTGACAATACCGGGAGCAATGATATTGGGCGATAGTTAGAAACCAAAGAAGTGTCACCACTTTTATGGATAGGCACTACTCTCGCAGTCTTCCAAAGTTTGCGTATGTATCCAGACACCAAGAATTCGTTAATTAGAGTTGTGACGGGTTTAGCAATTGCCGGCGCACTGAGCTTCAACAATATTGCTGGGATTTGATCAGGTCCAGACTGGTTTTTCATTTTTAGATTATTAAGGTGTTTCTTAATTATTATTATTTTATTATTTATATAGTGCCATCAGATTCCGTAGCGCTGTACAAAGGATGTACTAACAGACATTTAATTGTAACCAGACAACTCGACGTTCAAGAACAGAGAAGTGGAGGGCCAATTCTGTCTGTTTTGTGCATATATTTCACCATTGACTATATGCACAGTGATTGTTCATAGAGCCAGTACGCTTAAACTTTGACCACAATGAGTCCCAAAATTGGTACATTTGGATGAGGTCAGCTGTGATCCAGTTCATATGTGGCCCTTTTACCCTCACCTTACGCAGCGGGGCATGCAAATTCCAAATTTGAAGGAGTTTGGACAGAAATAATTCAACAGCACAGTCTAGATCTGGGATAATGTTTAATCTGTGCCATGGGAGGTTCTTGATGTCATTTAGAAAGGATTCAAGATTAAATTTTTTGGAGAACCAAGTTATTTTAACCTTGGGAGTGGATTTAATAGCCTTTATTTTGCGCACGCAGTACACTAAACAGTGATCACTGAAAGTGTCTGGGAGAACACCGGCCTCCTGGATTCTATCAGGAGAAGTGGAGAGAATCCAATCTAGCAGAGTATGATTATGGCTTTTAATGTTTATGCGAGTTGGGGAGGAGATTAATTGCGTTAGCTGCAAAGTCCTAAACCGTGTGCAAGAACTATTATTTTTAGGATTCAGCCAATCAATATTAAAATCTCCAAAGACCAACAGTTCACTTTTTTGGTTTTGAGCTATGGTTTCACTAAGGATATGGGCTATGTCAGAAAGGGAATGCACAGGGGAGCTAGGTGGGCGGTAGATTCCTGCAACAATGATTAATTTACTGCACGGGATCTCAATTGTGCCAGAAAGGAAATCAAAGGTGGCAGGAGGGCTAAAGTTTTGTAAAGGGGTAAACTTTATGGAATTGTTAATATAAATAACAATGCCTCCTCCTCTTTTTGCTCTGTCATTTCTAAAACATAAATACCCCTGTATTGCAATGGCGGAGTCTGGTATTTTAGTTCTTAGCCATGATTCATAGAGCACAATGATTTTTGGTTTGTAATGGGAACACCGGGCTTCCAATGCATCCAGATTAGGGAGTAAGCTACGGATGTTGCAGTGCACAAAACAGAGGCCGTTTTGAGTGGGGAGATTATGATTAGAATTGGCTGGTGGACCAGGGTTAGACTCCAAATCATTTGCAAGGGCAAGTAACATAAGGAATAGGAATTTGGACATCATTTTTGTTTGGCTGTTTAGTGAATGGGATACTTTGTAATTTTGTGAGGTGGGGTTAGGTGGGCTATTTTTTTATAACTCTCCACCAAATGACGGAACTCATTTAAAAGATGTCATCCTCTGTACATCACCAGCCTAATCTCCATACATTAAGCATTCATTGTAGGTACTATCATTGAAATTGGTTCATTAATAAAAAAGTTATTGACAGCTTAAACCCTGCTCTGAATTTTGCCCCACCCTGTTAGAAATATTCTGGCCCATTCTGAGTGAACATCTTAATTTACTGTTTGGGATGTTACTAGCAGACGGACTGATCCACGGAACTGTGCAGTCGGGTTGTATGGAGGTTTAGCTGCACAGCTTTTTATATTTGTTAAAATAAAGACTGTTTTCTGCACCGGGGGATTCAAAGTCCTATTCACTTGGATGTTTTATCAAGGTGATTACAGTTAAAGCAGGCTTTATCTGCTAAATATTACACTCACCTAATTGATAGAAGTTGATCATTCTATGCATGTGTGTGAAGTATGTCTCAGATTTCGGTAGCTCCGTGGCTTATGTGGTGTCTATCTTGTGGAGTGCTGGGTCTGTGTTTCCCAGTGTTTCAGCGTAGATAGTTGTCCCAGTTTATGAGGAAATGTGGGTACATGGGTGTCGGCTCTTGTAGTATGTTGGGCCCCTGTTCCTCTGTTCGGGGATCCGCATTTCCCTGAGTAGCGTGTGTGAGGTGGGTTGGAGAGGGGGGGGGGGTAGGTTCAGGCAGGGAAGGAGGGAAAGGATTAGTCGTCAGTCTGTTGTGTGTCCTTCACGTTGGGTGGCCATGTATTAGTGTCAAAAATTTGGGTTTTGTTGTCATCAGTACCCAATGTGTCCAACATCTAGGTATGTCTGTTGCTGCGGTCCAGCCGCATGCATAGTGAGCTCTTCTATCTCTCGTAGTTCTTCCATTTGGGTGAACCACTTGAGCATAGATGGGGTCTTGTTTTTCTTCCAGTATTGTGGCGTGCCTGTTACCCTGTCACATCTCCAGCAGAGGCGAGACCCACTTGTGTGTATGTGGTGTATGGTGTCAGGTGTGCGGTACCACTGCGAGAGTAGTTTGTATGCCGTCTCCTGGCTCTTGCTAAAACTGAGCAATGGTGTGTGACATGGCAGATCTTTTCCCACACTGTTTTGCTAAATGTCCGGTTTAGGGCCTCCTCCCATTTCCCCATAAATTTGATGACCCCCGTCTTAGACCACTCAACAATGCACTGTAAGTGGCACGCCTTATAGTATAGCGTAAATTTTGGCAGGGCTAAGCCGCCCTTGTCCTTGGGTTGTGTGAGCAGTGTGTATTTCAGTCTGGGCCTCCTCCCGTCCCACACAAATGCCCCCAGTGCCCTTCGAAGTGCAGTAAAGAAAGAGGTTGGGATCACAATAGGTAGGGCCTGAAAGAGATAGAGCAGTCTAGGCAGAAAGTTCATCTTTACGACTTGTATTCTGCCTAGCCAAGATATGAGGGAACGCCCATTCCCTCATCTCTGTTCGGAATTTGGACAGCATCGGGGAAAAGTTTGCCGCGTATAATTCTGGTTCTTTTGTCATCAGCCAGGTGCCTAGGTATCGTATTTTGTCCGTGACCCACTGGAATACATGACTCCGGCGGAGCTGGGCGGCCCTCTGCATGGGTAAATTAACGTTTAAAATATGATTTAGAAAAAGTCTGCCCACTCTCTGGCAGACATATCGCTCCGAATGTCTGGAATGCCTGAATTAGGTTTGGGAGGGATACTTCTGGATTCATATGCGGCTATTTTGTGGTGTGTCTCTCCTGTGTTTACCACTTTGATGTCTGGGTGGTGTCTAATGGTTGTCAGGAAGAGCTCTAGGGCTAGGACGAAGAGCAGCGGGGATAGGGGACACCCCTGACGCGTACCGTTGTAGATTGGGAAGGCCTCTGTGTGTGCCCCGTTGCCCACAACATGTGCTGAAGGATGGGTGTATAGGGCCTTGATCCATCCTTGTAAGTGTGGTCCCATGCCATGCCAACGTCCAGAACATGTATTACCAGCAGACCCTATCAAAGGCCTTCTCCGCGTCCGTGGACAATAGGAGAAGGCCCATATCATCCCCTATCTTCCCGTGCATGAGTGTGAGGGCCTGGATGGTATTGTCCCTTGCTTCACGTCCCATTACAAACCCTACCTTGTCGGCGTGGACCAGGGAGGGGATATGCGTCTGGAGCCGGGTCGCCAGGATCTTAGCCAGTAGTTTGAGGTCATTATTGATGAGGAATATTGGTCGATAGCTCCCACAATGTTCCCGGTCCTTTCCCTCCTTTGGTATAATGGTAATGTGTGCCATGAGCGACTGTTTGGGGAGGTCGTGTCCTTCCCTAATGGTGTTGAACATGTCCAGTAGTGGGGGGGTATAAAATATCTGCGTATCTTTTGTAGTATTTTATGGGCAAACCATCCGGGCCTGGGCTCCTGCCCAGTTTAGTGTTTTTAATTGCGAGCGCCAGCTCCTCCGGAGTGATCGGTTCCTCTAACTGGTCTATTATTTCCGTCGTCAGGGAGGGGAGTCTATGGGTCATTAGGTACTTGTCAAAAGAGTCCAATAGCATCTGTTCGTGACCGAGGGAGCGAGCAAAACTTTGCATAGTAGGCGTGTATAATCTCCTGCATCTTGGTAGGGTGTATGTGTAAGACACCTCCCTTATCCCGAATGTGGTCAATGTACGTATCCTGTCTTCGTTTGTTTAGCATGTGTGCTAAGAGCTTACCGCTCTTGTTTCCATGTATGGAGATAAAAGCATTATGTTGTAACGGTTCCCTATGATGGTTAGTGTGTAAGAGTGTGGTCAGCTCCCTCCTGAGGTGGAGGAGCGTGGCCTGGTGCGTGGGGAGTTGTAGTCGTTTATTGAGGGTGTCTATTTGTTGTATGTCCGAAAGCAATGTGGCCATATGGGCCTCTGTTTATGTAAGATCGCGCTTTTTTGTATAAAGTGTCCCTTAATAACGCTTTTGTGTGCCTCCCATCGTATGGTGGGGGCTGCAGCTTTTTTAGGGGCCAATACCACCGCCAGGCACTCCTTCTCAATGGTGGCGTAGCTTACCCCCCCTGGGCAGCAGCTTCCTGCTGAAGTAAGCCATGGGGTGTTCTCCGCCATCATACCTGACCTGACTCAGCACCACTCTTAACCCAAACATGGAGGCATCTGTGTGAACAAGAAAGCATTTTCTGGGATTAGGAGCAGCCTGGACAGGGGCATATGTCAGGGGGTGCTCCAGCGTACCTGTCTGGGCAAGGACTTTTTGGTCAGGTCGGTGAGGGGTTTAGCAATTGCACTGTAATAGTGGATGAACTTCCTATAATAACCGGCTGTCCCTAGGAAGGCCAGTACCTGGGTCTTAGTGAGGAGATGGGGATAGCTAGCTACTGCCTCCACTTTGGCGGGTTCTGGCTTCTGTGTCACACACCCCACCCGGTGTCCTAGGTATTGTACCTCTGCCATCCTCAGGGTACACTTACTGGGCTTCAGAGTCAATCCTGCTTCCCCTATCCTGTCCAGCACAGCCCCCACATGTGCCAGGTCTTCCTCCAAAGTATTGCTGTATATGGCGATGTCGTCTAGGTATGCACACACATACTCCTGGAGGCCATCTAACAGCCGGTCCACCATCTGTTCTTCATCCCGAATGGCATGACCTTAAACTGGTACAGGCCAAAGGTGGACTTGGGGTCAGCATCCGCTGCTAAAGGGATCTGCCAGTACCCTTTACATAGGTCAATGGTGGTGAGGTATCGGTCCCAAGCCATCCTATTTAGCAGCTCATCTATGCGGGGCATGGGGTAGGCATCGGAGACAGTCTTATCGTTGAGCCTCCTGTAGTCCACACAGAACCTGGTACTTGCATCTTTCTTCGGGACTAGGACTACAGGGGAGGCCTAAGGACTCGTGGACGGTTCGATAACCATCCTGGATCTCCTGTAGCATGCTCCCCCACACAGCCTCCGGTACCCGGTGTGGGGCCTGCCGTAGAGACTGTTGGTTGGGGATCTCCACTCTATGGGTGGCCAGGGGCGTATATCCTGGTAGGTTGGAGAATGTTGTTCGCTTGGCAAACAACTTCTGTTTCGCCTGTCTGCATTCGCTTTCGGTTAGTCGGTCCCCTAACTGGACCTCTTCTATGGACCCTGCCTGAGTCCCATCCTCCAGGAGGTCAGGCAGGGGAAGATTGCCATAATCTTCCGAGGCTGTCGCACAGATGGCAGCGACATCCTCTGTCCGCTCATGGTAGGGCTTGAGCATGTTCACATGTAACAGGCGTCTGACTCCGGTACCTGAGCATGGACCGATTACGTAGATAGTGTCTTCTTTCCGTTCCACTACCCAGTATGGGCCCTGTCAGGCAGCCTGTAGCCTGTTATGTCAGATGGGTTTCAACACCAAAACCTTCTGCCTGACCTGAAAGCTACGGTTCCTGGCGCCCCTAACATAACATGTGCACTGGCGCCTCTGGGCCGCCTGGAGGTTCCCTCGCAGCAAATGGGTGAGTTCCTCCAGTCTGTCCCTAAACTCCAGCACATATGGAACGATGGGGGTCCCTTCCAGATCCCCCAGCTACCTCCCCATTTGAGCTAATGTTCGGGTGGAGAGTGAGTCTAAAGTCTAAGGGTCCCCTCACTCTCCACCCGAACATTAGCTCAAACGGGGAGAATCCAGTTGATTCCTGCAGCACCTCATGATAAGCGAACAGGAGATGGGGCAGGAATTTCTCCCAATCCTTGTGAGTCGTTGCAAAGGTATGGAGCATTTGCTTCAATGTACTGTTGAAGCGCTCGCACAGGCCATTGGTCTGGGGGTGGTAAGGGGAGATCAGGATTGGTTTAATGACCCACCAACTGTGGAGGTTGTGCGGCATTTCAACAGTAAACTGGGTGCCCTGGCCTGAGAGAATCTCCCGGGGAAAACCCATCTGGGAGAATACCTGCATCAGAGCTTCGACCACAGTCTCCACCCGAATATTGCTCAGTGTGCCTCGGGATACTGATTTGCATAGTCCACAATGGTCAGAATGTACTTTTTCACAGAGGCTTGGCTAGGGGACCTATGTTGTTGACAGCTACTCTGCCGAACGGATCTTAGATAATGGGTAGGGGATGGAGGGAGGCCCTGTGCCGGTCCCCCCTGCTTCCCCACTCTCTGGCAGACATCACAGGTCTGGCAGTACTGCCTCAGATCCTGAGAGATGCCTATCCAGAAGAAATTTTGGGTGAGCCGAGACGCTGTCCGGCTCCTGCCAAGTGAGCAAGCTTCAGCAGCTCATACCGATACTTCTTGGGCGCCACCAGCTGCTTGGTGGTAGTAGGAGCTGTAGCTGGTTCTTTCCTCACTGCTATGCGGTATAACCTCCCTCTTTCCCTACCTCCCTTGTGGTGGCTTTGTGCCTCTAACGTTGTAGGGTCAGGTCGGAGGCTACCTCCTTCTCAAACTCTGCGGGGTTATCCCAGGGTATGGGGACCGGGTCAGGGGTAGGAGTGGGCACGGGCAGCCCAGGTGTAGGGTCGGGTTTAGGTAGTGGGCATGGGCAGCCTAGGTGTAGGGTCAAGAATGGTGCCCAGGGGGTTTGCTGACAGGGCTTTCTATGGGACCTTGGGGCACATGTGCCTACCTGAGCCTCAGAGTGTGAGCTGACCGGGGTGGTGGTGGCTTGATGGTCGGTCATCACTGGGTAGACTTCTTCCTGGGTCGGAACGGAGACAAAAGCAGAGGCAAGGTGTCCCAGGTAGTTGCAAAGAAGTTCAGCCGCACAGTCTGTCTGTGGTGGTCTCGGTTATCACGGTCGACCTGGATTGGATTTGCCTCATGTAGGATGGGTCTTTGTCTGGGTTCTGGAACTCTGTGTGGTCATTGTGGTAGCAGAGAGGGTTGGCAGGGACTACGGGGGTGACCCACTGTGGTCTGCCCCGGCTTTGAGGACAATTCATTTTGATGTGGCCAGGCTGGTTGCATTGGAAGCAGTGCTGTTCTGCCCCGAGGTAGACTCGCTGTGAGCGTGCTCGGATCGGGAGTCCACGAAGGGGAGCTGTGGCCATGGGGTTGGGCTGGAGCAGAAGTCGGATGGGTGGTTGGTGGGAAACGCTGGGTGCTGGGGCCGCCGAATGTCGACATATTCATCAGCCCGCTGAGCTGCCTCGGTGAGGGTCTTGAGCTGTCTGTCTCTCACCCATTCTCGTACTTCGTTTGGGAGCCCATTATAAAAATGTTACAGCATGAAGAGCTGGGTGATCTCCGGGGACTTTGCTTGTTGGGAGTTGAGCCAATTCTGGGTGGCCCTTGTGATGCAGCATGCCCACTCCGCATGGTAGTCCTTCTCCCCTTTCCTGGTCTCTCTGAACTTTCGACGGTATTACTCGGGGGTGACAGCATACCTGGCCAGGAGTATTTGTTTGACAAAGGGATAGTCCTGGATCTGGTCCTCTGGTACAGCCCGGTAGGCTTCCGCCGCCATCCCCACTAATTTGCTGGCCAGGATGGTGACCCAGTTGGTGGGGTTGACTGATTGTAGTAGGCACTGGTGCTCAAAATCCTGTAGGAAGTCATCAATGCCTGTTAAGACACCCCTGATGTCTTTAAACAAAACCGCCGTTTAGTTAGACTTCCCCTGTAATACCAACAATCTCCGTTCGCATAAACTGCAGTGTACGAACCAAGCTCAGGGGAAGCAGCAATCTCCCGACCAGGATCCGTGAACGGCTCCAACCTCCCGAACGGAACTCCACGAACTGCTGCTAGCCGCCGAACAATAACATCCACCAAGCGGCTTTCGGTTCCATCCAGCAGTCTCTAAACGCAAATAATAAATCCCCCCCAAACAGAAGCTCCGCATTGAGGGTCAAACAGGATCTGGCTTTACTGTTGGCTACCTACCCGTATTTATGCAGGTCTCCCACTTGGTGGACACTCCCCTAGGGGACCAAATGGGAGACTGTAATGACAGACAGACATGGGGACATTCTAGACATACAGTCACAGCTTTTACCCACAATACACTATGGTTTCCTCCCCTCTGCCCTGGAGATAATTAAGAAGTAACTCAATTATCTCCAGGACAAAGCCAGTCGCCATTTTAAATATAAAACCAGAAAATGCATAAAAATTCATAACTTTACAAAAACCGAACATTTCCCATTCGCATCACATAGCCCCAGATAGCCTGGATCTGAGTACATATTATTAGCGAATAGCGCTCAGATCCCACACACATAGTTCAATCGCCATGGAGTCAAAGTTCTTACAGTCTTTCAGTATACGAATGACTCCATGGGAAGGCTATCTAGGTTAAGTCCTTTCGTGTGTTGTAAACCTCCCGAACGGCCGGTGTTCGTACGCTTTCGTGGAGGCAGCCAGGCGTTCCGTTGCTTCAGCGGTGTTCGGCAGATAGAGTGTCCGTTTTTAGTTCCATGAAAATAGAGCTGAACACCGCTGGGCTTTCGCGTGGTTTAAAATGGCCGCTGCCTCGTGGTCGACATACGAACGACGACCACCCTGAATTCGGTTTAATTGAGAAGTGTCTTCGGTTAACCACAACGTTCTAATTGGGATCAATAGGTTAACCAGCAGCACACTTCTCTCCTGGGTGGCCATCCGTTCGGTAGGTTTGTTCGGGAAAAAACAGTCATTTACATTTACAGCCATTTACATGAATGGGGCAGAAGCAGACGAATCCACCACAATAAACAGACAGATGGTTCTGTCACAATGCCTTCTTCTGCTTCCTTGAATTCTTTGATGGCATTGTACGGTAGTTTGCAGGTCCGGGTGGCTGTGCTTCCCAGCACCCTCCCTTCCATCCTTCCTCCATCTGAGTTTTTCTGTCCACTTCCCGACACTGGCTTGCCGCATCCTTAGCGGCCTTGTCGGCTAAATGGTTGCCATGTGCTACTTCTGAAATTAGTCTCCCGTGGGCCTTTACCTTCAGTATGGCCACCTCTTCAGGAAGTAGTAAGGCATCCATCAATTCGTTGATAGCTGCGCCATGTTTCACAGGAGTACCTGTTCCGGTAAGGAACCCCCTGGTTTTCCAGATTAAGCCAAAGTCGTGTGCCAGGCCTAGGGCATACCTTGAGTCTGTGTAAATATTAACACGTTTCCCTTCAGACATCTTGCATGCCACCGTAAGGGCTATTAGTTCGGCTTTTTGTGCTGACTTAGATGATGGGAGTGCAGATGCTTGGAGTATTTGGTCCTCTGTGGTGACTGCATATCCGGTATGATATTGTCCCTGCACATCTGCGAATCTAGAACCATCCACAAACAGTGTGTAGTCAGGGTCAGGTAGAGCAGCTTTGTGCACTGTTGGGAGATGGGTTGTTTCCATTTTCATCTGTTCAAAGCAATCATGAGGGGCGTCCGGGTCTTGTTCTGTGGGAGGAATATCTTCACATATCTCTGTGTGATATCGAGGGTAACCGACAGTTTTGCAATTTATGGTCCTTTTAGTGACCCCCGTCACTGTGAGTTGTTCTTGAGTTGCAGTACTCTATGTCTTGGCCATTGGGCCGAGTTCTTTAAATGAGAGATCTTGAGACTTTGTGAAAGAGATATGAGGAACAGCCACCTCCCAATGGTGATACTAAGATAACAAGGTTTCCTTTGGAGTCACAGAACAGGTCTGTCAGTGTGATGTGTATTTCCACCAGGCTGAATAATTCTTCTCCATAGTATGGGTCAGGACCTGGGGTGTCCCTGAACCACAGGGTGCAAAGTAATTGGGTCTCGGGCTGTTCATCATGTGGAACTGTGGGCTTTTCTACTTTAAGTTCCATGTGAACATCGGGATTTATGTCCAGGTTGTACCAGTATTGCGGCACTCCCCCCTTGGGAAGTGGCAGAAGAGTGGCCGGATTCAAGGAGTAACATCTTTGTAAAGAAACGTTATCAGGCAAGAGGAGGGAGGTTTGAAGGTGGAGATGTCTTTGACATGAAAGATGCTTTGGCTGGACTTTTTCAGGATTGCAGCGATATCATGGGGAGCAAGAACCGTCCGTTTATGTCCGAGAACAAAGTCATTAGTTTTGTCCAGTAGGGCACTTGCAGCAAAAACAGCACGCAAACAGGAAGGACCACTCCTGGCCCCGGGGTCTAGCATGCAGGAGAAGTACCCAATAGGGCACTGACAGGAACCGTGGGATTGAGTAAGGACCCCTGAAGCATGGCCCATCTTCTCTGAGACAAAAAGTTTGAACGGTAATTGGTAGTTAGGTAGGCCCAAAGCAGGGGCAGAGGAGATTGCTCTTTGAAGAGCATGGTAACAGGTGCAGGCTGTAGCGGACAATGAAAAAGGTTCAGTCTTTAAAGCATCATAGAGAGGTTGCATGAGTTGAGAAGCCTCAGGGATCCAGGCTCTGCAGTATGTGATGAGGCCCAAGAAGGCATGAAGGGCCTGATGGTTAGACAGGAGGGAGAGACTTGTAATGGCAAGTACTCTGTTTCTCGCTAGGTAGTGGGTGCCATGGGAAAGGCAATGTCCCAAGAAGAACACAGAGGGCCGGCACCACTGGAGTTTCGTCTTGGAGGCTTTACAACCTTCATCAGCGAGGAAACAAATGAGATCTATGGAATTTTGTTCAGTAGTTGGAAAGTCATCTGCACAGAGAAGTAAATCATCAACATACTGGAGCAGGACCACGTCTGGATGGGACTTCTGCCAGGGTTCTAGTACGGTTGACATAGCTTTGGCGAATTGGGTTGGGGAATTTTGTGCACCTTGAGGCATGACATTCCATGTGTACTGTTGACGGTCGTGTGTGAAAGCAAACAGATATTGGCAAGAGGGATGTAAGGGCACGCTGAAAAAGGCATTTGCAAGATCAACCACCATGAAGAATTTAGCTGTTGGAGGAACCTGTGACAACAGTGTATGTGGATTAGGGACAACTGCAGTATCGCGGTTTGTGACCTCATTACCGGCGCGGAGGTCCTGGACCATACGATATTGGTCTGGTTGACCTTTTTCAGTTTTCTTCTTTACTGGAAACAGAGGGGTGTTACACTGAGATACACACTTGACTAGTGTACCTTTTGCCAACAGACTATCAACTTGTTTGGAGATGGCGAGAGCTTTTGCAGTTTTCAATGGATACTGGTGTCTTCGTGGTGGATTAGCTTCTTTGATTAGTGTAACCACCACAGGTTGGACTCGTAGGCGTCTAATGTCATCTGGGCCCGTAGACCAAACCTTAGTTGGAACCCTATCGAGGGCACTGGGGGCGTCTGGGACCCTCACTTACTATTTGGGGGATGTTATATGTAGTAGTAGGGCAAAGAGCAAAGGATGGAAGTATCTTTGCGAGTGTAGCGGAGATGCAATATTTCCCAGGTTATCTCCGTTTATAATCCAAGTGAGGCTCAGGAACAAGTAAATAGTAAATCCACAGGCAAGGTTTCCAGCAGGTAAAATACAGCAATATCCCAACAGCAATCCCAATAACTGGACGACACACAGTTTCAGGAGCAGAACTGAAAGCTTTAATCCACAGTCTCCTTTTAAAGCATGCTCCCATGCAAGGGAGGGATTTACAATAATTATTACAGTAGCCAATCCTGTCCTGGTAACCTCCCACACATCTCCTCCCCTCAGCCAGCATCATAATCCCCTTATCCAGTACAGTAATTCCCCCCGTTTCTGGATGTACCCCTAAACGTAGGGGTACCGCTTTAAATCCTACATCCCCGGATACCCCTGATCTGGGTGAACAACATATCCAAAAATCACCCAGATCAGACCAGGGGTTCGGGAAATGTATGGAGGGAATAAAATGACCGACCGCACTAACTGAGATAGCCGAATGAGGTTCCATGCGAATGGGCCCTGCGGTCGGTCCTGGCATAAGGGAATTAAATACACGAAAACCTCTAGCTATAGAGGCTAGGGAGGGTTCGCCTGAATCCCCTCGTTCGGTTTTTCTATCTACCGAACGAGGGGCCGTTCGGTAGTTTGGAACCGAACGGACCAGGGCTTGTGGAGGTCTCAGCGGTGTTCGCCTACTCGAGTGTCCGATTTTAGTTCCAGACACTCGACGGCAAAACACCGCTGTTCGGGAGTTTTAAAATGGCCGCCGCCACGTGTTCGTTTGTCGAATGGCGGCCACCCCCGAGAACAAAGGACGGCTACTTACTAGTCAATTACCCGTTCGCAACAATGTTGCAACGGGTAATTGAGGACACACTTCACACAGGGGAGGTCTGGTTGTTCGGTATTTTCATTCGAATAAACTAAGGGAATGAAACTACCGAACAATCAGAGGAATACAATTCTTTTAAAACACATAGAAAACTAGCAGATCACACGAATGCAGTAATTTCAAAGACATTTGCAGGACAGCCCAGTGCCATCCGCTACACTGCTCCCCCTTGCCCACAAGCCGGCATACACAGTCTGATCCAACACGGATCGGCTTGGGGATGTCCGGGGACTCACGGATCATTTTTCCAGGTCAGTTTGTCTCGACAACCCGTCGGCATTCCCATTCTGCTTACCCGGGCGGTACTGAATATTAAAGTCAAAAGGCTGCAGCGCCAAACTCCAGCGCAGCAGCCTGGCATTGTCCCCAGCCACCCGGTTTAGCCATACCAGCGGGTTGTGATCCGTGAGTAAGGAAAAGGGCTGTCCATATAGATACGGCTGCAGTTTCTTTAAGGCCCACACCACAGCCAGGCATTCCTTCTCGATGGCGGCGTAGCTTACTTCTCGGGGTAACAGCTTGCGACTGATGTAAGCCACGGGGTGTTCTCCGCCATCGGCCCCGACTTGGCTCAGTACTGCTCCCAATCCAAACATAGAAGCGTCTGTGTGAACAAGCTGCCAAGACAGGAGCATTTATCAGTGCATTTTTCAGATGTTGGAATGCCTGCTCACACTCCGGGGTCCAGGTCACCTGGCGGGGCAAATTCTTCCGGGTAAGGTCAGTGAGGGGCTTGGCGAGGGCGCTATAGTTAGGGACAATCTTTCTGTAATACCCAGCGGTCCCTAGAAAGGCTAACACCTGGGTTTTAGTCCTAGGGGTGGGCCACTGGGCCACGGCTTCTACTTTGGCTGGTTCGGGCTTCTGTTTGCCGCACCCCACTCTATGTCCGAGGTACTGCACCTCGGCCATCCCTATGCTGCACTTGGCCGGTTTCAATGTCAAACCAGCTTCCTTAATCCTGTCTAGAACCGCTCCTATATGGGCCAAGTGCTCCTGCCACGTATTGCTAAAAATGGCAATATCGTCCAGGTAGGCACAGGTGTAGTCTTGGAACCCATCCAGGAGTCGGTCTACCATCCTCTGGAAAGTAGCTGGGGCGTTTTTCATCCCAAATGGCATGACCTTAAACTGGTACAAGCCAAATGGGGTGACAAAGGCCGACTTCGGGATGGCCTCTGGGGCCAGGGGAATTTGCCAATACCCCTTACATAAGTCAATGGTAGTGAGGTATTGACCCCTGGCCATTCTGTCCAGTAGCTCATCTATCCGTGGCATAGGGTATGCATCGGACACAGTTTTCTCGTTTAATCTCCGGTAGTCTACGCAGAAGCGGGTCGTACCGTCCCGCTTCGGTACGAGCACTACCGGAGAAGCCCAGGGACTATCTGAGGGCTCAATCACCCCCAGTTGGAGCATCTCATCGATCTCCTTGCGCATGTTTTCCCTTACCGCTTCCGGGATGCGGTAGGGGGTCTGGCGCATGGGTAGTTGCCCTGGGGTCTCTACCCGGTGAGTGGCCAGAGGGGTGTACCCAGGTACATTAGAGAACGTGTCTCGTTTCTCCTCCAACAGCCGCTGTACCTCGATGCGCTCCTGCGGACTCAGTCGGTCTCCCAGTGCGACTTCCCCTAAATCCCCAGACAGCTGCCCATCTTCCAGCAGATCTGGGAGTGGTAAGCTGTCAAACTCGTCAGAATTGGGTGCACTTATGGCGGTTACCTCCTCGGAGCGCTCTTGGTAGGGCTTCATCATGTTCACATGGAGCATGCGTCGCCCTCCCGTCCCTGTGCAGGGGCCAATTATATAGGTGGTGTCACATCTCTGTTCCACCACCCTATAAGGTCCCTGCCAGGCGGCCTGTAGCTTGTCATGTCAGACAGGCTTTAAAATTAGCACTTTCTGCCCGACCTGAAAGCTACGGTCCCTGGCTCCCCGATCATACCATGTGCGCTGGCGGGTCTGTGCCGCCTGAAGGTTTTCCCTTACCGTCCTAGTTAATGCTTCCAGGCGGTCTCGGAGGGCCAACACATATGGTATGATGGGAGTGCCATCTGCGCTCCGATCTCCCTCCCAATGCTCTCTTATAAGATCTAAGGGGCCTCTGACTCTCCTCCCAAATAGCAGTTCAAACGGGGAAAACCCCCTGGATTCCTGCGGCACCTCCCGGTAAGCGAATAGGAGATGCGGCAGGAACCGCTCCCAGTCCTTGTGGGTCTCTGCGAAGGTTCGGAGCATTTGTTTCAATGTACCATTGAACCGTTCACAGAGCCCATTAATCTGGGGGTGGTAAGGGGCACTGATAATAGGCTTAATGCCACAGACCCTCCAGAGGTGTTGGGTGAATTCTGCAGTAAATTGGGTACCCTGATCCGAGATAATCTCCCTGGGTAATCCCAACCGGGAGAATATCTGCATGAGGGCATCCGCGACCGTTTCAGTGTGAATGTTGGTCAGAGCCACTGCCTCTGGATATCTAGTAGCATAGTCTACTACCGTTAAAATGTACCTTTTGCCTGACGGGCTAGCTTTCTTGAGGGGGCCTATCAAGTCTACCGCTATTCGGCTAAAAGGTTCCTCAATTATGGGCAGGGGGTGTAGTTTCGCCTTCCTCCGGTCTCCCCTTTTCCCTACCCTTTGGCAGGTATCGCAGGTGGTGCAATACCTGCGTACCTCCTGGCTGATCCCTGGCCAGAAGAAACTTTGGGTCAGTCGGTACCTAGTGCGACTGACCCCTAGATGTCCGGATAGCGGGATATCGTGCGCTATCCGGAGTAGCTCTGCTCGGTACCGCTGCGGCACCACTAGCTGCCTCATCACTATTGGGTCTGACCCATCAATCTGCTTGTCTGTCTCCCTGTACAACAGCTGCTTGTCCCAGACAAATCTCTCTCCCTCTCCCCCAGGAGGGTCTGCTGTCACCTTGTCCCTATACACCTGCAAGGTGGGGTCAGTCGCTATCTCAGCTGCAAATTCGTCAGGAGGGGCCCAGGGAACACAGTCAAGGGAAGGGGAAGGGTCTCTTACCTGATCCTCCGGAAGTGTGCTGTAGTCCTGGGTGCGGGCCTGTTGACGGGTGACCACAGGGTGAGCTTCTCCTGTGGTGGGTGTCTGGGGCTCAAAAGCAGACGTGAGCCTCCCCAGATCGTTCCCCAACAATACCTCCGCCGGTAACTGTGGCATCAACCCCACCTCCACATGCCCTGCCCCCGCTCCCCAATGTAAATGTACCCTTGCTGTAGGTAGCCGGTACACTGCTCCCCCGGCTACCCGGACGGCCACAGTTTTACTCTGTTTCGCTTGATCCGACACCAGGTGACTCTTTACCAGGGTGATAGTGGCCCCTGAGTCACGTAGTCCTTGTACTGCTTTACCCTCCAGGTATACGGTCTGCCTGTGATGCTGTCTGTTATCCGCATTGGCCTGGACTGGATCCGCCTCGTGCAGTACTTCCCACTGTTACACGGTTGTTATGGGAACGGCTGAACCATATGGTGTGGCCACTATATCTTGGTAGTGGTGGGCTGCGGCTGCTCTTGGTGGTGGTGCTGGGCCGGGGCGAATCCAGGTGGAACGATCCCTCAGCTGGGGACATTCCCTTTTATAATGTCCCCATTTCTGGCAGTGATGACAGGGGCCAGAAGTGGGCTGGCGAAAACGTGGCTGTGCAGCGGGTGGTGGTGGTGGTGGCAGTTGTCTCGGTGGAGCTGGGTTGTAGCTGTTTCCCCCAAATGTTTTAAAGGTGGCTTTTGGGGCTGCAGGTTTCTGCTGCCTGCGTGCATCCAGGTACTCATCTGCCTTCCTGGCAGCTTCGGTGAGGGAGGTAGGGTTTCTGTCCCTCACCCATTCCTGGACATCGCTGGTTACCCCCTCATAAAATTGCTCCAACAACACCATTTGTAATAAGTCCTCCATGGACCGAGCCTTATTGGACTGTACCCACCCCAGGGCGGCCCGATGTAACTTGCAAGCCCATTCCACATGAGAGTCCTTGTCCTTTCTCTTTAGGTCTCTAAACCGCTGCCGATATGCCTCTGGCGTGATTGCATATCGGGCCAGGATCTCCTCTTTTACTCTGCGGTACTTCTGAATTTCCTCATCAGGTACAGTTCTATAGGCTTCAGCAGCCTTCCCTGTGAGCTTCCCTGCTAAAATAGGCACCCACTCGTCTGGGCTAATATTATGCAATGCACACAGCCTTTCAAAGTCTTGGAGAAAAGCATCTATATCTTCCTCTCTTTCTACATACGTTTTAAAGGCTTGGTAAGGAATTTTTGTCTTACCCTGTGTGATGGTAGCTGTGGTAGCATTCCTCTCCAGCTGCTGTAGTGGCCTTTGACGCAGTATAAACTCCTGCACCTCTGTCATTGTCCTGGATATAATATCCGCTGTTGGATTCTCTCCATAAAAGGACAGCCTGAACTGCAGCTGTCTCTGGAACTCCTCTTTTTCAGCTCCATCTGCTGCACTCTGCTGCACTCTGCTGCTCAGGGATTGCCCTGTCCTCCTGCTGGTATTCAGCCATCACTTCTGCAATGAGGATTGCTTTCCTTTTGTTGCAATACCTTTCGCTTCCAGGAGATCTTTTAGCGTGGATCTTTTAAGCTTGGCATAATCACTCTCCATCCGTATTCCATTAGTCCTTGTTCCCTTGTGAGTCTGGATCCCAGCGCTGCCAACCAATGTAGCGGAGATGCAATATTTCCCAGGTTATCTCCGCTTATAATCCAAGTGAGGCTCAGGAACAAGTAAATCCACAGGCAAGGTTTCCAGCAGGTAAAATACAGCAATATCCCAACAGCAATCCCAATAACTGGACGACACACAGTTTCAGGAGCAGAACTGAAAGCTTTAATCCACAGTCTCCTTTTAAAGCATGCTCCCATGCAAGGGAGGGATTTACAATAATTATTACAGTAGCCAATCCTGTCCTGGTAACCTCCCACACATCTCCTCCCCTCAGCCAGCATCATAATCCCCTTATCCAGTACAGTAATTCCCCCCGTTTCTGGATGTACCCCTAAACGTAGGGGTACCGCTTTAAATCCTACATCCCCAATACCCCTGATCTGGGTGAACAACATATCCAAAAATCACCCAGATCAGACCAGGGGTTCGGGAAATGTATGGAGGGAATAAAATGACCGACCGCACTAACTGAGATAGCCGAATGAGGTTCCATGCGAATGGGCCCTGCGGTCGGTCCTGGCATAAGGGAATTAAATACACGAAAACCTCTAGCTATAGAGACTAGGGAGGGTTCGCCTGAATCCCCTCGTTCGGTTCTTTCTATCTACCGAACGAGGGGCCGTTCGGTAGTTTGGAACCGAACGGACCGGGCTTGTGGAGGTCTCAGCGGTGTTCGCCTACTCGAGTGTCCGATTTTAGTTCCAGACACTCAACGGCAAAACACCCGCTGTTTGGGAGTTTTAAAATGGCCGCCGCCACGTGTTCGTTTGTCGAATGGCGGCCACCCCCGAGAACAAAGGACGGCTACTTACTAGTCAATTACCCGTTCGCAACAATTTTGCAACGGGTAATTGAGGACACACTTCACACAGGGGAGGTCTGGTTGTTCGGTATTTTCATTCGAATAAACTAAGGGAATGAAACTACCGAACAATCAGAGGAATACAATTCTTTTAAAACACATAGAAAACTAGCAGATCACACGAATGCAGTAATTTCAAAGGCATTTGCAGGACAGCCCAGTGCCATCCGCTACAGCGAGAAAGGGGGGTTAGTAATTGAACCTGGCCATCAGCAGTAAAGGAGATAGGAGCAGATGTTCTGTCTCGTCTTCAAGCTTCTAAGAGGTTAATGGGACAGGTGGATGAGACAACAAACCGAGAGAATGTCAGAACCAACCCGCAAGAGCTTGGTTAATGGGTTGTTTCTGGGGGTACCATCAACACCTACACAAGAAACATCTGTGTCGGATAGGTAAGAAGGATCAGGCAGGTCTTGTTCTCTGAGAACACAGCGGGCTGCACCTGTGTCAACTAAGAAGGTAGTAGGATGACCCTCAATTGGTAATACAACTGTAGCTAGGGGTCCCCCCTTGTACCCTGTAGACACTGCCATGACACAGGTTTGCCGGTTACCTATTGTACAAGGTCTAGATGAGATTGATCAAGGCCAGTGTAATGACGTGCCGGTGTGGTGGAGTGGCTGGCCTGATGGGTTTGACGTGTAGGGCGATAATGACTCGGTGCTGGGTGATCATCTTGTTGGAAATAATCTGTATCATTATCAGGGGAAGGGTGAGCATAGTTGTGGGGAGGGGGTGGGTATTAGATTGAGAGGGTTGGTAGACAGCTTGAGTGTATTCCTGAGGAGGGTAATACGATGCATGTGCCTGAGGATATACCTGTGGAGGGTAACCTGGTTGGGGACCACCATTCTTGGCCGCAGGGGCATTGTGGGATATAGGGGGTCTAGTGGTCGGCTGTCTAGGCACTCTGGAGTGTGGGCAATCTCTCTGGAAATGGCCTGGTTGGTTACAATTAAAGCATGCCCTGGTCTGAGGCCGAGGTGTCATGTGCTGCCCCTGTGCGGCTGGCAGGGTGGATAGCATGGGATAACCTGGGGCCACCTGGGCGGGTCTGGTGGTAGGGCTATAAACGGAAAACATGAGGGTTACTTTTCCTTTGGGGTGGCTGTAGAGCAGATTCTAGGCCCTTTGCAACTAGTAAGAGAGTGTCCAAAGGAATAATTCTGTATTTGGGGCGAGAAAGCACTAAGCCTTTCCTGATGGGTTCCTTAAGGCCAGCCACAAAGGCAGCGGATAACATCTGGGTATGTGCTTTGTTATATACACTGAATCCGAGATCGGAGAAAGTTTGAGTCAACCTTGAATGGTATTTTTCCACAGATTGGCTAGGGGACCTATGTTGTTGACAGCTACTCTGCCGAACGGATCTTAGATAATGGGTAGGGGATGGAGGGAGGCCCTGTGCCGGTCCCCCCCCCCCGCTTCCCCACTCTCTGGCAGACATCACAAGTCTGGCAGTACTGCCTCAGATCCTGAGAGATGCCTATCCAGAAGAAATTTTGGGTGAGCCGAGACGCTGTCCGGCTCCTGCCCAAATGCCCTGCCAAATGAGCTAGCTTCAGCAGCTCGTACCGATACTTCTTGGGCGCCACCAGCTGCTTGGTGGTAGTAGGGGCTGTAGCTGGTTCTTTCCTCACTGCTATGCGGTATAACCTCCCTCCTTCCCAGGTGTACCGCTCCCCCTCTTTCCCTACCTCCCTTGTGGTGGCTTTGTGCCTCAAACGTTGTATGGTCAGGTCGGAGGCTACCTTCTTCTCAAACTCTGCGGGGTTATCCCAGGGTATGGGGACCAGGTCAGGGGTAGGAGCTTGGGGTTTGGGGTTTAGGTAGTGGGCACAGGCAGCCCAGGTGTAGGGTCGGGAATGGCGCCCAGGGGGCTTGCTGATATTCCTTGATTTACGGGACCTTGGGGTTTGGAAAGGGGCACATGTGCCTACCTGAGCCTCAGAGTGTGAGCTGACCGGGGTGGTGCTGGCTTGATGGCGGGTCATCACTGGGTAGACTTCTTCCTGTGTCGTAACGGAGACAAAAGCAGAGGCAAGGTGTCCCAGGTAGTTGCCAAGAAGTTCAGCCGCACAGTCTGTCTGTGGTGGTCTCGGTAATCACGGTCGGCCTGGATTGGATTTGCCTCATGTAGACCAAACTAATGGTATTTTTCCACAGATTCAAGTTTGTCTTGTATAATGTACACCAAAGCAGCAGCCGTAGTTGGGGACCAAACTAAATCTAGTAACAACACTGGGTTAATACAAGTGGATGACAATCACTAAGAATGTATACAAAGTATATAAAACATCATTTATTAAACATAAAAGACAATAACATGAATCAATATTATAGCAATAAAATGAATCACATGAATAAAGACACCAAAAGTCCAGAGCAAATGTCTAAGAAGTAAACACAGTGTGGGGCCCCTTACACTGGAACTAGAAATGTGCACATATAAAAAGTATTATATAAAAATAAAGGTAGAAATAAATTGGAAAACAATACCCAGACTCATACACTATCTCTGCTGGAGGGAGCTCATAAACCAGCCAAACCACCTGGCCAGGACTAAGGGAGTTGCAGTGAGAATATCCCCGAGTAAAAAATACTTTGGGGGTCAGCCAGAGCAACTTACCCTGTTCGTCCGACCTTCAGGTAAGGTGATGGGAGCACACCAACTCCTGGACACGAGAAGTGCAGAGGATACCGATCCCGCCAAAAAGAGCTGCCGAAAATCACTCCCGGACTGTAAATGACGGACTGGGTTGGAGATACAGTAAAGAGAATAGGATAGAAACACGTCTACGCGTTTCGTCCTTACTAGAGGACTTTCTCAAGACAAAGTTCTATTATCCAGGGGCAAGGTATATATACACATCCCCTCTCTTAAAGTGGTCATAATAAATCAATTACTAAATTAATTCCAAATTACATTCCAATCAGAGTGAAAGAAAAAATAAATAAATAAGTTAAAAGCATAAATTGGTAAAATCATTACTATTTCTATAAGATATCGGAAACCAATAAAAATAATAAAATATATAAACATACACGTGTGTTAAACAAAATGTATATATACCTTCTTCCTGTCATAAGCATGGCCTCTAAAATTAAGAATATTAATAAATGCCAATAAAATGGCTTAGAGAGGGAGAACTCCACACTCTCAGTAAAGGGGTCATGCAAATAACCTGGAAAAACAGAGATATTAAAATGTATAAATACAATAAAGCATAACCATATAACAATAAAATATCTCTCCAAAATAACAATTGAGGCGTCCATGCAAAAGATGGACGACATATGGGCATATAGCAATGGGGCCAAAATTATTAGACATTTGCTCTGGACTTTTGGTGTCTTTATTCATGTGCAGGGGCGGACTGACCGGTCGGGCACTTCGGACATGGTCCGAGGGCCCGGCCGGGAGGGGGGCCCGCCGCCAGGGCCGGGTTGGGGACTTCAGCAGAAGGTGCCACCGGGTGGCCGGCCCG
>OW240924.1:5625995-5696060 GCA_933207985.1 Pelobates cultripes | reverse complement strand
GAGAGAGACAGGGAAAGGGAGGAGAAAAACAGTGGAAGAGAGGGAGAAAGAGGCAGAGGGGTAAGAGACTGGGAAGGAGGGGGGAGGAAGAAACATACAGAGGGATGGGGGGAGACAAAAAGGCACACAGAAGGGCTGTAGATATCACTGGTGGATCCAGGGGGGCAACAGGGCAATTGCCCCCCCCCCTCCCCTGTCCGCAGGCACCATGCGGGCAGGGGAGGGAGGAAGAGAGGACCTGGGAGCTCACCCTGCAGCTCCTCTGGGTCCTTCTTGCACAAGCACAGAGCGTTGCCGCGATTACCATGGCAACGTTATCGCTCTTGCGAGAGTCAGCTCTAGTCCTGGAGCTACGGTCTAGTGTTCACTCTCAACACTGTGACCCCCAGGGATTCCTGGTGGTCGCAGTGGTGAGAGTGAACTCTAGCCCCATAAACACACTGCCCCCACACACACACCATACACATTCACACACTGCCCCCATACACACCATACACATTTACACACATTGCCTCACACACACACATACACTGCCCACCCATATACACACAGACCCCCATACACAGCCCCCCATACTAACATTGCCACACACATACACAACCCACACACCCTACACATTCACACACTACACCCCCACACACACACTGAACCTTTCACACACATTGCACCACTGCTCCTATTCCCTACTACAGCCCCATATCCCAGCAGATCCCAGGTAAGTTGTCAAACTGTTCTTAAATGGTTTGACTACTTACTCTGGAGCAGTAGTGGTAATTGTGCATAGATTATTTCTTTAAATAATTTACAAGTGCCCAGTAGCCAGCCAGCCAACCTACAGGCTGGCCAGTAGCCAGCCAGTTAGCCAGCCCACAGGCCAGTAGCCAGGCCACAGGCCTACAGCAAGCCACAGGCTTACATCCAGCAAGCCCACAGCCTGCCAGTCGCAGCCAGCAAGCCACAGCCTGCCAGCCGCAGTCAGCAAGCCCACAGCCTGCCGGCAGTAGCCAGCAAGCCCACAGCCTGCCAGCCGCAGCAAGCAAGCCCACAGCCTGCCAGCCGCAGCAAGCAAGCCCACAGACTGCCAGCCAGCAACAGTAATTAAGGTAAGAGGAGCCAACTTGGCCTAGGTATCAGCGAGCTGTGTTGTGTTGCTATATTGTGAATAGAAACCAGAGTGTTGGAGAGACCACCCTCCAGGCCCCATTAGACTCCATTGTAGTCTCTAATGGGGCCTGGAGGGGATTCTTTCTAACACACTCTCTAAAGGACACTGAGATAGCCCCAGCTAGAAAGACCCCCCCTCCATGGCCCATTAGCCCTCAATTGTAGTCTCTGCTGGGGCCTCGAAGGGCTTATTGCCTTTTGTTCCTTGTGTCTAAAGATTGTGTAGGGTGTGGCTGGAGGCGGTGCATGGAGGCGGGACAAGGGTGGCGCTTGCTGCAGAGTATGGGTGGGGCCTGTAAGGGGGCCCTTGATTTATTTTGCCCGGGGGCCTTGAGGGTTCTCAGTCCGCCCCTGTTCATGTGATACATTTTATTGCTATAATATTCATTCATGTTATTATTTTCTTTTATGTTTAATAAATTATGTTTTATATGCTTTGTATACATTCTTAGTGATTGTCATTCACTTGTATTAACCCAGTGTTGTTACTAGATTTAGTTTGGTCCCCAACTACGGCTGCTGCTTTGCTGTACAGTGTTTTAGTGGTCATTATTTTATTTTTTGGGGCGCTCACATACCATTTTTAAAATTATTTTTTATATGTATGATTAAAGGACCACTCTAGGCACCCAGACCACTTCAGCTTTATGAAGTGGTCTGGGTGCCAGGTACCTCTAGGATTAACCCTTTTGTTAAGACACCTCCAGTGTCTTTAGGCAAAACCGCCGTTTAGTAAACCTTCCCCGGCTGCAGTACAGTCTCCGTTCGCTTACTCTGTAACACACGAACCCAATGCAGGGGAAGCGGCAATCTCCTGATCGAAATCCACGAACGGCTCCAAACTCCCGAACGGCAATATACGAACTGCTGGTAACCGTCGAACAATAATATCCCCAAAGCGGCTTTCGTTCCATCCAGCAGTCTCTAAACGTGAAGAAGAAATCCCCCCAATAACGAGACAGAAGCTCCGCATTGAGGGTCAAATAAGATCTGGTTTTACTGTGGGCTACCTGACAAAGTAAGAGGAAGATGGAAGGTCCTAAAGAATGATTTTCAGGGAATTAGGTAGCAAACTTAAGAAAAGGACCTCCAAGGTGGTATTCTCTGAGATATTACCTGTGCCACGCGCTACAGTGGAAAGGCAGCGGGAGATTAGAGAGGTCAATGCGTGGCTTAAGTCTTGGTGCAGGAAGGAGGGTTTTGGGTTTTTAGAGCACTGGGCCGACTTTGCGATTGGGTACAACCTTTATAGTGGTGATGGATTGCACCTAAACGGGAGAGGGTCTGCAGTGCTGGGGGATAGGATGGCTAGAAGGTTGGAGGAGATTTTAAACTAGTAGTAGGGGGGGAGGGTCATAGCAATCTACAAAATGGAGATAGGACAGAAAGGAGATGGGCTTTAGCACAGTATAAGGGGGGTGGAAACGGGGGGAGGGGCAAGCTCAGAACAGAGAAGCTGTGTAATGTTGAAAATTCACAAAATATACAAGTAAGGCATTAAATGTATGCTTACTAATGCAAGGAGCCTAAATAACAAAATGGGGGAACTAGAGGCATTAGCATACACTAAACAATATGATATAATAGGCATAACTGAAACATGGTGGGATGAGACACATGACTGGGCAGCTAACTTAAATGGGTACACGTTATTTAGGAAGGATAGGAAAAACAAGAAGGGTGGTGGGGTATGTTTGTATGTCAAACATGATTTAAAGCCAAATGTTAAGCAAATGGAATGCGAGGAGGATAATGTGGAAGCTTTATGGGTAAATATCTGCTTGGGGGAAAAGAAGGGAAACCAACTATTGGTTGGGATATGTTATAAACCACCTAATGTTAATATTGACGAGGAACAACAGCTGTTTGAGCAAATTGGGAAAGCTGCAAATCTGGGTAACACTTTTATTATTGGAGATTTTAATTACCCAGATATAAATTGGGACAGAGGGACTAGTACCTCAGCAAAGGGAATTAGGTTTTTAAACTTGTTAAATGACACCTTCATGTCACAACTTGTGCAAGCACCAACTAGAATGGATGCTTGTCTGGACCTGGTTTTAACAAACAACGTTGATCTTTTGACCAACATTCAAGTAGGTGAGCACTTGGGAAATAGTGATCACAATATAGTGTCCTTTGAAATAAACTCAAAAAAACAAAAGCACATGGGGAATACTAAAACATATAATTTTAAAAAGGCCAATTTCAATAAGTTAAGGGAAGCTTTACAATATATTGACTGGCATAAACTCTTTAGTGAAAAGAACACTGAGGATAAATGGATCATCTTCCAACAAATATTACAAAGGTACATTTCTCAGTATGTACCATTGGGAAATATGTACCGTTGGGAAATAAATATAAAAGAAACAAATTAAAACCAACGTGGCTTAGTAGAGAAGTAAAACAAGAGATTACAACTAAGAGAAGGGCATTTAAAACATTTAAATCGGACAAATCAGATGCATCTTATAAAAGATATAAGGATGCAAATAATGCGTGCAAAAAGGCAATTAGACTTGCTAAACTTCAAAATGAAATAATGATAGCTGAAGAGAGCAAAACCAACCCCAAAGCATTTTTTAAGTACATAAATTCTAAAAAAAAACAAAATGAAAGTGTAGGTACACTAAAACCTGAAACGGGGGTGTTAGTTAATGAAGACCAGGAAAAGGCAGGAATTTTAAATAACTATTTCTCCTCCTTATATATTAAGGAAGAACCCATGGCAATAGATGTGCAAATGATTGCTACTAAAAACTTGCAGAATAATTGTAATTGGTTAACTCAAGACAAGGTGCTGCAGCAACTAAAGAAAGTTAATATAAACAAAGCTCCAGGGCCTGACGGTATCCATCCATGAGTACTTAAGGAACTAAGTGCAGAAATAAGTGAACCTCTGTTTTTAATCATTCAAGATTCTTTTCTTTCAGGAAGTGTTCCGGAGGATTGGAGGAAGGCAGATGTGGTTCCTATATTCAAAAAGGGTTCAAAATCCTTGCCTGGAAATTATAGACCTGTGAGCTTAACTTCTGTAGCTGGTAAAATATTTGAAAGGTTATTAAGGGATAATATTCAAGAATTCCTTGAGAAGAACATGGTTATCAGCAAAATCAGCATGGTTTTATGAAGCACAGGTCATGTCAAACTAACTTGATTGCGTTCTACGAAGAAGTAAGTAGAAGTATAGATCAGGGTGTTGCCGTGGATGTGATCTATTTGGATTTTGCCAAGGCATTTGATACAGTTCCACACAATAGATTAGTGTTCAAACTTAAGGAAATCGGTCTAGATGAAAATGCTTGTTCTTGGGTAGAACATTGGCTTAAAAACAGAGTATAAAGAGTTGTCATTAATGGTAAATTTTCAAGCTGGACAGAGGTGGCAAGTGGTGTCCCTCAGGGGTCTGTTCTGGGACCCCTTCTATTTAACATGTTTATAAATGATCTTGAAGACTGCATTGAAAGTCATGTTTCAGTGTTTACAGATGACACCAAACTTTGTAAAACAATACAATGTGAGCAAGATATTACTTTGCTGCAGAGGGACTTAGATAGACTGGGGGACTGGGCACTCAAATGGCAGATGAAATTTAATGTTGAAAAATGCAAAGTTATGCACTTAGGCATAAAGAATACACAAGCAACGTATACCCTTAATGGAAGCGAATTAGGGATAACAACACATGAAAAGGACTTGGGAATTGTTATAGACAACAAGCTATGCAACAATGTGCAATGTCAATCAGCAGTGGCCAAGGCCAGTAAGGTATTGTCATGCATGAAAAAGGGCATTCATTCTCGGGACAAGAATATAATTTTGCCTCTTTATAAATCACTGGTAAGACCCCATATTGAATATACTGTGCAATTTTGGGCACCTGTTCTAAAGAAGGATATTATGGCACTAGAAAAAGTGCAGAGGCGGGCTACAAAATTAATAAAAGGAATGGAACTTATCGGCTATGAAGAAAGGTTAACAAATTTAAACCTATTTAGTTTAGAAAAACATCGCCTGAGAGGGGATATGATAACATTATACAAATATATTCGGGGCCAATACAAACCATTGTGTGGAAATCTATTCACAAACCGGACTTTACATAGGACACGAGGCCATGCGTTTAGACTGGAAGAAAGAAGATTTCGTCTAAGGCAAAGGAAAGGTTTTTTTACTGTAAGAACAATCAGGATGTGGAATTCTCTGCCTGAGGAAGTGGTTTTATCAGAGTCCATACAGATGTTCAAACGGCTACTAGATGCATACTTGCAAGAACAGAATATTCAAGGATATAATCTTTCAATGTAGGGTAATAACTGCTTGATCCAAGGATAAATCTGACTGCCATTCTGGGGTCAAGAAGGAATTTTTTTCCTAGCTTGTTGCAAAATTGTGCTTCAAACTGGGTTTTTTGCCTTCTTTTGGATCAACAGCAAAAAACAAATGTGAGGTAGGCTGAACTTGATGGACGCAAGTCTCTTTTCAGCTATGTAACTATGTAACTATGCAGGTCTCCCACCTGGTGGACACTCCCCTAGGGACCCAAATGGGAGACTTAAACTACAGACAGATAGAAGGACATTTCAGACACACAGTCACATATTTACCCACAGTGCATTCTGATTCCCTCCCCTCTGCCCTGGAGTTAATTACCAAGTAACTCAATTAACTCCAGGACAAGGACAGTCGCCATCTTAAACATAAAATAATAAAAGACATAAAAATACATAACTATCTGGGTTAAGTCTTTTGTATGCTCTCAATCTCCCGAACGGCCGGTGTTCGCATGCTTTCGTGGAGGCAGCCAGGCGTTCCCTTGTTTCAGCGGTGTTCGGCAGAAAAGGTGTCCGTTTTCAGTTCCATAGAAATAGAGCCAAACACCGCTGAGCGTTCGCATGATTTAAAATGGCCGCTGCCTCGTGGTCGACATACGAACGACGACCACCCTGAGTTCGGTTTAATTGAGAAGTGTCTGCGGTTAACCACAACGTTCTAATTGGGATCACTTTGTTAACCAGCAGCACACTCCTCACTTGGGTGGCCGTTCGTTCGGCAGATTTGTTCGGGAAAAAAAGAGTCATTCGAATGGCTGGGCTATAGAAACCAGCCATTCATACGAACGGGGACAAACAGACGAACGGGCAAAAATCCAGCAGACAGATGGTTCTGTCACACGGCTCCCTCCTTGTGGGACACTCCGGCAGACCCGGCTTGACCCTGTGGCGGGTCAACTTGGGGATGACCGGACTACGAGGTGATGGAAACGTCTGTTTGTCGTGATAACCCATCTGCATTTCCGTTCAGCTTACCGGGTCTGTAGCTGATGGTAAAATTATAAGGCTGTAGTGCCAAGCTCCATCTCAGCAGTCTCCCATTGTCTCCTGAGACCCGGTTAAGCCAAACGAGTGGGTTATGGTCCGTCACCAGGGAAAACTCTTGCCCATACAAATAGGGACTTAACTTTTTCAATGCCCAGACCAAGGCCAAAAACTCCTTCTCCACTGCCGCATAACTCACTTCTCTGGGTAACAACTTTCTGCTGAGATATGCGACAGGGTGCTCTCCTCCATCTTCCCTGACTTGGCTCAGCACAGCCCCCAGTCCATACATGGAAGCATCTGTATGGACGAGAAAGCGTTTGTTAGGGACTGGGGCAGCCAAGACAGGGGCATTCACAAGAGCCTGCTTCAGTGCCTGGAATGCAGCTTCACAAGCCGGAGACCACAGGACCTGCTTAGGCAAGTTCTTCTTTGTCAGGTCTGTCAGGGGCTTAGCAATAGCGCTGTAGTCAGGGACAAAACGTCTATAGTACCCTGCCGTCCCCAAGAAGGCCAATACCTGGGTCTTAGTAGTAGGTGTGGGCCAGTTAGCCACTGCCTCTACCTTGGCTGGCTCTGGTCTCTGGCTCCCACACCCCACTCTATGACCCAGGTACTGTACTTCAGCCATACCTAGATGGCACTTTTCTGGCTTCAATGTCAGGCCAGCGGCCCGAATTTTATCCAGCACTACCCCTACATGTACTAGGTGTTCCTCCCAGGACCCACTGCAAATCGCAATGTCATCCAAGTATGCACAGGCAAATTCTTGGAAGCCATCCAGGAGTCTATCCACCATCCGTTGGAAGGTAGCCGGTGCATTTTTCATCCCAAAAGGCATGACCTTAAATTGGTACAGGCCAAATGGGGTGACAAATGCCGACTTGGGGATAGCATCCTCGGCCAGGGGGATCTGCCAGTAGCCCTTACACAGGTCTATGGTGGTCAGATATCGCCCCCTGGCAATACGATCCAGTAATTCGTCTACCCGGGGCATTGGGTAGGCGTCAGTGGTGGTCCGCTCGTTGAGTCGCCTGTAGTCCACACAGAACCGGGTGGTCCCATCTTTCTTGGGCACCAGGACTACAGGCGAGGCCCAAGGGCTGTCGGAGTGCTCGATAACCCCAAGTTGGGTCATCTCCTGTATCTCCTTCCGCATTCCTTCACGGACTGCTTCAGGGATACGGTAGGGGGGCTGTCGTAACGGGGTCTGTCCAGGGGTCTCTACCTTATGCACAGCTAGGGTGGTATAACCTGGTTCCTGGGAGAACGTCGCCTGCTTCTCCCATAACAACTGCTGCGCCTGTACCCTTTCTGTGGGGTTCAACCGGTCCCCTAGCTGTACCAAGGTAGTAAGGTCAGTCTGGGAATCCCTTTCTAATAGATCTGGAAGGGGTAAATTCTCAGAATCATCTGCAGCTGGGGCACATACTGCTGCAATATTCTCAGGTCTCTCCTGGTACTCTTTCAGCATGTTCACATGAAAGGACTGCTGGATCCTTTCATCTGCACAGCTGGCTATCAAGTAAGTAGTGTCGCAGATCTGCGCCACCACCTTGCCTGCATCTTGTTGGCCTTCACGGGTTTGAGCACCAATACCTTTTGCCCAACCTGGAAGACCCGCTGTCGGGCACCCTGATCGTACCATCTCTTCTGTCTCCCCTGGGCCGCCTGGAGATTCTCCCTTACCATCAGGGACAGTTTCTCCATGCGGTCCCGGAGTTCCAGAACATATGGCACAATGGGGGTCCCCTCTTGCTCCGTCTCCCCCTCCCAGTGGCCTCTAATGAGATCTAGGGGTCCGCGGACCCTTCTCCCATACAGCAACTCAAAGGGGGAGAACCCAGTAGATTCCTGGGGCACCTCTCTATAAGAAAATAATAGATGAGGCAGGAATCTCTCCCAGTCTCTGCAAGTGTCTGTAAAGGTCCTCAGCATCTGTTTGAGGGTACCGTTAAAGCGCTCGCAGAGACCGTTAGTCTGTGGGTGGTAGGGTGAGCTAAGTAACGGCTTAATGCCACACACCCTCCACAGCTGCTGGGTGAGCACAGCGGTGAATTGGGTTCCCTGGTCGGAGAGAATCTCCTTAGGGAACCCGACCCTAGTAAAAATTCTAACCAGGGCATCAGCAACCGTCTCTGCCTCTATGTTATGTTCAATCTTTTTATTGAGTTTATATTCAGCAAAAAGGCAAGAGGATAACAATGGGTACAGTTGTTGCAAAGGTTACGCATGATACAAATGCATCAGTGGTTACATGAGTTGCAGAGATGAGACAACAATGAGACAACAAGATAATGAAACAACAAGACAATGGATGCGGTAGTTTGAAGTAACACATTACGCCCTATCAAGGAAAGGAAAAGAGATTTGCAGTTAGAGTGGAGAGTGCGGCACAGTGTGTCGCCCAGGCCACAATCGGGTGAACCAAATGCAAGGGGTTTGCATAAACTTCAGCTTGCTCATTCACAGTGTGTCATTGCTCAATTATTTCGCGGTCTGCTCCATTTGTGTTACTTTAGGCCCCACTGTTTTCCGTGCAGCTCGGGTGGCTGCGCAATTTCCGCTTGACCTTTACATTATACTCATTGTAATACCGAGCTTGAGGGGGAGGGAAGTGAAGTAACATAGGATGGGAAAGGGGGGGGGTGGGGGTGGAAGGGGGATTGGCTTTCGATCTCCATATGCCGTGTGGTTGAGGTGTGTGGTGCGTTTAGCTGTATTATTCCTTAGGTAGCCTTAGGTGGCCTTGATCCCCTGATGTGTGGGTGGGGAGCGTGTGGCTCTAGACATAGAAAGGGTTTCTTGTTTGAGTAGGCCTGAGTCCCAAAGCTTCCAAGCTTCCCTCCAGAACGGTTTGAGGGGTCTAGTTTGTCTAGCCATAATTTCATATGTCTTGGTGGTTTGGATTATCTGGATGCAAGAAGTTATGTCAGGGGGAGCTTCAGAGAGCCAAGCTCTACTGATGGTAGATAGAGCTGCTACTAATACGTGGTAAGTTAAGTATTTTGCAGCTTTTGTCATGTGGATTGGAAGGAGTTGGAGAAGATATATCTCCGGGCTTAATGGGATTGTTACCGTCGTTGAGTCTTTAATTACTAGCCCCACTGATTCCCAAAACCTTGAGATTTTTTGGCACGTCCACCATATGTGGTACATAGTTCCGGAGGCCATTTTACACCTCCAACATAAGTCTGACTTGTTTGGGTCTATGTGTTTGAGTTTTGCAGGTACCATATACCAACGGTAGAGGACCTTTCTGGTTAGTTCAATGTGTGCATTACATAGGGTGAGCGTCTTGTTTGCTAAGTAAATTTTTGTCCACTGGTTTTGGTCCAGTGTCTTTTGGAAGTCTGCCTCCCATGCTTTGACAAAGGAGGGTTTCCCAGTGGGCAGTTGTCTTGTGAGGAGTGCATATATTGTAGAAATGACTTTGGTCTGCCTCTATGTTAGACAGCGCTACTGCCTCTGGATAGCGGGTGGCATAGTCCACCACGGTAAGAACATACTTTTTACCGGATGGACTAGCCCTGGCCAGTGGACCCACGATATCAACGGCTATGCGGGCAAAGGGCTCCCCTATAATAGGCATCGATAATAGCCTAGCCTTAGGGTGGTCCCCCCGCTTTCCTACCTGTTGACATGTGTCACACGTGCTGCAGTACATCCGCACAGCCTGGTTGAAGTTTGGCCAAAAGAAATTCTGTGCGATCCTATAGGCTGTGCGGCGGGACCCTAGATGTCCAGCTAATGGAACATCATGCCCTATCCGCAGAATCTCCTGCCGGTACTTAGCAGGTACCACTAACTGGCGATTCGGCGGAGAGGCAACACTCTTCTGGGAAGGTTTAGGGATCCTATATAACCTGTCCCCCACCCACTCATACCGTTCCCCATCTACTCCTTCCTCTCCAGCATCTGCCCTGTCTTTGTATTTTGGAGGGTCGGATCTGCCCGGGTTTCCCTCCCAAACTCCTCTGGGGAATCCCAGCTTAAGGGGACCTGATCTGGGGTACCAGTCGGGGAAGGAGATCTTACCTGGGTCTCATCAGCAAGTGGGCTGGTTCCGGCAGCACGGGTCTGGGCACGGGTGGTCACTGGGTTCACATCTGCAGGGCCCATCGGAGCATAGGCTGAAACCAAAGGGGCCAAATCGTTTCCCAGAAGAACATCTGCGGGCAAGTCTTTCATCACCCCCACATCCACATGTCTAGCGCCCACTCCCCAATCCAAATGTACCCGGGCAACAGGTAAGCGAAACACGGCACCCCCTGCTACCCTTACTGCCACAGTGTCCCCAGTGTGTTGATGCTCTGAGACCAAGTTCTTTTGGAGCAGTGTCATCGTGGCTCCTGTGTCTCTCAGCCCATTTACCACTCTGCCATTCAGCTTCACAGTTTGCCGATGTTGCTGGCGATTATCCTGGTGAGCTGCTTGTACTGGGTCTGCCTCGTGTAGGATGCCCCAGAATTCCTCCTGCTCTAGGCAGTGAGCAGCAGGCTGAGGTGGGCGCTGGTTTCCATTGACTGGTCTCCTCCAGGACTGAGCCTGGTTGGCACTGTTCAGTGGGCACTCAGGACGCTTGTGCCCCAACTGCTTGCACCCAAAGCACCGGATGGGTTGGGAATACTCACGGGCATTAAATCGGGCTGGCTGCACATAATTGTTAGCTGGTGGTGCGGCTGGGGTACGGTGTACTGGGGGTTGGTAGACTGAAGGAGCGGGTATTACTGCTGGTCGATACTCCAGTCTGGCAGGGGATTTAGCAGCTGTACCATCCAACTTGCGGGCATCCGTGTATTCGTCTGCCAGACGGGCAGCCTCGGGTAGGGTAGAGGGTTTTCTATCTCTGACCCATTCCCGGACCCCAGCAGGTAGTCTATCAAAACAGTGCTCCAGCAGGAACACTTGTAATACCTCCTCCCCAGTTACCGCTTGGCATCCAGCCATCCAGTGGGCTGCGGTACGATGGACTCTGCAGGCCCATTCCACATAAGAGTCCCCAACCAGCTTGTTGGTTTCTCTAAACCTCCGCCTGTACGCCTCTGGGGTCACCGCATACCTGGCTAGGAGCGCCTCTTTCACAGCCCGGTAGCTGGTGATCTCCTCCTCTGGGATGGCCCGAAAAGCCTCACTAGCCCGGCCAGATAATTTCCCAGAGAGGATGGTGACCCATTCATCTGCAGGTACCTGATGTAGCGCACACTGCCTCTCAAAGTCTGCTAAAAATCCATCAATCTCTCCCTCTGTTTCCACAAAATTTTTAAATGCAGCAAAAGGTACCTTCTTTCTAGCAACCACATTATTATCATACGGTACCTCTGCTGCTGCAGCTCCTCTTTCCCGGAGCGCCTGCTGTGCTGCAACTGCTGCCTGCACACGAACCACGATGTCAGCTGAGGGGTTGGGGCCAAAATGTGCCAGCCTTATTTGCACTGCCCGGTTGAATTGTATTTCCTCGGGTGTTAAATCCAAGGTACTGGGCACGTTGACTCTTTCCATTCCTGTTGCTGCATCCATCTCCATTAGCAAAGCAATAATCTCCCGTTTCTTTAAATTGCTTGCTGACCTTCCTCGGCGTTCCAATATGTCCTTAAGTGTAGCACGCCTTAATTCCTCGTACTGCATGTCTTGTAGCTGACCTCCAGTGCTGTAGGATTCATCCCGTCGCTTGCCACCAATTGTTAAGACACCTCCAGTGTCTTTAGGCAAAACCGCCGTTTAGTAAACCTTCCCCGGCTGCAGTACAGTCTCCGTTCGCTTACTCTGTAACACACGAACCCAATGCAGGGGAAGCGGCAATCTCCCGATCGAAATCCACGAACGGCTCCAAACTCCCGAACGGCAATATACGAACTGCTGGTAACCGTCGAACAATAATATCCCCAAAGCGGCTTTCGTTCCATCCAGCAGTCTCTAAACGTGAAGAAGAAATCCCCCCAATAACGAGACAGAAGCTCCGCATTGAGGGTCAAATAAGATCTGGTTTTACTGTGGGCTACCTGCCCGTATTTATGCAGGTCTCCCACCTGGTGGACACTCCCCTAGGGGACCAAATGGGAGACTTAAACTACAGACAGATAGAAGGACATTTCAGACACACAGTCACATATTTTACCCACAGTGCATTCTGATTCCCTCCCCTCTGCCCTGGAGTTAATTACCAAGTAACTCAATTAACTCCAGGACAAGGACAGTCGCCATCTTAAACATAAAATAATAAAAGACATAAAAATACATAACTACATGAAAACTGAACATTTCCCGTTAGTATTACATGTCCCCAGATAGCCTGGATCTGAGTGCATATTATTAGCGAATAGCGCTCAGATCCCACACACATAGTTCAATCGCCATGGAGTCAAAGTTCTTACAGTCTTTCGGTATACGAATGACTCCATGGGAGGGCTATCTGGGTTAAGTCTTTTGTATGCTCTCAATCTCCCGAACGGCCGGTGTTCGCATGCTTTCGTGGAGGCAGCCAGGCGTTCCCTTGTTTCAGCGGTGTTCGGCAGAAAAAGTGTCCGTTTTCAGTTCCATAGAAATAGAGCCAAACACCGCTGAGCGTTCGCATGATTTAAAATGGCCGCTGCCTCGTGGTCGACATACGAACGACGACCACCCTGAGTTCGGTTTAATTGAGAAGTGTCTGCGGTTAACCACAACGTTCTAATTGGGATCACTTTGTTAACCAGCAGCACACTCCTTACTTGGGTGGCCGTTCGTTCGGCAGATTTGTTCGGGAAAAAAGAGTCATTCGAATGGCTGGGCTATAGAAACCAGCCATTCATACGAACGGGGGACAAACAGACGAACGGGCAAAAATCCAGCAGACAGATGGTTCTGTCACACCTTTTTTTTAATAAACATAGCAGTTTCAGAGAAACCGCTATGTTTATACTGAGGGTTAATCCAGCCTCCAGAGCCTCTAGTGGCTGTCTCATTGACAGCCGCTAGAGGCGCTTGCGTGCTTCTTGCTGTGAAAATCACAGTGAGAGCACGCAAGCGTCCATAGGAAAGCATTGTAAATGCTTTCCTATGCGACCGGCTGAATGCGCGCGCGAGCAAGGAGGAGAGGAGGAGTACAGCTCCCCGCCCGGCGCTGGAGAAAGATAAGTGTTTCACCCCTTCCTCTCTCCAGAGCCCGGCGGGAGGGGGTCCCTGAGAGTGGGGGCACCCTCAGGGCACTATAGTGCCAGGAAAACGAGTATGTTTTCCTGGCACTATAGTGGTCCTTTAAGTCACTCTCCTGTATGTTACATACAGAGTTATAGGTGGAGCTGTATGGTATCTTGAACAATCTGAAAAATAAAATATATGCAAATAGCGTAGTATATCTATACAATGTATAGCATATAAAAGGTAAGAATAGTTAAACTCACAAGACTAGAGTCATACCGTCATATGACTCTAAAAGTATGCTCCCTTGGACCATTGGGGGGTTGTCCAAACCCTTCTTTTGTTGGTTACTTGTTGTTCCCCCTGATGATCTTTAGTGTATCTTCAATAAAGGTGCCCAGTGTACCGAGGATCTTTAAAAGCTGGTATTTGTTTATTTAAACAAAATAAAAATGAAAGATAATATAATAAAAAAATGGCAATATACTATACCAATAGATATTGGAAATAGATAGAGTCCAATAAAAAGTCCAATAAAAGTTAAAAAGTAAGTGTCCAAAACGCGTTTCGCCTGATTAACAGGCTTCCTCAGTTGGCTTTAATGTCTCTTCCAAATGTTTGCTCTTTTAAATATCCCGCCGGCCGGTTTTTTCTTCTTTAAATACCACTTCCTGGTTCCGTCTTGTTGGAACGCAACGTGCGTTCCAACTTCGGCGTTGACTTCCGGGACGCGTCCCTAATTGAACGCACGAGCGCCCCAACTACACGTGCATATTGAAACTACGGCATTAACTTCCGGGACACGTCTCAAGTGGAACGCACGTGCGTTTCAACTCCAGCGTCGGCTGCCGGGACGCGTCCCACATGGAACGCACGTGCGTTTCACCTCCGAACAATATTGCCGTCCACTTCCTGGTCTCTCTCTGTGTTGCCACAACATGTCTAGATGGAACGCTCGTGCGTTCCATTCATAGCTTCACATTGAGTGACCACTTAATACAGTTCAAAACATAAATTAGCATGCCATCTAAACATATATAATCATCAATAGTAATAAAACAAATAAAATCATAATATTATGTAGTGAATAGTGATATAAAAACTAATACAATCAAAGTGAATAGTGATATAAAAACTAATACAATCAAAGATATCTTTATACAATTTGATTGTATTAGTTTTTATATCACTATTCACTACATAATATTATGATTTTATTTGTTTTATTACTATTGATGATTATATATGTTTAGATGGCATGCTAATTTATGTTTTGAACTGTATTAAGTGGTCACTCAATGTGAAGCTATGAATGGAACGCACGAGCGTTCCATCTAGACATGTTGTGGCAACACAGAGAGAGACCAGGAAGTGGACGGCAATATTGTTCGGAGGTGAAACGCACGTGCGTTCCATGTGGGACGCGTCCCGGCAGCCGACGCTGGAGTTGAAACGCACGTGCGTTCCACTTGAGACGTGTCCCGGAAGTTAATGCCGTAGTTTCAATATGCACGTGTAGTTGGGGCGCTCGTGCGTTCAATTAGGGACGCGTCCCGGAAGTCAACGCCGAAGTTGGAACGCACGTTGCGTTCCAACAAGACGGAACCAGGAAGTGGTATTTAAAGAAGAAAAAACCGGCCGGCGGGATATTTAAAAGAGCAAACATTTGGAAGAGACATTAAAGCCAACTGAGGAAGCCTGTTAATCAGGCGAAACGCGTTTTGGACACTTACTTTTTAACTTTTATTGGACTTTTTATTGGACTCTATCTATTTCCAATATCTATTGGTATAGTATATTGCCATTTTTTTATTATATTATCTTTCATTTTTATTTTGTTTAAATAAACAAATACCAGCTTTTAAAGATCCTCGGTACACTGGGCACCTTTATTGAAGATACACTAAAGATCATCAGGGGGAACAACAAGTAACCAACAAAAGAAGGGTTTGGACAACCCCCCAAATGGTCCAAGGGAGCATACTTTTAGAGTCATATGACGGTATGACTCTAGTCTTGTGAGTTTAACTATGCTTACCTTTTATATGCTATACATTGTATAGATATACTACGCTATTTGCATATATTTTATTTTTCAGATTGTTCAAGATACCATACAGCTCCACCTATAACTCTGTATGTATTGTATTATGTTTTTAGTGGTGTAAGGGATACCACTTTTTAGGTGTTTTAGAGCTATTTATCTGTCCTTCACAGCGTGTATATTATTGTTTTCTATTACTCTCCTGTATGTGATGCAGCCCCGTTTTTGGTTATTATTATTATTTTGTTCTCATTGTCAGTTACCTTACATTTATTTTGTTATTTGATGTCTTGTATAATGTCATTGATACAAGTGGCTTGGTCAGCTAGTTTATCTTGGGCCCAGGCCCGAAGCTTTTCACAGAATGTAATACCTGACTGGTAATCCATATCGGTTGTGAGTACAGCGTCATTAAAACTCCTTTTCATAATGGGCCAATAGAGAGAGGTTACTAGGGTTGCAGCTTGGAATGGGTCGTAACATACATCGGGGGAGCCCCTTCCACTAGTGATAAAGCAGGGACGTGGTTGGCTGGAGTTGCCTGTCTTTGGGAAACCCTATTATTTGAAGGATTGAATGGACTAAGCCCTTGCACATTGTCATCCTTGGGGGGAACCGGGAATGGGAGACCATGAAAGCTGGCAACATCTGGGCTTGAGCGGCTGGAGCATCGGAGCCGGGAGAACCGACAGCGATGGCCTGGGGAGTAACTAACTGGGAGGTAGCGGGATGGAAGCCTGATGCTGCAGGAGAAGCGCCTACAGCTTGAGGCTGTCCTGACACGGTAGATTCATTCGACCCAACGATCATGATTGGGTAACTGGGAGTTGCCATGGGAGAGGCGGGGACAGGAGCCGGACTGGGTGAGGGTGCGGGCTGAGTAGGCGGAGGGAGATGAGTGGAGGGGGCAGAGATGAGTGACGAAAGATCGAGGGAAGGGAGTAACAGGATTAGAGGCTGGAAGAGGAGGGGAATCTGGAACAGGGACAGAAGGGGTGGTGGGGAGAGGAGAGGTAGGAGCAGGAGTAGGGGATATAACAAGGGAAGCAGAGAGGGCGGAAATGAGTGACGAAAGATCGAAGGAGGGAGGGGTAACAGGATTAGAGACGGGAAGAGGAGAGTATTCCGGAACGGAGACAGAAGAGTAGATTCATTCGACCCAACGATCATGATTGGTGGGGAGAGTAGATTCATTCGACCCAACGATCATGATTGGGTAACTGGGAGTTGCCATGGGAGAGGCGGGGAAAGGAGCCGGTGAGGGTGCGGGCTGAGTAGGCGGAGGGAGATGAGTGGAGAGGGCAGAGATGAGTGACGAAAGATCGAGGGAAGGGAGTAACAGGATTAGAGGCGGGAAGAGGAGGGGAATCTGGAACGGGGACAGATTGGGTAACTGGGAGTTGCCATGGGAGAGGCGGGGACAGGAGCCGGACTGGGTGAGGGTGCGGGCTGAGTAGGCGGAAGGAGATGAGTGGAGAGGGCAGAGGGAGATGAGTGGAGAGGGAGTAACAGGATTAGAGGCGGGAAGAGGAAGGGAATCTGGAACGGGGACAGAAGGGGTGATGGGGAGAGGAGAGGTAGGAACAGGAGTAGAGGGAATAGCAAGAGAGGCAGAGAGGGTGGAAATGAGTGACGAAAGATCAAAGGAGGTAGGGGTAACAGGATTAGAGGCGGGAAGAGGAGGGGAATCTGGAACAGAAGGGGTAGTAGGGAGAGGAGAGGAAGAAGCAGGAGTAGGGGGAATAGCGAGGGAAGAGGGGGATATGGATGCGACAGGGGGAACCACGGGTGAAGGCGAGAGGGGAACAGGAGCAGAAGGAACGACAGGGAGAGGAACTAGAGGGGCGTCAGGGGAGCAGGAATAGGAGGAATGACAGGGGAAGATGAGAGAGGGGTGGTGTCGGAAGAAGTGGTGGAGAGAGGTAGCAGACGGACGGCATCAGTAGTGACAAGGGAAGGAGGAAGAGGGGCGGGATCGGAGGGAAGTAGGAGGGGGACAGGGATAATGGGAAGTGTGGAGGTTGGCGGGAGAGGTACAGGGTAATAATAGGATCCATCTGCCCTGAGAGCGGGGTACAGCGCCTTGGAGACAGAATGGCCTTTGACAATTGGAGGTGGCGATTGGGAATTGACTGGTGAGGCGGGGCGAGATTAATTCACGATATTCTGGGCGCCATCATAGGGCGGTGGTCGGGGAACATCAAGAGACGAATCATCGTTACATACATTTCTGTGATATACATAAATCGTCTGTCCTTCAAAATCAATTTCTTCCTCTGACCAACCCTCCCGCTTGAGTCCTCTTGCTACCTGATACCAAGCCTCTACGGCTTCCATCAACCCATTATCCAATAGTAAGCCCTCTTTATCAATAAGCAATTTCCTCCAAAACTCTGGCTGTAATCAACCACTGGGTGACATTTGAAAACCACAAATCTTTGCTATCTTCTTTATTTTTAACATAGCCTCCTCTCCTGCTCTCTCCTTAATGATATCACAAGCTAAATAACCTTTTGAAGTTCTGGCATGTTCTTGTCCCATTTTTACCAAACAAGGCTTTCCCTATAAGAGGGACAGAGAGAGAGAGAGGAAAAAGAAGGAATGTCTACAGTGCTCGACTGCCACGAGGAATTGATCCCCGTGCGTCTTCCCTAAACGTAGACGAGTCACAGGATCCGCCCACCCGAGATGGTGGCCACGGATCTGAGCGAGCGAGCGAGCGTGGGTGACTAACACAGCTCTGGGCAACAAGTACAGAAGAGGTAGAGGATAAGGTAAAAGGTGAACATGGAGAGACTAATCAGAAGACATTTACAGGAGTCACAGATGTAGAGATGTGCACATAATCCGGAATCAAGGACGAGGCACACAGCACACACACACACACACACACACAACTAAGGTACCCACACTATGACTACAACTGTATAGAAAACATAATATAACAAAGTACAGTAAAACTATGAACATAGTAGTAACTAAACAGTACAGCAAAATTCTCAGCCTTTCTCTAGGCCGATGCATTCCCGGCCCGCTAGGCAATCAAGCTACAATAAATCCCCAGCCTTTCTCTAGGCGGTTCCCAGCCCTTCACCGGGCAGACAAAATTCCCAGCTTTTCTCTAGGCGGTTCCCAGCCCTATACCGGGCGGATGCGTTCCCTGCCCGCTAGGCAGTCAAGCTATAATAATAATAAAACATAAACCACACGCCAGCTGTCTCACACGCACACATACACTCAGGAGGCAGATAGACAATCAGCAGGTTCGTTTTAAAAAGACACTGGATAAGAGATTACCTGTTTTGTAGCCTTCTGGAAGCCGGAAGTGGACACAGAGACAGACCGACACAAAACAGGAGAATACTAGCAAACCTCTGTATTTAGGAGGTGACCAGGCTCCGGTTGTCCCACTTTCCGGAGGTCCGCTCCGGTCCCGTTTTCTGGCCGTCCAAACTGGCGAGATCCGGTGACCCACGTCGGGCGCCAAATGATGTGGAATCAATCAATTAATTGATTATCTTGCGTATCTGCCCCCGGCCAAATTAAAGAAATAATGCGTGCACGTTCCTAAAGTAATTCATACCAGACACAGGTTTCGGGTTAATTAAAAACTTGAGGAAAGTTTATTCTGGGGGACGGCATGTCCCTTATAAAGCAAAATTACATCACATGAAAAAATACATCAATAATTTGTTAGGTGTTAAGTGGTTCATTTAGTGCTCTTCCTACCGGGTGTGATGTCACTGGTATCTTGGAGGTCTCCCCCAGATTCCAGTGCCATCTTGTTAATGAGGGTGTTAGTCGATGTTAAAGGGGAAACTCCCTAGCGGCCATTTTAGGTAAATCACATAGAAAGTTGAATAATGCTGATTATAGTTATGTTGAGTAAATAGGCATTTTACTAACATGGATTGGGTTCATATTTTTGTCCACAACAATTATAACTAAATGTTCTTGTGGCAAAAGTAACCTCACCATTGGTTTTTGGAGGGGCCTGTTTGCCAGCCTCCTGCCCTGTGACTATGGCCCTGGGATGTATTGCCCTTCTAGGAACTGATTTGGGCATAATTGTTTTTTATATTGCTGTTCTGGCCCTTTAATTCCCAGAGAAATGATTTGTACTTTTAAACTGGCACTTCGGATGCAGTCGAAGTGCCATTCGAAAACCGAAAACGTGGCGGCAGCCATTTTAATGCAGTCGAACACGGTCAGCGGTGTGTGCCATCAAATCTCTGGAACAGAAATCAGCCACACATTTGAACGAACACCGCTGACCTGTACCTTCCCCTACCCTTCGACACTGCGGCTGGAGACTAAGTTCCATTCGAAGATTTGAACACACGTTCGAATGGGACTTTGTCATCTTTTTCGTGTAAAATAGACTGCCACTCAACTAACGACCACCGCGGTTTTACTTCGACACTTCGTCAGAAGTCGAAGTCCATTCAACTATTTGAACGCCGCCTTCGGATGGGACTTTGTTAATTTTCAAGGCAGAAATAGACCGACCGCACAGCCTGAATCTGTGGAACTGTTTTGGGCATGCGGTCGGTCCAAAGAGACTTTTCAATATCTCTGGAACCACTGAACAGATTTGTACGAATTTTGAATATGTTTGTCCCCAAGTTGTGTTGTTCATAAAAATATAAGTTTTATTCATGTAGGATGAAAAATCATAACGTTATAAAAATGCATAAAAAGTATAAGTTTTAGCTTGGAGATAATTGAGTAGATACAGTAAGAAACTCCATTATCTCCCAAGCGGAGGGGAGGGAATCTGTGGGTTGTAACCATTGTGTGATTGGCTAATGTATAATTGTCTGTGGGCGTCTCCTTTGCATGGGAGAATTGCATAAAAGCAGAGTGTGTGTCATTAAACCAGAGTTCTATTTCACCCTCAATCTGAGTCCTGTCTCTAATTGGGGGAATTGCTATATCACCACAAGGGATTGCTATGCTCTGCATGCTCCCTTGGATAATCACTTCTAAGCTCTTTTAAGAGCTTGTTCCTGTCTTGCTCTCGGAAGGAGTCTACGGTGGTTATGGTGTCGGCTGGAGTGCTTGGAGCCCTCAGGAAGCGCTAGGAGCATCCAATAACAGAGGTACCCAGTCGGGGTGCCAGGTGATCCGTTACAGGGTGGTCCGACACACGGGGATCGGTGCACCGGAGCACCTCCACGTGATTGAAGCTTGCGGTCTGTGGTTTTCACACCTCATTAGCAAGGTGTGAACATTCTAACTAAACATTCTAAATGGGGTATCATGTGGTTAAAAGGTACTTTGCATGATTTAAGGAAAGGGAGAGAATTACAAAGTGGGAACACCCATTCTAGGAGGGCACATCCACACATAGAAAGGGGGCAATTCACAGTTAGGCAGCAGTTCCGTCCCAACATGTTTTTTTTGTATAAAATATTTTGTCTTAAAGGCACAGCACATCTTAGCATATTTTATCTGAACTGCTGATTGCAAATAAACTGCACATTAATGCGTCATTTATCCCACCAGCTGCTCGCACACAGTATGTTATTTATTATTAGCAGCTTTGGGAATGCTAAGCGCTAAATCCCGCTATGCGTGTGCAGTGATAGGATATTCCTTGATCACAGGATGCCAAAGACTTCATTTAGTTCTGACAGACCGATTTGAAACCGAGACACAATGGCAAGGCAGTAGAATAGCACTGACGACAATCAGGAGTATTTGAGTCCTTTAAATGCCAGCATTACTGCTTTACTCCTGCCATGGTTTGCCCACTTTGAATGAATTAAATAATTATACAAACTGATTGTGCTAAAATGCCTACAATAAAGATACTCATGTCAATGGTGGAACAAATTTAGACCTCGTGCAAGGACATTTTTTGGGCCCCTCTCTAGCACAAGAATCTCTTAAAAATAGATCCCATCTGTCGTACAACTCCCATGATGCTGTGCAAGCTGGGGATCTACCATTTTCCCATCCTTCCTGGGTTGTATTTGTGAGCAGTGTTTGTGTGTGTGAATGTAAGCATGCTTTGTTATAGAGTATATTTGTGCATGTAGGGGTGTATTTGTATGTATTGTTGCCATTGGAATGCAGTTGTGTACTTGTGTGTAGTGCAGGGCTTAATAAATTTGTTTAAAATCTAGGAGCCAGGTTTTTTTTTTTTTTTTTAAATAGTGAAGTTTAATTTACGAGAAATATACATTTCTTAAAGGGACACTATAGTCACCAGAACCACTACAGCTTAATGTAGTTGTTCTGGTGCCTGTAGCCTCTTCAATGTAAACACTGCCTTTTCAGATTATAGGCAGTGTTTACATTGCTCCCTAGTAACACCTCGAGTGACAGTCACTCAGACACCACTAGGGAGTCCTCAGCGTGCAGCACCTTTTTTCAGCATCTCCACGCTCTGAATGTTACCTATAGAGGTCATGCACAATATCCTCCCAATGCTTTCCTATACAAAAGCATTGGTTTAGCTGAGATAAAGATTATCTCAGCCATGAAGGCAGGACAAGCCGCAGAAAACTGGCCCGGCATGGGAAAGAAGGTGAGTAGAAACCCCTCTCTCGTGATCAGAGGGGTTCAGGTACCTAAACAGATACAGACACACACACACTCACACTCACAAATTTAAATTTTTAATTTTAATCCCTACCTTTGGGAGAGCTGAGTGGATCTTTCCCTGGGGTCCAGTGGGGCTGCTCTCTGTTCCTCCGTGTTCCTATAGTGATGCTGGGGCCGGAATGACGTTATATGTCGCTCCCGGCATCACTATACAGGGCGAGGGAGCAGAGAGGAGCTGCATGAAGATTACTGCTCCCTCGCGCTTTGCCCCAGCCTGCAGGCACTCTTAAACGGGCACAGTGGGTCCTCTGTTTAGTGATGCCGATTGGGTGGCCCTAAGGGCACTTACGATTGGCACTGCTTGAGTCCCCATAATAGGCAGTGGTTCTCTGCATAATACCAACAGGCTGGCTTCACTGCCAGTGCATCTTGGTATTGCTGAGGGAATAAATATAATGGAGAACAGGAGAACCACTTGTAGGAGGGTTCTCCTGCTCTCTTCTGTCTCTGTTACTAGCATTAGGGCCGGTGTTGACCACTGTAAAATTATAATCACTCTGCTACCTGTTTTATATTTAAAAAAATAAATAATTAAATGAAATTATGTTAGCACAATGTATGTATGTATAAATATATATAAACTAAAGTTGTATGTCTTCAGAGGCACATTAATGATCTTCAATCTTGAACAACATTCTAGTAAGTGAGCCATTATAATGCACAGCAAGTTGTATAATGCTGACCTCTAGTGGCAATGATATGAAACACCAACTTACCATACAGGAGGTTTGAGTTTCACTTTCAAGAAGCGATTTGGAGTTTAGCATTAAATCTGGAATTATGAATAAAAATGGACAAAACACCACAAAAGGAATGGACTGTAGCTCACATTCATAACCTGTTTTATAGTTTGATAAGTTTTCTGGCAATGAATGTTAGTTGTTAAAATAGAAAGGAGGCACCCGCCTCCCCCCTCCTTTCCCCATGGGTTAGGGTTACACACGAACATTGCCCCCCATTATCCACCACGCTCCTGAGGCACATACTCACTTGCTCACATCACACCTTTGACTTAGCCGCCTCATATCAAGCTGCACAGCTCCCACACTAAGCGGTTAGACTGCAACAATCCCGGAATAGATCCTGACCTCTAGTATAACATCAGCAGGAATCAGTTCAGCACACAGCCGGGCACCGTCAGGAATTCACACACCATGACATGATACGCACACGATACTTACCGACACACCATGACATGATACGCACACGATACTAACCGACACACCATGACATGATACTTACCGACACACCATGACATGATACGCACACGATACTTACCGACACACCATGACATGATACGCACACGATACTTACCGACACACCATGACATGATACGCACACGATACTTACCGACACACCAGGACATGATACGCACACGATACTTACCGACACACCATGACATGATACGCACACGATACTTACCGACACACCATGACATGATACGCACACGATACTTACCGACACACCAGGACATGATACGCACACAATACTTACCGACACACCATGAAATGATACACACACAATACTTACAGACACACCATGACATGATACTTACCGACACACCATGACATGATACTTACCGACACACCATGACATGATACTTACCGACACACCATGACATGATACGCACACGATACTTCTCGACACACCATGACATGATACGCACACGATACTTACTGACACACCATGACATGATACGCACACGATACTTACTGACACACCATGACATGATACGCACACGATACTTACCGACACACCATAACATGAAACGCACACGATACTTACCGACACACCATGACACACACCATGACATGATACGCACACGATACTTACCGACACACCAGAACATGATACGCACACGATACTTACCGACACACCATGACATTATACGCACACGATACTTACCGACACACCAGGACATGATACGCACACTATACTTACCGACACACCAGGACATGATACGCACACGATACTAACCGACACACCAGGACATGAAACGCACATGATACTTACCGACACACCATGACATGATACGCACACGATACTTACCGACACACCATGACATGATACGCACACGATACTTACCGACACACCATGACATGATATGCACACGATACTTACCGACACACAAGAACATGATACGCACACGATACTTACCGACACACCATGACATTATACGCACACGATACTTACCGACACACCTTACCGACACACCATGACATGATACGCACACGATACTTACCGACACACCAGGACATGATACGCACACAATACTTACCGACACACCATGAAATGATACGCACACGATACTTACCGACACACCAGGACATGATACGCACACAATACTTACCGACACACCATGAAATGATACGCACACGATACTTACCGACACACCATGACATGATACTTACCGACACACCATGACATGAAACGCACACGATACTTACCGACACACCATGACATGATACTTACCGACACACCATGACATGATATGCACACGATACTTACCGACACACCATGACATGATACTTACCGACACACCATGACATGATATGCACACAATACTTACCGACACACCATGACATGATACGCACACGATACTTACCGACACACCAGGACATGATACGCACACAATACTTACCGACACACCATGAAATGATACGCACACGATACTTACCGACACACCATGACATGATACTTACCGACACACCATGACATGATACGCACGCGATACTTACCGACACACCATGACATGATACTTACCGACACACCATGACATGATACGCACACGAAACTTACCGACACACCATGACATGAAACGCACACGATACTTACCGACACACCATGACATGATACTTACCGACACACCATGACATGATACGCACACGATACTTACCGACACACCATGACATGATACGCACACGATACTTACCAGGTGAACCTTTTTTCTTGTTTCCCTCATTCTCGATTTCTTTGTGTTATAACCTGCAACTAGTCATGTATATAAAATGAGTGGTAAATATGCTTGGAAATGTCAGACACAATACTTACCGACACACCATGAAATGATACGCACACGATACTTACCGACACACCATGACATGATACTTACCGACACACCATGACATGATACGCACGCGATACTTACCGACACACCATGACATGATACTTACCGACACACCATGACATGATACGCACACGAAACTTACCGACACACCATGACATGAAACGCACACGATACTTACCGACACACCATGACATGATACTTACCGACACACCATGACATGATACGCACACGATACTTACCGACACACCATGACATGATACGCACACGATACTTACCAGGTGAACCTTTTTTCTTGTTTCCCTCATTCTCGATTTCTTTGTGTTATAACCTGCAACTAGTCATGTATATAAAATGAGTGGTAAATATGCTTGGAAATGTCAGACAGGCTCTATGCTGAATAATATACTAATTCTTTGATAAGGTTTAGACTGAAAGCATGTTATGCACCGATGACAAACTCCGATTACTTCCAATCACAGGAAAAATAAACAGGGGATAAGTAAATACAAAAGTCCAGGATAGATAATCTATATGGTGAATGAGTCCAATACCAAGGTGTTACTTTGTGAAAGGGGGTACAGTCTTTGGTGGTAGATGTATTCTTCAGAGTGATATTAATACGTCTTTGTAGTTAATATGAAATAAATAAAAATAACAACTGATGGTGTAATATGACCCAAAGGGGTATAATGCAATACAAAAGATATATGGTCCTACTCACATTTTATAGAGCTATGTACTTAGCTCTAGTGTTGATAGCGTACAGTGGTATAATCCCCACTTATGGGATACGCGAGGTCTTTGTATTCTTACTTGATTAGGGAACCATATGTGGAATAAAAAGGGAACAGCAATAGTGCTCAAAGTATAAAATGCCAGAGGTGAGAAAATAAAATACCAACTGGTTACTCACATTTAGTTGAACTAACTGTTCAATGAATACAACTTGAGTGGTACATTCCCCACCTAGGATTCTTGGGAGTAATATCCTCACTGGAAAGTAAAACACGTCTGGTACCAGAAAAAAAGGATGGTAATGGTAAAAGAATAAAAAAGTAAAATGGCTTACTCACAGTAAGAAAGTGGCCAAAATACCTTTATTAAAACAATATAGTAATATTAAAAAACCACAACGTGTTTCGCCCTTAGGCTTTATCAAGTGGAGAGCAGAAAATACACCCTGATACATACAGGTATATATAGGGAATGTACATGTTTAAAAAAAGGCGCCAAAATGACATCATAGATGCGTTTTGTAACTTTCAAAATGAACGAGATTTACATGCATAGGTAAATGCATACATATGTGGTGGATATCTGATAATTATTATTTTTTTTTAAATGAAGCTATTGTAGTGGAATTTGCCATCATGTGATCGGCGGCCATTTTAATAATTTTGGGCCGTGCCGTGATGGATTATGGGATATGTAGGCAGATAGCACCAATATCGATAGCTTGAGGAAAGGGGGAAGGATGTGAGAAAGATCACCTGATTGGTGGCCATATTACATTTCGTGCCGCACCGCGTGGAATCATGGGTATGTAAGCGGAGACGATATCAGCAAGTGGCATGGGGAAGGTGGGAGGGATGTTAGAGACAAAGTAGAACAAATTAAGATTATAAGTACACTAAAGCTAGCATAATCTTCAATTTTACCATATGACAGGAGGCTTCCTATTTTGCATTTTTTAACGCTGATGCAGACATGACATGGCTGCACCAGAATTCTGACGGAAGTAGAATGTCCGAAAGGTTGATTCCCGTGACCAATCTGCGGAGCGGAAGATATCCACTAGCGAAGCACCCGCCGAGGAAGCTGCCGCCCCGCGAACAGAGTGGGCCCTGAACGCTGCGTCCACACCCGCCAGTGATAATATCCATCGTGATACTCGAAAGGTAACTCCCTCCGGAGAAACCGAAAAGGCCTCAATGTCGAAGGCCCGGACATCCGATACCCAAGTTTAGCCGAGAGTTGTCAGAGAGCGAGTCTGTCGTTAGCAGGCCAGTCTCTCCAAAACCGCAGGACAACCTTGACGTCCCATAAGTGTGAGTATTTGGGTCCCGGGGGCCTCTGCAGTCGAATGCCCCGCAGGAGTCGACATACCAGCGGATCCTTCCCCACGGGAATCCCTTGAATGGGGACGTGTGCCGCCGAAATCGCGGAACGCACAACGTTGAGTGACTGGTAGGATCGACCCGTAGAGAACAGATAGGAAAGAAAGTTCAGAATGGAAGTTATAGGGGCAGTAAACGGATTGAGGTTCCGTTCCATACACCAAGAGGACCAGGAATTCCAGGCTGAAAGGTGTGGCGGAACCAACCTCACCACTGGGCATTGGAGAAGCCTGTTTGCCCGCCTAATGCCTTCTGACTATGGGCCCTGGGAGACTTTGCCCTGTGTAAGCATTATTTGGGCTTATTGGATTTTGAAACTTTTTCTGCCCCTTTGAAAACATGAGGTGTGCCCCTCCCCCGTTTCCTGTCTATTGTTCTCCAGCAGGGCGTTGTCCCAGGGACACTGTCAGACCAGTTGAAACTTGTTGCTAAACTTTAAACCCCATGGCGATTTGACTGTGTTTGTGGGATCTGAGTGCTGTTTGGATATAGTGAGCGCTCAGATCCAATGTGGGGATTCTGTTCAGTATGATAGGAATTATGTATTTTTGTGTATTTTTCCTGTTTTTGTGAATAGAGACATTTTCTGTACCTGGAGGTAGTTGGCTTACCACACCCAGTTAAGCCAATTATCTCCAGGATAGAGGACTCTGTGGAACTGGTTTTGGCTGGAAAGCCATGCTTCAGTGGTCACAAAGGACGTTGACCTAACTTTTGAACCAATGGACCAATTTGGATGATGTTGACATATGTTTGTATTTGGAGTATGCGGTTTCTGAAAATGTAAATGTGATGTATATGTAACGGCACCCTCAGCATAAAAGGGTTAAACCGCCGTTTAGGAGATCTTCCCCTTCCAGAGACACAGGCACAGCTACTGCAGAACACCATCCGCCGAACAGGAAACCATATGAATGCTGTAAACAGCCGAATAGGAAAAACCATACGAATAGGTTTACACTCCTAGCAGTCGAACTGGAACAGCATACAATAAATCCCCACAAGAACGAGACAAGGCTCTGTTTTGAGGGTCAAGCAGTGAACAGCCAGAGCTGTGGGTTTATTGTTCTTATATACACATTAGTACCACCCACAGTGTTTTGGAACACAACCAATAAACACATACAATACACTCAGACACTCCCACACAAATTCCTCCCCTCTGCCTGTGATACAATTACCTTACACAATGGGTAATGTCATTATAACAAGCAGAGAAATACAATTTTTTCCACATTATTCATAACTTGAAAAGTATGCATCACATTCACATAAATCACAGAATCAGCATACTCCAAATACAAACATATGTCAAAATCATACAAATTGGTCCAGTGGTTCAAAAGATAGATCGAAGTCCTTTGTGACCAAAGGAAGCATGGCTTTTCTGCCCAAAACCGGTTCCACAGAGTCTTCTATCCCGGAGATAATTGGGAAGTAATCCAATTATCTCCTAGGACAGAGGCAAAACTCCATTGAACACATGGCAGCAAAAGACAATAAAACACATAAAAATATATAACTGTGCAGCCATTGCACAAAACAGGTACATTCAACATATCCCCAGATAGCTCAGATCTGAGCGCACATTATTACTGAATGGCGCTGAGAGCACACACATACAGTTCAATTGCCATGGACCCAAAGTCTTTCCCATAGTCTTTCATTATACGAATGGGCTCCATGGCATAGCTATCTGGGGTATCACCGCTCAAGCACCAAATGACCCGGCTTTCGTGTCTTTGCAGGGGAAAATCAAGCCTTTTAACATGGGGCCATAATCCAAAGGCAACAGGCGAGCAACCAGGCGAGCAACCAGGCTTCTCCAATGCAATGTGGCGAGATTGGTCTCGTCACAGTATACTTTTAAAGTTATGAATAATGTGGAAAAACTGTATTTCTCTGCCTGTGATAATTACATTAACCCATTGTGTAAGGTAATTGTATCACAGGCAGAGGGGGGGATTTTGTGTGGGAGTGTCTGAGTGTTTTGTACGTGTTTATTGTTTTTTTTCCCCAAAACCCTGTGGGTGGTACTAATGTGTAAGCATGTGTATATAAGAACAATAAACCCACAGCTCTGGCTGTTCCTGCTTTACCCTTCAAAACGGAGCCTTGTCTCGTTCTTGGGGGGGATTTATTGTATGCTGTTCCAGTTCGACTGCTAGGAGTGTAAACCTATTCGTATGGTTTTTCCTAAACGGCTGTTTACAGCATTCATATGCTTCTCCGGTTCGGTCGATTGGTGTCTACAGTATCTGCCTGTATATCTGGAAGGGAATATCTCCTAAACAGCTGTTAACCCCTTTTTGTGCCTGGGGGTGCCGTTACACACCCCAAGTTGGGTTTCTCCTGAAGACTTTCCTCATAGAGGTCTGAGCCTTATTAAGGGACGTGAATACATTCACGTGTCTGTTCAGGTCTTTTAGGAAAGCATCTCTGAACAGTTTGCCCTGTGCCAGTGGTCCTAGCTCCTTGGTGCCCAATTCCATCAACTTTCTGTCTATGCGGAGTAGTGTATATAGGACTATCTGCAGATACAGTCTGGATCCCTCCGATATAAACCAAGCTTATATAGAACTATCTGCAGATACAGTCTGGATCGCTCCGATATAAATCAAGTGTATATAGGACTATCTGTAGACACAGTCTGGATCCCTCTGCCACCCCTCAAGATAAGCAACAGATCAGTCCACAAGCAAAGTTCTTAAAACAAATCCACAAATAAAACTAACAACCATAATTCTATAGATTTCCTCGGAAATAGTTGATTGCATTTCAGAGGATCCTGGCCAGTACGGAGATTTGAAAATGTAATTAGGATTGATAATTTTCCCTTCCTTCCTCATCCTCCTGTTCTGATCTGGCTGTGTTGGATTGGAATTTGGTAATTAGTATTATCCGCTGAAGTAACCGGAGAGGCCTTCTGTGGATAAGCAGCCAGGAAAGATCTGCAGTTAGAGAAGGATAGGACTGTACGTGAGTGACAAGAAGTCTTTTGGCTTTAAATGGATTGGTTAGTAACAAACTTAAAGGATGCATCATTTTATGAGGCCTGTATATGATTGCATTAAAAAGACACTCTGGGCACCATATCAACTTGATCAGAATGAAGCTGTTCTGGTGCAAGGTTTCCCAGGTTCCAGCTTAACAAAACTATAACCACTTCACTCCAATGAAGTTATGATGTCCAGAGTGTTCCTTTCAAAACTGCTTACCGAAATGGCCTTTAAACAATGTTTCCTCCAGTTATATATATATATTTTTTTCTGAAAGTCCTTGTTTAGAGACCATGTAATAGAGTTTGAACCAAATGTCCTAACATTTTACTAAACATACAGGAGGTAGGGAGGGATGGATTGATTTCAGTAGGATCGAGGAGGGGTATGAGCAATGTTCCCTCTAGTTTTTCTTGGTTTGTGTGCGCAGAAATCTTCTCTTTCCCAATTCAAAATTCTGTGCACACTGACTGTGCGAATGTAAACCTGAAATTGTTTCTCGATAATCTCGGTTCAGTTTAGCCTCTCTCATGGTTAGTAACACTACATTACAGTATTACTATGTGATAATGCGGTATTAGTACTCTCAGCAGTATTACTGTAATGTCAGCCAGACAAGTCTCTGCTAATGGTGAATAATACTACATTACAGTATTACTATGTGATAATGCAGTATTATTACTGCAACATTCCAAGTTGTTAATAGGTGTTATTAGGAGCAAGCAGGCTCCTCCAGGAACTCGTGGCAAACTCATGTAAAAAGGTTAGTTTGTCACAAATGTGAATTACAAAAAATAAAATTTCTGGATGAAGTTTGGTTCAGCTGAATTTTTGTAAAATGTTTCAGCTGTGCACAAGTCTAGTGTCTATATTGCAGTGAGGCTGCATCAATGTGCAGGTGGTTATATAATATGATCGCAACGCAGTAATCCATTACTATAGTGCAGTGAGGCTGCAGTAATGTGCGGGTGGTTATATAATCACAGCTCTACAGCGCAGTAATCCATTATTATATTGCTGTGAGGCTGCAGTAATGCGCAGGAGGTTATATAATCACAGCTCTGCAGCGCAGTAATCCATTATTATATTGCTGTGAGGCTGCAGTAATGCGCAGGAGGTTATATAATCACAGCTCTGCAGCACAGTAATCCATTATTATATTGCTGTGAGGCTGCAGTAATGCGCAGGTGGTTATATAATCACAGCTCTGCAGCGCAGTAATCCATTATTATATTGCTGTAAGCCTGCAGTAATGCACAGGTGGTTAAATAATCACAGCTCTGCAGCGCATTAATCCATTATTATATTGCTGTGAGGCTGCAGTAATGCGCAGGAGGTTAGATGATCGCAGCTCTGCAGCGCAGTAATCCATTATTATATTGCTGTGAGGCTGCAGTAATGCGCAGGAGGTTATATAATCACAGCTCTGCAGTGCAGTAATCCATTGCCAGTGCTGTACTCCTCCTCTCCTCCTTGCTCGCAACGTCATCGGCTGAATGCGCATGCGCGGCAGGAGCCGCACGCGCATTCAGCCGGTCGCATAGGAAAGCATTTACAATGCTTTCCTATGGACGCTTGCGTGCTCTCACTGTGATTTTCACAGTGAGAAGCACGCAAGCGCCTCTAGCGGCTGTCAATGAGACAGCCACTAGGAGGCTGGATTAACCCTCAGTATAAACATAGCAGTTTCTCTGAAACTGCTATGTTTATAAAAAAAAGGGTTAATCCTAGAGGGACCAGGCACCCAGACCACTTCATTAAGCTGAAGTGGTCTGGGTGCCTAGAGTGGTCCTTTAATAATATTACATTACATTATTACTATGTAATAATGCAGTATTAGTACTCACACAGCAGTATTACTGTAATGAAGCCCATGGAGCAACGCAGGGGGGGAGTGGGCCTTGACAGGGCCATAGAGTTGGCAGGTGAAGTTAAGGTCAAGGGGTGTGGAAAAGTAATGTCTGGACAGGGGAGGGAGGAGAATAAGGGTTTAAATAACGGCCATTTTGGTGAAGTGGCCTTTTTAATCAAAATCACACTTACTTGATACTTGTCAGGTTTGTGTGTTCTGTTCTTTTTCTTGCAGGGATGGCTTCTGCCGAAGAAATCTTGACCGGTGTGAGAAGAATGGTGGAAGAGAAGGGGATGGCGTGGCTGCAGGATCAACTGGGGGTCCAGAGCATGTCTGCTCCCCCCACTGCGGTGTTGGAGAAGAGGCCGACCAGGAGGGCACGTCCGCCCCAATGACTCAGCCCGGAAGCACCGCTGGCGGCGAGGAGGAGGAGGAGGAGCCCAGCGCCGCAAAGTGGGGAAAAGGCGGCCCAGGCGGAAGGACGGGCCTCAAGGGTCGGAGTGCGCCGGGTGGGCGCTAGTCGGAAGAGCTGGGTCAGGAGGCGAGGAGTGAGTAGCGAGCGGCGCAGTGAAGGGGACAGGAGTGGCACCCAGAGGAGGTCAGCAGAGCATGGGAGGAGCAGGGACAGGAGCCAGTCCAGGAGCCACCGGAGCAGGCAGAGGTCAAGCACCAGGGAACGGAGGCTAAGATGTCGGCGCAGTGCTTCCAGTTCATTGGGCGGGAGTTTAAAGGACCAGCAGAGGAGGTCTTACGGGCGGGACGGTCAGGCAGCGAGACAGCGCAGCGATAGGGACAGGAGGAAGGAACGCAGGGAGGAAAGGCGGGTAGGACAACACGTGGACAGACTACCCAGGTTATATTTTCCCGGCAGGTCGAGGAGTGTCACACCTACGGTCCCGAGGAGAGGCCAGGTGGAAAGGAGTCGGCGGCAACAGGAGTCTCCGGAGCCTGAAAAGGCGGACGGAAGGACAGCAACCCCGCGGCCGGCCACGGTCGGGGGCACTGGCGGTGAGTCACGAAGTACACCACACACTGGGTCCTTATTGGGTTGCTTAAAATCTTTCATTAACTCCTGGGCGGGAGAAGAGGGGTCAACCCCGCAGTTTGGAAGGGTATGGTCGCCAGAGGACAGGGGAGATAAAGAACAAGGGGCGGAGAGGATGGTGACACACAAGTTGGGTGCCGTTGAAACGGGGGACGGTGAGTCGGGAACCGGAAAGGCAGTCGGGTCTGGCCAACAGGCGGTCGGGGGTGGTGAGATAGCGGACGTGGCACGGCAAAACGTGCATGTGTCCTTCGCGGGACCACTAGGATGTCACCTGAAAGCGGAGGTGAAAGAAAAAATTGGAAGAGGGGAATTCATGGAAATCTTCTCCTTACTTCCACTCGAGGAATTTCTTGACTTGAAGGAAGAGGATAAGAAGGACGCCAAAAAAGAGGAGGAGGAGAAAAAGCGGCGGTATCGGAAGATACCCAAGACTTTTGGGAATTGGCTCAGGGCCTTCTGTATTTTGGCGAGCGTAGTCGGGGAAAAGTACCCAGAACGATGTTCGCAGCTGTTTTGTTATTTGGACGGGATAGGGGACGCTTACAGGACTTATGGGGGATTAGCATGGTGGCGGTATGACGAACAATTCCGCCAACGGTTGGCAGCGAATCCTAGTATGAGGTGGGATCAGATGGACCTGCCTTTATGGATGAGAATAATGATGGCCCAGAAAAATGCGCCCTTTCAAGGGACGGCCGGTACGGCCACGGGAAGTGCTGTATCGGCCGGACAGAAGAAAGGGTTCTGTTGGCTGTACAATGAAGGGCAGTGCAAATGGGGGGCATCGTGTAGATTTAAACATGAATGTTCCGGATGCGGGGGAAATCATGGAGTCAACAGGTGCTTTAAGAAAGGAAAATCTAACTTCGGGGGTGCAGCAGGGACAACAGCCACGGCAGTGGCGACTGGGAACGTCGCCGGTGAAGGTCGGCGCGATGCTGCCGTGGTTAAGGCAGTACGGTAACCAGGAGGAGGCAAGATTCTTATGGCGGGGGTTTACAGAGGGTTTTGTTATCCCATTCAAGGTCAAAGGTCCGGGAACCATGTGTGCAAACCTTAAATCAGTACAGGATCACCCGGGGGTAGTGCGGGAAAAACTAATGAAAGAAGTCCAGATGGGGAGGATGGCGGGGCCGTTTCCGTCCCCGCCGATAGAAGATTTAAGGGTGTCTCCGCTGGGGGTGGTCCCTAAAAAGGAGGAAGGGAAATTTCGCCTGATACATCACTTATCGCACCCACGCGGGTCATCGGTGAATGATGATATCGACGCAACGCTGTGTTCCGTATCCTATGCATCATTCGACCATGCGGTCGAGTTGGTTCGGAGAGCGGGACACGGTGCACTGATGGCAAAGGTGGACGTGGAAGCAGCATTTCGGCTGCTCCCCATTCATCTGGGTTGTCACCACCTTCTGGGGTGCTTCTTCGAAGGGGGTTTCTTCGTAGACCTGTGTTTGCTGATGGGCTGTTCCATCTCGTGTTCCTATTTCGAAAAGTTTAGCACCTTTTTGGAATGGGTGGTACGACGGGAGTCGGCTGGGGGATCAATCGTGCATTACCTCGATGATTTCTTGTGTGTAGGGCCGAAAGGATCTGAGCGGTGTGGCCAGATACTGAGGGTGTTTCAATGGATAGCACACTCTTTTGGGGTTCCTTTGGCAGGGGATAAGACGGTTAGCCCCACCTCATGCCTTAGTTTCCTCGGCCTGGAGATTGACTCTCTAAAAGGGGAATGCAGACTGCCCGCGGACAAAGTACTTAAGCTTTGTCAGCTAGTGGACACGGTGTGGCATGCGAGAAAAGTGACTTTGCGAGGGCTGCAGTCGCTATTGGGGAGTCTTAATTTTGCATGCAGAGTGATTCCGATGGGCAGAGTTTTTTGTAGACTGCTGGCCCAGGCGACGAGCGGTGTGCGGTTGCCGAATCATTACGTGAAGGTTTCGGCGGATATGAGAGCGGATCTGGGGGTTTGGAAAAGGTTTCTAAGGGAATTTAACGGTATAGTGTTTTTTCGGGAGCCGGGAGTATCCTCCAAGGACATAGGCTTGTTTACAGACGCTTCCGGGTGCGTGGGGTTTGGGGCTTATTTAGCGGGACAATGGTGCGCCGAGGAGTGGCCGGCGGAGTGGAAGACGAGCTCGCTGATAAGGAACCTCGCGTTCCTAGAATTTTTCCTGGTGGTGGTAGCGGTGGCGTTATGGGGAAAACAGCTCGCAAACAAAAAAGTGGTATTTTACTCAGATAACATGGCAGTGGTCCAGGCTATCAATGGGTTGTCGGCATCATCTCCTGCAGTGATACGGTTATTAAGGCACTTGGTACTTCTATGTATGTCTAGCAATATAGTGTTCAGGGCAAGGCATGTTCCAGGTTTCTTGAACATAGTGGCTGACGCGCTGTCTCGTTCACAGTGGGAACGTTTTCGGGAAGCAGTGCTGGAGGCACAAGAGGAAGGATTGGCATGTCCGGCGGAAATGTGGCAGCTCGGGACATCATGCTTGGGGAGTTCATAAAGAGTTCCCTGGCACCGGGCACCTGGGCGGCTTATGTGAAGGTTTGGCACGAATGGGAAGAGTCGGTGGCACAAGTGGGAGGGGACTGTGCAGAGGGACATTGGTTAGATATACTGTTATGGGTGCTGTGTCGACTTTTTTCCAGGAAGGCTTCACCAGCTATGGTTGACAGGCACATGTCGGCGTTGGCCTTCCTATTTAAGTTTAATGGATGGGAGGATATAACGAAACATTTCTTGGTCAGGCAAGCCATAAGAGGTTTTCGGAGGGGTAAGAAATCGGTGGATACGAGGAGGCCAGTGTCATTCGCGGTGCTGCAAGGACTAGTGGAGGCTCTACCGACATTATGTTACTCCAAATATGAAGTTGTGTTGTTTTCCGGGGCATTTGTCTGGGCATTCTTCGGGGCATTCCGTATTGGGGAGCTGCTTAGCACCAACAAAGCAGGGGTTGGTGGGATTCGGTTGGGGGACGTGACCGTTGGTGAAGATAAGGTACAGATTAAGTTGTGCCGCTCAAAGACGGACATATTCGGCAAAGGAAGCTTGGTAACATTGTTCAAATTGCCAGGGTCTAAGGTTTGCCCAGTGGCTTGTGGTGCCGAATTCTTGGAAGTCCGCCCCGAGAAGGAAGGCTGTTTCTTCATCCATGCTGACGGTAAGGCTTTGTCCCGGTTTCAGTTCGTTAGGATATTTCGTGCAGGATTGGGTAAGCTGGGCTTGGAACCCATGCATTTCAGGACACATTCGTTTAGAATTGGGGCCGCAACAGAGGCGGCTCGGTTAGGTCTAGGGGACGAGCGGATCAAACGGATAGAAAGGCCCTGTTTTTGTGTGGTGGGGGTCGCACATGTTCTTGAGGGGGTCAAGTCATGTGCTGTGGCGGAATAGGGCCTGGGTTAAAGAGGATTTAGGTGGAATAGGGAGTGGGCAGGCCAAGGTCTAGACTGGACTATGCCGGAGTGGAAAATGGTTTGTAGGTTCTAGCTCGTTGGTGGCTATGAATCTAGGGGTGTAGGGGTGTCTGGGTACACCCCTACAGTTAAACATATGGTTATGGGGCCTCTTTGGTAGGCCATGGGTTAAACGTTATGTATTATTGGAATGTTTTATTAATGTTATTTGGTAGGGTCATTGTCGGGGGTATTGGGCAAGAAGGTCGGACATAATTAATACTTGTGACAATGACCCTAAATTGTTAAATTGTGAATTAAAAATTTTAATAAAGCTGTGGACTTTATACTCAAACAGAAATGGTGTCATAGAGTATTTTATTAAGGTTTTGGCACATGCCGAATAACGACTGTGCACATGTCATGTCTGCGAGACAAGTCTCTGCTAATGGTTAATAATACTACATTACAGTATTACTGTGTGATAATGCAGTATTGGTACTCACTGTAATGTCAGCCAGACAAGATACTGCTAATGGTTAATAATACTACATTACAGTAATACTATGTGATAATGCAGTATCAGTACTCACAGCAGTATTACTGTAATGTCAGCCAGACAAGTCTTTGCCAATGCCTATTTTGGCTTCACAGACAGTCCATAGAAAGCAATAGGGGGCAACTACGCAGGCAGGGGTACACACAATTCAACTTTTTCAAAAAGCATTTTCCAGCTTGTTGCTTTATACTTCACCATGAAGCTTAATTCCCACCTTCACCACATTAAATAGCTATTATTCCATATAACAAATTGAAAAGATAACATTGGCAGCTTGTTGACCGTATTTGGGCAAGCATGTTAATTCCCCAACTTTGGCAGAAACCAATGAATGGTGATATATACATAAATACAATTCAGCTGACACAGTTATAGCAAGCATTATATGGAGAGGAGGAGATGCCATGTCAGCCACAGAATAAAATCAATGCTTCTCAATAACAAAATTAATCTAGCTATGATGGGATATGTCCCAAGCACACAGGAGAAACAAACCCAATTCAACAAACATATGGAGCCATGTCACCCATAGACTTTTCAAAAAGAGCCCTAAAATAAATGGTGACCTACAGTAATGCTACTTAAACACACAGATGCACTTTCTCAATAATAGGCACGCAATCGCACGGATTTCAAACACACACACACACACGCAATCGCACGGATTTCAAACACACACACACTGACACGCAATCGCACGGATTTCAAACACATACACTGACACGCAATCGCACGGATTTCAAACACATACACTGACACACAATCGCACGGATTTCAAACACACACACTGACACACAATCGCACGGATTTCAAACACACACACTGACACAATCGCACGGATTTCAAACACATACACTGACACACAATCGCACGGATTTCAAACACACACACTGACACACAATCGCACGGATTTCAAACACACACACTGACACACAATCGCACGGATTTCAAACACACACACTGACACACAATCGCACGGATTTCAAACACATACACTGACACACAATCGCACGGATTTCAAACACATACACTGACACACAATCGCACGGATTTCAAACACACACACTGACACACAATCGCACGGATTTCAAACACATACACTGACACACAATCGCACGGATTTCAAACACATACACTGACACACAATCGCACGGATTTCAAACACATACACTGACACACAATCGCACGGATTTCAAACACATACACTGACACACAATCGCACGGATTTCAAACACACACACTGACACACAATCGCACGGATTTCAAACACACGCACTGACACACAATCGCACGGATTTCAAACACACACACACACGCAATCGCACGGATTTCAAACACACACACTGACACCCTCACTGACACAAAATCTCACTGATTTGAAATCCTGACAGACACGCCCTCACACATTTACACATTCTTGCACACACACACACACACACACACGTTTATTTTATTTTGTGTATCATTTTTTTAGGCCCATCCAGCCTCCCTACCCTTAGGAGATCATGGGTCCAGTGGGGAAAAGTGGATATAACTATAGTAGGTCAATACATTGCAGCGAGCATGCCTTCCATAGGACAAGTAATGCATCATAGGAAATTTAATTCACAAAAGTTAGTCTCCCTCTTATTGAAATAATGTTGGATTCTTTACGAACCCTGACGTGTTAACGTGGACCTTTCATTAGCCGTGTAAACAAACCCTCTGTTACATATTTCCAGTGTCCTAGAAATAGATTGTTTGAAGGTGTTCAGGAAGTCCACATGGATCGGTTCCCACGCCATGGGACTGTTGCTGGGTTAGGATACAGGTCTGTGTTACAAAGGTAGACAGCAACATTTATTGAATCCTGACAGCAGAGTAAACACTGCTGTGTTTTATCTTTCACAAAGGCCTTTATCGCTTCTTTTATCCCAGATGCAGCAGATAATGCAATATATGGAAGAGCAACATACGGCCTTACGTCAGTGGAAGATCTATTCACAGCACGATACAGATAGGATCCATGACACCATGGCAAGTCAGACAATTTTGGGAAAAAAAGTTTTGTAAATGTCCGCTAGATTTGCAGATTGGACCTCAACCTGTCCAGATCGGAGGAACTACACTAGATAATACGAAAAATTTAATTTAAATATCAATATCGACACAATTACTGTACATTTCCTCCCAGAGAATGAATATACTGTTTATGAGAGAAATATTGAATAGCGGATTCTGGTATAACTTGCCTTGTGTCCCATCCACCATTATGCTAACCCTGTGGATTTCGCACTAGTATGACTCCCATCCTACTGTTCCAGGGTTGACCTGGCTTGCGTACACGTCCCCAAAACACAGATATTTTGGTTTTATTCCCAGTATATGAGTGGGCAAAGGAACAACACCTGCAGCACAGTAGTTGCTGTGATGAAGAGTAGAAGAACAGCCTATAGGAGGGTGATTCTGCTCACCTATCACTTACTGTTGAGGTCTATGTCAAGAATAGTCTACAAGGGATGTCTGTCCGTGGCAAGGACCATGTTGGTGTTCGTACAACATATAGAGGATTTCATGCTTTTTCAGTGTACTCAATGCACATACACTTCAAAGCAAGCATGTCAAACTCCGTCTTTACGGCCCGGCGAGCCGCAAGTGCATGCTCGGTGTTATAGCAGAGTAGGCACCTGCTTTCCCCATATTGCCTACTCTGCTATCATTTACCTGGCCGGGGAAGAGGGCCGCGAAGGAGCTCAGTGTTCCTGCTCCTCACTGCTCCCTCACGCGCGCCGACCGAAGTGAAGCCGGCTGCCGGAATATGACGTCATATTCCAGCACCACTAAACCGCGCGAGGGAGCAATGAGGAGCTGGAAGGACCCCAAGGAGATGCCCCACATCGGCTCCATAAGGTAAGGAGCAATAAAGAAAAGTGTGTGTCTGTCAGCGAGCGTGTGTGTGTGTCTGTCAGCGAGCGTGTGTGTGTGTGTCTGTCAGCGAGCGAGTGTGTGTGTGTCTGTCAGCGAGTATGTGTGTCAGCAAGTATGTGTGTGTCTGTCTGTATGTATGTGTGTGCGGCCCATATAAACTTAAACCTTGTTTATGTGGCCCGTGCCACACTGACATGCTTGCTTTAAAGGAATATTATAGGGTCAGGAACACAAACATGTATCCCTGACCCTACAGTGTTAAAATAACCATCAAGTCCCCCTGGCCCCCATTACTTCCCTGAGATAGTAAAATCTTATCTTTATTACAGTCTGCTGCTGGCTCTGCCACTGGTCTGCCTTCTTGGCTGACATCATCAGAATTGATAATCTCAGCCAAACACAATGCTTTCCCATATGATCTACACCCACAGGCCTTGGGCAGAGCCAAACACCCTGGCCAAACAGCATCTCCTCATAGAGACGTATGGAATCAATGCATCTCTATGAGGAAAGGTTAGTGTCTCCATGCAGAGGGTGGAGACACTGAATGGTAATCACATTGTGCAGCACTTCCCCAGGAAGCACTTCTAGTAGTCATCCATGGCCAGTGCAGGTATCACTAGGCTGTAATGTAAACACTGCATTTTCTCTGAAACAAACAGTGTTTACTGCAAAAAGCCTGAAGGGAACGATTATACTCACCAGAACAAATACAACAAGCCGTGGTTGTTCTGGGGACTATAGTGTACCTTTAAGGCAGGTTTGGGCCTTGACAGTTATAATAAACGTTTTACATTTGAAGATTTTCCTCTTATTTTTGTGGATACTTTGACGATTAGTGGCTTATTTTGTAGCACAATTATTAGTCGAATCACACAGACTTGTTCCCATTTATATAATATGACAAAATCAGACCCATTCAACTTTAAAATCTCATTTGGAAATTTAATTGAACATTTAAGTTATCGCTGGCTTTAATGAATGTTTGTGAACAAAATGATAATCTTACGTGTAGAATACATTTATCAGGACACCTAGCTCCTGTCCTGTGCACAGATAGCCACTGTCTGATCAGCTTGGAAGGCGTTTTTATCGACTGAGAGCTGTACAGTGGATTCAGAAGGGACCCTGGAACAGTCCACAAAGAGGTCCTTCTCCTCCTACATACCACTCCAATATGAATGAGGTCCAACAAATGAATAAACATTCCAAAATGAAAAGCACCATTAAAAAAAAAAGTTAGAATACGACCTTGTCCATGGCAAGTCAGACAATTCTTGGAAAAAAGGTTTTGTAAATGTCCGCTAGATTTGCAGATTGGGCTGCAAGTTCAATTGGTTAATATTCCATAGATTAGTGTTGGCCAACATCTAACTCTCCAGCAGTCTGCACGTCCAAGCTACTAGTATGCTCTGAGCAGCCCACATCTAGAGGCAATTTGAATGACAAACATTCACAACTCGTCAGACTGGCAGGTTTGCTGGCCTTAGTAAAGTGCTTTAGCTTTAAATCTTGCAGCAGACAATTCTACGCAACATAAAATAAGTAAAACCCTTTTTCAAACTGTATATGAAACAAGTGCAGCGTGTGAAAATTCCTACAATAGCATGTTCTACGTGTTACAAACATAATATGATCTGGTAAGATCAGACTTTTTAGCAAGAAATTAAAGTATTTCTCTTGTGACCAGCAGCTTTCAAGTCAACGCGATGTTCACTGTTCTAGCTCTGAAATCAGAGATTTAGAATCAGTCTGATCTTATAATCAGGAAATGCCTGTACACATTGTGCTATGGTGACTGCTGTTAAAATGGCAAAAGTGTTTCTAAGCTCTGGGCCGTTGGCCCCATATTATAAAAATGTCTAAATATAAGTTAAAAGGAGAATAACTGACTGTGGGGCAGGAGGCCCCTCACAAAGTAGCCGAACTGGATTAGTTTGGCTTTTACCACACATCATGCCAATATTAAAATGTCCTACAAACAAATCACAATCTTTTAGTACACCTGAGATACACAAGTTAAAAACACAAATCTTCATTTACAGAAGAACAGACCACATAAGTTGTTAATGAAATATGGTTGTTCCTGCAGATAGATTTATAACATTTCACAGTAGCAGCCACATTGGGCAGTCTAAATCAGGATCATCAGATGAGAGCGGGGTTGCTTGTTAGACGTAAGGCGTGATAATTCACATATAGAATTTCTGCGTGTTCATATGCCATTCTGCATTCTTTGCCCAGAAGTTGGGATCCCCATTATAATCTGTTCACAGACTATAAAAATCCACCAGTTGTCTCAGTTTTGTGTTGACGCTAATTTTCTTACTTAAGATCCATTTTGCCATATATGGCATTTAAAAGGTCAATCTTCTGCACTGTGCACAAAGAAGAAAAATTGTTGAATGGTGGAGCAGGTGGAGTCTGATCGAGAAGGGCTTTCTGGGACTGGTCTGCTTCTGTGTCAGATGCCTCAGACTCCCTCCGTTTGTGATCTCCTTGGTAAAAGAAAGACACCTTCCTGAACGTGGGATGTAGTTCATTTTTTATACTCTCCAAAATCTGGATGAAAGTTGGGCGTTGCTTTGGATTCTTCTGCCAACACCAGGTCATCAGCTCATGTCTGGATGGAGAACAAGAACATTCATGTAGTAAACAAACCGGAGGAATTGTACTCAAAGTAAGTCATATCACCAAACATAGACTTATCACAAACTTGAATAGTTAGGCATTACTGATCTATTGAGAGTTTGATGACCTATTCACAAACACAGAAATGTATACGAATTGCATTTATCTTCTGACTTTTATTCTTAGTGGTGAGTGCTGTTCTATTCTTAAGAAGACTGACAATATCCATCAATTTACGTTCCTTTCACTTTGGCCAGAGAGAAGAAACATTTTGGCTCATCTGGATAAGGGTGAACACCCACGGTAAGAATCATTGCATTTTAATTTCACTGTGGTGAAAGTAACCTCGCCACTGGTTTTTGGAGGGGCCTGTTTGCCAGGCTCCTGCCCTGCGACTATGGCCCTGGGATGTATTGCCCTTCTAGGAACTGATTTGGGCATAATGGATTTCTAGAATGCAGTTTCTGGCCCTTTAATTCCCAGAGAAAGGATTTGTACTTTTAAACTGGCACTTCGGATGTAGTCGAAGTGGCCGCCATTCGAAAACCGAACACGTTGAGACGGCCATTTTAACTCATTCGAACGCAGTCAGCGGTGTGTGCAGCCAAATCTATGGAACGGTTTTCGGCTACCCAATTGCACGAACACCACTGACCCGTACCTTCTACTCTACGTCGACACTGCGGCTGGAGACTAAGTCCCGTTCGAAGTTTCGAACGCTCGTTCGAATGGAACTTAGTCATTTTCTCAGTGTAAAATAGACCGACTGCACAGACCAAATCCATGGAACTGTTTTGGCCATGAAAATGTGCTTACGGTCGGTCAAAAGTGACATATCTATCTCCTGAATGGCTTCTAATGATTTTTGGGTATGTTTGTATTTGAAATGTGCTGATTAATATGTGACTTTTATTAATATTGGATGTATAGTTTTGGAGCTATGAAAGTTGGGTAAAAAGTATGTTTTAAACTGTTGCCTCTCATGCCAAGGGGAGTAATGTATAATTGTCTGTGGGCGTCTCTCTTGCATGGGAGAATTGCATAAAAGCAGAGTGTGTGTCATTAACCAGAGTTCTATTTCACCCTCAATCTCAGTCCTGTCTCTAATTGGGGGAATCTGCTACAAGGGATTGCTATGCTCTGCATATTCCCTAAGCTCTTTTAAGAGCTCGTTCCTGCTTCGCTCTGAAGGAAGAGAGGTTCGGCCTGCGGTGGTTGTGGTGTCGGCTAGAGTGCTTGGAATCTTCAAGAAGCGCTAGGAGCATCCATCAACGGAGGTACCCAGCCAGGGTGCCAGGTGATCCGTTACATTCACATGTTCCCTAATTACGGTTACCAACAGAAGGACTTGTTTTTACAAAGTAAAAAAGTTACCCGCGCTCTTTCCCAAATCCCTATGTATATTTAAACAAATGGAGGTTATTTAGTTTCTCCAATGGCCACTAGAGGGAATGCCCACCTGCCACGTCAAGGTAAACTTCTTAAGTGGGTCCGTCACTGTGTGGTTATTGGAGAAACTAAATAACCTTAATTTCTTTAAATATACATAGGGATTTGGTAAGAGCGCAGGTAACTTTTACTTTATGTATTGCTGATGTGTACTATGGTCGTTGCTGCCGCCCAAGAGTAGTGGGAGTTTGAGCGCAGGACTTGTTTTTGTGTATCTTTACAAAGTGCGTGGAAAGATCACTGCTGTAAGTTATTATGTCAATATATGTTAATCAATGGATAATTGACGAGGACATCTGGAATGACCATGATTCCTGGGAGTGATACAGTTTTCTCTCATTGATGTAAGGCATGGAGAGCAAGATCAGTCCTATTTCTTCACACAGGTTACGCTGTAGTGATAATGGTGCCGGGAGTGCCCTGGCTCCATCCCAGCATAATCCGTCAAACCGTTTACACATGGTTGGACATTTACTTGGGTCCTGCAAGGTACCCACACTGCTTCCATCCATTGACTGTTGCTGGGTTAAGTTAAAGGACCACTATAGTGCCAGGAAAACACACTCGTTTTCCTGGAACTATAGCGTTAATAGGTCCCCCCCCACCCTCAGGCTCCCACTCCCGGCGGGCTCTAGGGGGAGGAAGGGGTTAATCACTTACCTTTCTCCAGCGCCGGGCTTCCTCGGTGCTGGGGAACTCTCCTCCTCCTTTTGACATCATCGGCTGAATGCGCTTGTACTACACGAGCCGCGCGCGCATTCAGTCAGTCCATAGGAAAGCACTCTCAATGCTTTCCTATGGACGCTGGCTTCTTCTCACTGTGAAAATCAATGCGACAGCCACTAGAGGTTGGATTAACCCATATGTAAACATAGCAATTTCTCTGAAACTGCTATGTTTACAGCAGGCAGGGTTAATCCTATAGTGGTCCTTTAAGTGTCAAAATTGCAACAGATTAAGCTGAAACAGAGCAAGGGCCCTCCTGGCACTATAGCCACTACAGCATGCGGCAGTAGCAATGGTGCTTGGAATTCTGCTTTGAGGGCGCTCTTGTTATATTTGTACTAGAGAGTTAGGTCAGTACTCACAGTCTGTCAGGACAATTCTCTGGCTTCTCCAAGGTTCCATTGTCGATCACAAAGTGAAGAACCTGCTCGTTAGCCAAGCCCTGATATGGCTGCTCGGCCAATGTTGCGATTTCCCACAGTACAACGCCAAATGACCTGCACAAACAAATAAACAGAACAACATGTTCATTATGGTGACAGAAAAAAAAAAAAAAAAACACATTTTGAATGAATGGAAAGCCTCTCACAATCTGAAAAATTTATCTGAATTTTTATACTATTTTCAAGCAATTAAGTCAAAGATCAGACAATCTGACAAACAGCTGTGATGGTGTATTTTAATATTATAAGTGTCTACTAATAAAACAATGCTTAAAACCGTGTCCCTATGAGTAAAAGGATGGCTGATCTGGGGCAAGTTTGAAATGCAGTCAGTCAAGGCTGTGATGATGTATAAGAGCAGAGTTAGAAACTTGGTGAGCAGAAAGCTGCTTTAATCCATTTATTTTGGTGTAAAATGTGTAATACCGGGATCAATTCCCCACAATTCCTAGTGACTGAATAAACACCTATGTGTGACACAAGGCAGATAGTATAGACCAAGGATAGAGACTGGCAAAGCACCATGGTAGTATTTCTACAATAGCTGGTGGTCTGCCTTGTGATCATGAATGTCCCTGACCGTGTTCCTTGTTTGCTATACTATAATATTTGTCTCTAGTTTCTGTGGAGCCAGGACACCCCTGGTGTAGCAGACCAGGAAATAATCGCTCTATCACAAAAGTGCTTACAGTGAGATAAGTGTGAGTAACACGTGAAGGAAAGTGATAGGCGCTCACTATAGTATTGAGCACAGGATGATTGTGGGCAGCAGTAACCAATACAAGGATTCCCAAACCTTGATAAAGTAATAAAGTGGAGGAGATTGTGCCCCAAACGATATGTATAAAAATGTATACGTACTCAAATCGTATAGGAGTTATACACACTGCCTGTCTTCCAATACCATTATGGCACAATAGGTTTAACTCTGCCCACACTGAATGGCAATGTGTCTGCCAGTTGGTCACACTATGTACATTCACCGGTGCTCCAGGATTTAATTCCGTATCAGCATCTGTGGTCTTTGAAGACTCGTGACTCTAAATTGTAATTAGCCCAAAGCATTGTACACTGAGAGGAACACTCTGGGCACCAACATGAGATTTTGGCCTAGTGCTCTGGCTTTCTACGTCTTCAGATCTCTTAATAATAAACAATAGATGGGTTTTGCAGCATTGACCTGTACATTTAGCCATGCTCCATCTTTTCACAAAGCAACTTCCTTATTAGATGTAATCTGCGTACGTACTCCGCCAATGAGAGAGCACGGTAAGCCGGGATGCTGACATCACTCTGCTCCATAGCCAATCACTAGAGAGATAAGAGGACAGTGATTGGCTGTGGGCAGAGTGATGTCAGCAGCGGAGTACATACTGAAGGTACTTCCAATAAGGAAGTTTCCTTGTGTAATATGTGGGCGTGGCTAAAGGTGCTGGGAGTTTGTCAGCCAGGGAATCCTTACCAGACATCAGAATGTGGGGTGAAGATTCCATCTTTCAGGGATTCCGGAGACATCCATCGTACTGGAAGAAGCGACTTTCCACCTTTCCGGTAGTAATCCGTCTCATAAATGTCTCTGGTCATTCCGAAATCTAGCAGGAAAGCAGAACTGGATTAGGCACATGTGGTGAAGTACTCTATCGGGGGCGCGTGTGGTGCAGAGCTGTATATGGGGGCGCATGTGGTGCAGAGCTGTGTATGGGGGCGCGTGTGGTGCAGAGCTGTATATGGGGGCGCGTGTGGTGCAGAGCTGTATATGGGGGCGCGTGTGGTGCAGAGCTGTATATGGGGGCGCGTGTGGTGCAGAGCTGTATATGGGGGCGCGTGTGGTGCAGAGCTGTATATGGGGGCGCGTGTGGTGCAGAGCTGTATATGGGGGCGCATGTGGTGCAGAGCTGTGTATGGGGGCGCGTGTGGTGCAGAGCTGTATATGGGGGCTGCGTGGTGCAGTGTATGGGGGCAGAGCTGTATATGGGGCGCGTGGTGCAGAGCTGTATATGGGGCGCTGCGGTGGTGCAGAGCTGTATATGGGGGCATGTATATGGGGGCGCTGGTGGTGCAGAGAGCTGTATGGGGCGCTGTGGTGCATGGGGGGCGCTGTGGTGCAGAGCTGTATATGGGGGCAGCTGCATATGGTGGGTGGTGCAGAGCTGTATATGGGGGGGCGGTGGTGCAGAGCTGTATATGGGGGCGCTGTGGTGCAGAGCTGTATATGCAGAGCTGTATATGGGGGGTGTGGTGCAGAGCTGTATATATGGGGGGCTTATGTGGGTGCAGAGCTGTATGCTGGGTGCAGCTATATGGGGGCGTGGTGCAGAGCTGTATATGGGGGCGTGTGGTGCAGAGCTGTAGAGCTGTATATGGGGGCTGGTGCAGAGCTGTATATGTGCAGTGGTGGTGAGCTGTATATGGGGCCTGGTGCAGAGCTGTATATGGTGCAGAGCTAGAGCTGTATATGGGGGCTGCGGTGGTGCAGAGCTGATATGGGGGCGTGTGGTGCAGAGCTGTATATGGGGGCGCGTGTGGTGCAGAGCTGTATATGGGGGCGCGTGTGGTGCAGAGCTGTGTATGGGGGCGCGTGTGGTGCAGAGCTGTGTATGGGGGCGCGTGTAGTCAAGTCGTGTTCAGTCCCCAGCATGGTCTATTCATGATAGGAATAGATCGACTTTGGATCTTTCACTGCTGCCACCACCCAGAGTAACTCGCATTCCAATAGACTGCCCTGAGAAACGCACAGAGTGTAGTTTAACCTAAAATTCCAACAAAATTATAGAAACACTCAGAGCACCATAACCACTACAGTGCACAGTAGTGTTTATGTTGCCAAAGTGCCCTTCCAGGTTAGGTTGTTAAAACTTTCCAAGCGGTTTAATGAGTTGAGCTGCGCACCACACCCCGGGCTGGCTCCGCGGAGAGAGCTACCAATCCATGGCTCCAGATACCGGTATGTCATTTAAATCCTCCAACCTACTGACAGCAGCATTCTCACCAGACACCATCACAACTATTTAAACAGTGCTAAAGAATATAACTTAAAGGAACACTTAAGGGTCAGGAACACAAACACGCTAGAGTGTTAAAATCACATGGTGTGCTCGGTGTAGCCAAGAAGATGATGTGGAGTGACAAATGTAGCAAACCTAGCTACTTTTAGATCACATTGCTGTACCTGCAAAGGTTGTCTGTACAAGCCGCTGGACTGTTGTATTCAATGTATGCCTGTAATGTTATACCATAGAGCATTCGTATGCTAGCAGCCGAAAGCCGCTAGCATTCATATGTTCGTTTCACGAACAGGGACTTTACCTGCTGTTCGTGAAACGAATAAAGTACCGAACAGGAGCCCACATACAGAGGGTCGTGTGGCTCCCATTAGCCGATTGCAACATTGTTGCAATAAGCTGTTAATTATGTTCCTAGGTGGTCGTTCGGCTACCGACCACCCAGCGGCCGGCCATCTTGGATCCTTTGTTCACCCAGCGGTGTTTGGTCGTCGAGCGCATGGAACTAAAATCGGCTACTCGACGGCGCGAACACCGCTGGGCTTCCAGGCCGTTCGGGAGCTCCGGTCTTTCAATATTGTGTTTCCCCATCGGTGTTCGGTACTTTCAGGTAAACATGATGTGAAAGTGTATTTCATGCGGCGTTCAGTTATTTATGCTGGAATCTGAGCGGGCTTCTCACGAAAGGAGCTCAGACCCCACCTATCTACCGAACGGTCGTTCGGTAATATAAGACGAATAATTTACAAGTTATGCATTTTTAGGTAAAATGTTAGTTCTGCTGCCCGGAGGGATAATCCACTTACCAGGATATTTCAGGGGGAGTGTCCCTCCCGGGCAGCAGTGCCTGATGGGAGAAATGTCCCGATTGTTAAGTCCCCCATGTAGTCCTCTACCGTATAACCCCTGCAATGTAAGTAGGGAAACCCCTTGCATGGGGACTTGCATAAATACTGTGACTTGTGAATAAAAGCTCCGTTGACTCCCAGAACTGTGTTTTGTCCGGTTACTGGGGGATTTGGGATATTTCCTTACTTTTCAGCGCTTTACTTTGGATTACCTTCTATACTAGCAGAGATCTTGGGATTTAATATTGCAGCTCCGCTACAACAAATAATGCAAAAAGGCTTGGAGAGAACTTGGCCTGGCGTTGAGTAAAGTAACGTTAAAGCCCACACTGATCAGCCACAACATTAAGCCACACAGCACCTGCCTATAATTGTGTAGATCCCCCTCGTGCTGCCAAAACAGCTCTGATGCATCAAGGCATGGACTCCCCAATACCTCTGAAAGTGTCCTATGGTATCTGACACCAAGACATTAGCAGGTCCTGCAAGTGTGGCCTCCAGGAATCAGATTTGTTGTTCCAGCCCATCCCACAGCCCATCCAATTTTTCTTACACTATACAATAGCGCTCAATAGTTTATAAAACTATCTGAAACATTCCATTAGTAAGGAGTCCACACAGTCCTCAATCTGGTGTAGATGTGATTATGGTTATAAAATCCATAGACAAATACACAGCCCATTATGGATACAGAGTGGATTATCAGGCTGGGCTGTTTTTGCGATTACATATAATGTGTTAGTATATTTATCTAGGAGATATTTTAGGATAGAATAAGAATATACACACCCCACTGGGGTAATAAATCATTAGGTATTCAGAATGGTGCTTAATGAAATCACATTTAGTAGATGTGAGTAAAGTTTCCTGCAGAGTTCAAGGTCATATCTTATTCTGACCACTCCACAATTCAGTGACCAGAATGAAGTTAAAAGGGACACATACCAGAGACTAGTGACTACAAACCTTAGCTCAGCCAGATGTGTTAAGGAATTCCTCCAAGATTAAATAATGAGACTTATTTACTGAAGCTTGATATTTAATAACATTAATCTGGTTTAGTACCCGGCCGTCACCCACCTCCAATCTTAACGGTAAGGTCCTCTGACACCATGCAGTTCCGGGCAGCCAAATCTCTGTGCACAAATTTCTTTGCATTTAGATATGCCATGCCATCGGCTATTTCTCCAGTCATCTGTATCATCCGTTTTAAGGATGGCTGAGATCCTCTCGAATTATTCTTTAACACAGAGAGGGGAAACCGTTATTCTCTATACACAACACAAATCATGTTCATTGCAGGGTCATATAAACAAAAACATTTGGGCATTATTTGTTAAAGGGATACTGTAGTGCCAGGAATACAAAGCTGTATTCCTGGCACTACCAATCCCTCTGCCTCCTGCCTCCCCAGTAAAATGTTTTTTTTTATTTTATTTACTTACCTGATCCCAGCGCCGATGTCCCTCAGCGCTGGGTTGAAGCTCGGCCCCCTTTTTCCTCCCGCGCTGAGTGGGGTCTAATGCGCATGCTTGGTCAATGCTGCGAGCGCATTACACCTCCCCATAGGAAAGCACTTAATCAATGTTTTCCTGTGAGAAAAAAAATCTGACGTTGGAGGTCCTCATGCAGAGCGTGATGACATCCAGCGTCAGGTAACGGACCAAAAGTCTGTTACAATTCCGGAAGCAGTCTAGTGGCTGTATAGTAGACATTAACATTGCAGCACTAGGCTCAAAAGAGACAGCACCCAGACCACTTCAATGAGCTGCAGTGGTCTGGGTGCCTATAGTGTCCCTTTAACGTTAACAATGCTGAATTTGCAAAATGCACACGGAAATACACTAGCTGGAAATGCAAGTTTAGTGAAAACATGTTTTTCATGTTACCGTTCACTATTTGTGGTATAAACCCACAATGATGAAATCTATAGAGACCAGTATAATTCCACTCTCCCAGACTGTAATCACAGGGTTTGGGAATTATTCAATCAAGTCAAATAGTCATCAATAACATACAAAGTCTTCCTCACACTTCCAGACGCTCAAAATTTCTCAACTAGCTGGATATAGGACTAACAAAACACAGCACCCCAACACTATTTCCACCATTTGACTCTAATAAATAGCTCGGTAATACGCATGCTTACAGGAACAAGGAGAGGGGGAATTGGGGGGAGGCAAATAAAGAGTGAGGATGGGGGACACTAATAATATTGGACGTGATAGGGAGGGAGGGGAGACACAGGCTCTGCCTGCAGGGGAGAAGCAGAGAACCTCTGACGACAGACATAAAACATGCAGAGTTCCAGGCCGCAAAAATAGTTAAGAATCTGTAAAAAGAGGAATTCTGGGATGCCTAAGTCATCACACATGCTGGGGAAGCAACTCTGGATATCATGGTCTCAAGCTGAAATGACGCACATCCAGCCTCCTACCACCATGAACACTTCAAAAAGCACACGTGATTATGGTGGGTGGAGTTGCCCTATACATTTATTCTCCTGTAAATTACATTTGATTAATTTTACACTATTTAGACACAGAAGATGGGTATAGGGGCACAGTATGTTACAATGTCCAGTCATGAGAAAGATTGGTGAGAACAATACCTCGTCTTCTGGTCTCAGAGAACGCAGGTAGCTCTTTAGGTCTCCTCTGGTCATTAGTTCCATGATCACCAACGCTGGCTGTCCTTGTGAGACTACCCCCAGGAGACGGACCTGTCAGAAAGCCACATAATACAAAGTTAGCAAAGCACAATATCCAGTGTGAATTGCAAGCCCACCAGCACAAGTAAAAAAATTTAGACTCCTTTAATACTTCATTATTTTGCATCGACATTACTGGACTCATAACGGCAACTCAAATGTCATGACAGCAGAAATAAAACTGTCTGAACCCTGTGGCCTAAAAGGGCTAACTCCAGCTTCAGATTTATAGCCCAGATGGCAGGAGTGTGAGAATGGCAGACTTAACATGTGGCAAGTAATATTTAACCAGACTCTTATAATTCACATACATTAAAAAATGTCATCTTAATTTACTTAAAGGGACAGTGTGAGCATCAAAACAACTTTAGCTTAATGAAGCAGTTTGTATGTGTAGCTCATTCCCCTGCAGTCTCACTACTCAACTCTCTGCCATTTAGGAGTTAAATCCTGTTTGTTTCTGTTTATTCTGCCCTAGCCACACCTCCCCTGGCTGCGATCATACAGCACAGTGTGTTTATTTTAGATGCTGTTAGCCCTCGAACATTAATCACACACAATATGCTCTGCAGGCTATTAACAGTGATCAGAAAATCCAAATTACACAGACCGTGCAATAAAGGAAGTCTAAACATTAGATCTCTCTTTACAGGAAGTGTTTAGGAAGACTAATAGTTTAATCACATTGCGTGACCTATGCAAATAGCAGAGAATTGAGCAGTTAGACTGCAGGAGCATCTTCTCTACACCATTAAGTGCTTATAGTGACCTTTTAAAAACTAACAATACAAGCACCATAACAGCATGGCTAGACCCAGGTGAGATGTCAAATGTACTAAAATGGTTTGACCACTTAAAGAGGGACGGCGCAGGACACTCCTGGCACCATAACTACTACATCAGGTTGTAGTGGTTATGATGTGCAGAATATTTCTTTAATGGTTGGCCAGCCTCTGCTCTCCAGCTTTCAACACATGACATCTAAATCCATCCATTGATCATTTCAATAAACTGCATTCAAGGACAAATTGCAGTCTTTGCCACCATAATCTGGTCTATCCCAACACAGAATAATCTATTATGGTGACTACCATAGGACTCCAGAACTATAAGTAGCTGGTCATAATGCAATAAAGTCCTTTACAGCCACAAATGATGACACAGAATGTCACTGATCCTTATTGGGTAAAATGAACTGTATATTTGACCTGGATGTAGTGCCCCATAGTACCCATGTGACTTACCACATGATGGCATAAGAAGGCTTTCATAACCGAGGCTTCATTTAGGAACTCTATCCTTTCCCTGGTGCTGGCCAGCTCATTTACAGTCTTCAATGCCACCTTTGTCACGGGCTCGTCCTTTACAATGTCCTTCGCAACTCCTTCGTACACCATTCCAAAGGAGCCTTGGCCAAGCTCCTTAATTATAGTTATTTTCTCTCTTGGGAACTCCCATTCATCAGCGACATACACTGTCAATTGCAAATAAGTATAACTATCTCAGCTTGCTTTACACAATATACCTGCTGGTTTAGAAGTGGCCCACGGTATTGGTATTTTACAGTCATGTCCCAGGTATGGAGAGCCCTGTCTGCTATATAATGGGAGTGGGACTGACTTACAGGGATACCATTAAAAAAAGGAGGGAAAGTGGTTAAGTAAAAACTAGTATACAGGGAAAGGAGGCCACGGCAGAAAGGGAGGGGGTCCTCACATGAGTAGAAGGGACACTAGAGGAACTGAGGAACTTGCATAAAGGAAGAGTAAGAACGAAGGGAACGTAACAAAGAATTCGGGGTGTCCTGTCTGGGGGGGGGTGAAGAGTTAAACTGAGATGGGGGGTCAAAGATGCTTGCCAGTGCTTCTGTAAATGCAGATAAGAAGTTTAGGGGATTTGGGGGTGGGGGGGTGGGGGGAGATATTATATGATCCACAGTGTGAGATGTTACTATCCACGGACAACTAGCAGTAAAACACAGTTCTAAATATCCATTGGATGAAACCATAAGTGTTTCTTTACATCAGCAGACTGTAAATAATCCCATCAGTAATAAATACCAGGGGCTGGGTATACTCACTGTCTGTAGCGCTGAGGTACTCTGGGTTAACCGAGGCATACAGGGTTCCAGGGGGGTATCCCTCGCCATTACTGCAACACCGAGAAATGAAGCAATAAGAAATAGTAAGAGTCAATATTAACAATATGACGACTACTTATGTATTATCTAGATTATTGTTCTATAGAAGAGTGAGAAATTAACTGGGTCGGACATCACCCCATGCTGTCCAAATGGTGATATGGAGACCGTGGCAGAGCTGGTGGGAAAACTGACAAAACGCGCCCTGGAGAGACAACAAATGTCTACCCGTGGGGTAAAGAGGGACGGCGCAGGACACTCCTGGCACCATAACAACCAAGTACAATATCCTTTCCACTAACAGAAAAGCGATATGGAATAGATGGACACCATTAGCACGCAATGTTACTGCTATGTCTGCGTTCTGTACCAGATTTACTTCATGACAATATGCCATGTATTGTTAATGTGTCACTGTTTGCCTTTTGGCCGTGCCTCCTGTGACAGTGTCTACACTTTGTATTGGATGCTTGTTCGGCCAGCACAATATAACATTGTAACGAAGTGTTACTTGCATCAACGGTACCAAGGCTCTCCAGGCACTATAACCACTTAATTCAATGAGATGTGGTTATAGTGCTCAGAATGCCCCTTCTAATATTTATTTTCTATTAGATAAGAAGCCGAAACATGGCAGGATTTGCTGAATCTGGGGTTCAGAACATTCCATTATCTTAACCATGGCAAGTTTGCTTGGATCAGAGCATCGTATCCAGGACATCCAACATCCTCCTTTACGGCTCTCTCCTGACTTCCACTGACTTACCATTAACAAGGTCAGTCCAGTAGAATTAACACTAAGCCAAAGCTTAACAAGTAATAAAAGCTATCAAACTAGTCTTTGTATTGGTCACTATAGAGTTACCTGACTAGCTTAGCCCCCAGAATGGGTCCAACAGAGCTAGGCAACCTTCGGCACTCTAGATGCTGTGGACTACATCTCCCCTGATGCTTTGCCATCATTATGGGACAATATCTGGAGTGTTTATGGTTTCCTGGTCTAGGGTAATCATCACAAATAACCTTCAATGCAGATTTAGTGCATTACATTTCCAGTTTCTCTAGTTTTCGGTAATAAATGCTATATGTGGAAAAAAATTATTACAATAGTTATAGTGCCTCGTGTGACCTGGCTACATCTCATGGTAAGATGTCAAACCATTTCTGTATGGTTTGACAACTTACCTAGGGCCCAGAGGCACCCACGCCACTTCAGTCTCCTCCAGTAGAAGAAAGCACAATATCGATAGCCGATACAGGACCATGCTGGTTGGCTGGCTGTGAGTTGTTCACTGATGCTCTCTGCCAGTGAGTGAGGTCCTGCATGGTCTTGTTTTGTTCTCCCGAGCAAGCTCCTAGAACCATAACCACTACAATGGGGTTTACTGGTTATGGTGCTATGAGAGTTCCTTTAATCGACTGACACTCTATGTAGGAAGAAATGAGGGCAACCTACCCTTTCTTGTTGTAGAAGAAGACAAACACAGCCAGCAAGATGATGATAAGTAGGAGGACAATTGGCATCACTTTGAGAAGCAGGTAAAGGTTCTCGGATTGCTCCTCTTCTGTCAATTGAAAATTAAACTTACTAGAGTCATAAGCAATTACATAGGTTTATTCATTATTTTCAATTTATCACTGTCATGACCACGATCACGTGATCATGATGTCATTTTACGACCAATTTTGATTTTATGATGTATTTTACCCTATATAAGACTGTGCATGCCAGGTATTTGTTTGATTACCACTTGATAAAGCCCACTGTGGGTGAAACGTGTTGTGGACCTATTTTACTATTTTTGTTATATTAATGGTTTTGGTCATTTTTTCCATACAAATTGTGCCATATACGTTTTATGGCATCCTGATATTATCTCTCCAGCGAGGACCTCACCAAGCATCCCAGGTGGGGATTATACAACCTACGCTAATTGTATTGAGCGGGCTATGTGCTCCGGTAATACATCTGCTGATTAATACCTCCCATCTATAGCCATGAAGTGGGGGATCAAATCACTGCTAGCGCTGGTTTTAGCTCCATTCCATGTGAGTAGGCCATTTGGATTTCCTTTTACACAGCTTTTATCTTATTTTGAACATATTACACTATTGGAGCTCTCTTCTCTTTTTTAATATGTTCCTGAATTTCGAACATCTGAACGGTACACTAACCTGAGGATACAAGCAAAGCCTACAAGGCTTACACGTACTATTGTCAATTAGACAATTACCTTGGTCTTTTTGTTTGTATTTAAATCATCATAGGACAGTGCATATTTTGCTCCACTTTTATTGTCTTATCAATATCTATTTTATCCTTTACCCCTTGGCGCCCCCTTTTGTTTTGTATTTCTACAATTCCTTTTGGGTTTTTTCCCAGAGAAACTTAGCGCTATTCCATCTTCTATTAAAAAAGAATAGTATAAGCTTTTCTTTGTCAGTATGCTGCATGATATTCCAATTTAAAGATCTTTCAATCATCATTTCCAGAAGGTTTTAAAACAAAAAGTTTGAAAAAAGGGGGAATTGGGTTTCACACCTACAACATGCATTTCTCTGTAGTGGTGCTGCTGTAAAAAACAAAATATATACAAAATACAGATTAGGGAGCATCACACACACACAAAAAAAACAAAAAAAAAACACAACACAAGGCTTCTTAAAAATCACTTATCTTAGCAAACAAATATGAGGATTCAGTTCCACCATACGGCCATATTGTATTAAGTCCACCAATATGACAGTACCCCAATATCAGTGGGTCCTACACCAATTCCAACATAGGAGATTGACATACTAACTGCAATACTTACAGCATAGGTGCCCCACTGGAGGTGACCTCAGGAAAGTATTTATTTGAGGAGAGTCCTTGGAAGCAATTTAGTGTTGCAGTTGACATGTAAATCTCCATGTTAAAATTAGCGTAGGACCCATTGATATAGAGGTACTGTGACTGGCCATATGGTGTAACGGAATCCTCCATCTTTGTTTGCCAAGATAGGTGAATTTAAGTAGCCATATAAAATGGAAAACAGTTTTTTTGTGTGCGCGGTTCCTTAGTCTGTATTTTGAGATGTGTCCTTTAGGCTGAACATACCAGGGCCAAGTATGAAAAATACTGTGGGCTCGGTCCATGAGCCATTCCCAGCTAATGATGTAGCTCTGATCCGAGCTGAATAGTTCCCAGGTTGTAGTAAGGACAGATGGACACCATTGTATTTTTGGAATCGTTGGCGGGAGACGCACACAACCGTTGAGGGTCCTTCCTAAAAGATTAAGCAAGCTCGTGAGATGCACTTTTGGTAGTAGAATACATTAAGTCTTATAATCGATCCTTACCTCGTGATCCCGCTTATATTTTATCTCATATTTAAGGATTAGTGCATTTGGATTTTGAGGCTCAACCCATTTCATCAGAATGGAGCTTTTCCCCATGAGATCCCATGTGATGTTACCAACGATATTGTCTGCTTGTGCTATTTGAAATTATAAAAAGAGGAGGAGTTGAAATTGCATGATTTCTCAGAATTACTGTGTACATACACACATTCACCAAACATTGAATAGCAGTGAATGGAGAACCAGAATTCTGGAACTTCAAAGAGGCTACTTTTCCATATATTTTGCAATTTAACTTTGGTTAACCACAATTATTCTCTATAAATACCCCCTGACATCCACTAACAATCAGATTGTCGCAGCACAGACAGGGAGTTAAACATCTGATATTGCACCTGAATCTGTTCGAAGGACAATATCTTCCGTTGGATTCCCTCATATCTGTTTACGGTCCAATATCTAAATGTCACGGTGTTCCTAGCTTAGTAAAAACACCCTACTCTGCAAAAAAATAATAAAATAAACATTTGTACATCACACATAATCTACATAATATAATATAGATCTCCTTTTACAAAGAAATAACAAAATATAATTTCAATAAAGTTAACAATTGGCTTTGTGATACATACGATCAGGCATGGTCCTGGCAAAAACAAAAGTGGCAGCGCTGCACCCAACTATGTCTGCCGCGTGGTTACAGGCATGGATGTCGATGCGATATTCGGTGAAGTGTTTCAGATTGGAGATGACCATCCAGTTTTGGAAGATCTTGTCCTTGTAGGAGTAAGGCTTGGAGTCCCAGATGCTGTGGTTAACGGTGTGGCTGACCGTGCCTTCTAGTAAGGAGAAGTTTCCTTGATTTTCTCCAAACAAGCTGGTGACATGTCTCCTCTGCCGGGGGGATCTGAAGCGGTAAGGAGCAGGATTATTGAGGTAAGGGCACACAGTTTTCCAGTCACAGCAATTTGCAGAATAGTGGAGCAGAGCGAGATCCTGACTTCTTACAACATTGGAAATGGTTGTGGTTACCGCACTATAGACTTGGGTAAATGTATTAAAATAATAATGAATAGAATGAAAAAAGCTTTACTTAGAATACCAACGTCGCCTAAAGTATTTATCACCATTAAATATATTGACTAAAACCACCACAAGCTCGGGCCTTTCATTTTCAACAATTGCAACAGTTTTAAAGCGATCTGATAAAACAAGTAGGACTTATAACAATGACGATCATTCACATGTGGTTTAAATCCTGCAAATCCCTTCCGTGTCAATATTTGCAGCACTGCCTGAGCCAATCAGGAGTAATGACAAACCGTTAAGACGGCTGTTCCAATATAAAATATGACTTAATAAATACAGTAATTGATTTAACCAGTTTGTCACTGTTACTATACAAATATGTCAAAATAAAAAAATAAAAAATAAAAATTCATCCAAAACATTGTTTCAGACATCAATATTTGGAAGCTTTTAGTTCAAATCAACTTTAAAAGGAGTTCTCTCTGCACAGCTTAGAGCAAAGCAGGAACCAATCAGAGCGTCAGCTGAACATTCACAACCAATGAGAGGTCTTTTCTACAGAGCAATACAGATTGTCCTGGCATATTTAAAGATCATACAGATCTATATATCAATGAACTCTAATCTTGGGCACAAGGTGCTAGAAGGAAAATGATAAATAATATTAACCATTAAGTGGCTTATGGAATTTGAAGAAGTCAGAATAGCTCACATCAATGCATTTAAAAATCACAAGAAGTGCAGGAAGGCAGTGGCAACACAACACAAGCCTAAAAAGAGCCCAAAGTGTACAAATTGCATAGAAAGCAATCGAAATAAACCCATGAGCAATCACACAGTATGAGAGAATCTCAGCGCCCCATTGATACCATATACCTGGTTGATACTTTAAGCGCTTTAGCTTAATGAAGTAGTTTTGGTGTATAGATCAAGTCTATGAAGTTTTACTGCTCAATTCTTTGTAATTTAAGAGTTAAATCACTTTGGTACTGTTCATGCAGCCCTATCCACACCTCCCCTGGCTGTGACTAATACAACCTACATAAAAAAAATGGTTTAATTTTCAAATCAGATGTATTGAGTATTCTAATATTTAATCTTCCTTTTTTGCTCATTCTGATTAACAGCTAACTCCTGTTCTGTTAATTGAACGCTAATCACATACAGGAGGCTCTAGCAGGCTATTAACAGAGCTGGTGATAAATGCTAAATTAAGCAGACTTCGCAATACAGGACATTTAAACATTAGATCTCTCTTTACAGGAAATGTGTAGGGAGACTGTGTAGGTCACACACAGGGTTGTGTGGCTAGGACTAAATCAACAGATTGATTTAACTCCTAAATGACAGATTTGAGCAGTGATCCTGCACCAAAACCACTTCATTATGTAAAGTTGTGTTGGTACTTCGAGTGTCCCTTCAAAGCAGCATGGGAACCCCACAAAAAAAATGAGCATATCATTAAGGTGAAATCTTTAGGACATGCTCTTAAAGACTGCGCTGAAATGTCATCCAAATCCAAAGCCTGTCAAAATATATCATGACAGATTAGGGACTACCTTACCTTAGGGTAAATCCCTAACCAGACAACAGGCAGAGATACTGCTGTCAAGTTTTTTCACTTGTGACGATGTCACCATTGGAGTGTCTGCAAAATATGCAAAGACCCCATAAGGCGAAAGACACTTTCAGATATATACGAAGCCAACAGTGCAATAAAGCAAATGGTAAAGGATGTAAACATACACCTTTTCTGTTATCAACCATTTTTGGTTTATGCGTAAAGCTAAAGTCTATTTTCTTTAATTAAAACATTAACATTTCATCTGCACTTCACACACCTCTGGCACACACAGGGTTAATATTCTCACTCATTGAACCAGCAGCGAGAAGCAAAGCATTGATTAGCCGCCGACAGCAGAGGGAGCACCAAGCTGATTTATCCGTTTCAGTAGCAGGAGAAGCGCACTCTCTCACCACTAAAGAGGTTAATGAGGGTCCATTCACTAAAAGCCCAAAATAAATAAAATACTTTCATTTGGCTCAGTTGTCGCTTTATACACTATTAACGCAAGTAAAACTGTACTGAGCCAAACGGGTCTCTCTAATTAATTGCATAAAAGCTCAGCCGAGCTGCAGCCAAATTTCCTACTACAAGAAAAAGAATTACAAAAAAAAGGGTTAAAGTGGGGTTATGGATGCAAATCTGATGGGCGGTTTTGGGGAACAAATAAGGAAAGGAATTTGGTTGCAGTTGGGCGGTTTGTAATTAGCTGAATGGGTACATTTGGTTTTATAGCGTGCAGCCTTCAGCTGCAGCCGGACTCTTAGTGAATGGAGCTCAGAGTCTTATCATCTCACCTCTGAATGTTCCTGTTGATTAATGTCACTTTCCAAGGAGGCCTATAAACAAATAAATGCAGATATTACAAACAAAGGTTGTCCCAGCGGGCCAGGCATTGCCCCCGTGGACCGGTGATGTCGCCTATACAAGGCTTCAGGGATTTTCTTTAGAACGATACAGAAGCAGTTCCACTGTAGACTAAAAATAGCTCCAGCAATGAGCACCACTTTGCCCTTATGGCTGCGATATTAAGTCTAAAAATATGTGGAGCTTCTTTGTGAAGATATTTTTTCCCAAAGTTTTATTGAAATATTTCCACAGCTCAATCTGTTGAGATGCATAACAGGACCTCTATTTAACTGGATTACAGGGAACATAACCATTTCAAAACAGTGACGTGGCACCATCTCACAATTCAATATTAAACCGTTTTGGAATGGTCTGACACTGAATGAGGGTCCCTGGGTGGCTAGTGTGGAGAGTTAGCATTGGCCATATCAACGATGAGGACACCAGTAGGCTGAGAGTATGTATGTATGCATGCATGTATTCATTGGAGGTAGCCTGCAAAGTCTCTCCCAGTCTCTTCACAGGGAATCGGAATTAGTGCTCCCGTGCATGTCTGGTCTGAGCTCTCCAGTAGAGAGTGCCTGCCACTTCTGTTAGCTCACAAAAGCCAACGGAAAGAGGCTCACAACCTCCCTGGCTATTTGATTGACAATTTGGTTGTTCCCTAGTTAATTTAGAAAAGTGTAGATTTTTCATAGAAAACTACACTTTTATAAACTGGGGTTAAACTAGGATACTCCTCACTCAAAGCACGGCAGCAAGTAGAGGTGCATTTGGGTTGTTGAGTGGTTCTTTAAATTATTCACATAGATCTTTGAAATGTTGAAATATATAATTAAACTAAATGGTCAGATCACAGTCACACATTGGGTTCTGTTTAAAGTATTTCACTGGTTTCGTGGAGTGTTCACAGACAAAGACATTTGAAATTTTAGGTTTAAGGTGGAGAGATTTTCATTTATCTTATTTTTCTTAAAGGGTTAATCCAACCGTTTTGAGGGGGGACCTTTCTTCAGTAAAACTCCCTGTTGGGTGGGAGGTGTGACATGAGAATTTCTCCTACTTCTTGAATGGAAGACAAGAGGGAGCTTGGGGTGCAGAGCAGAAACACCGCACATACATAATCATACCACCATCACCAATTCAAATCACCAAAGTGGTCATGATTTTAGTAACCCTTTAAAATATGGAAACACTTTGTGAATTCTATTATTGCCTTTTGGCAAATCAGCCTTAAATTATTGTTCTTTAATTTAACTCCAAGTAAACTCGATAAATTGAATGGAAAGGATAGAAATGGAAATGGTAGGGGAAGAAAGGAAACGCGGATGACAAATCCACACTTACTTTGGGATGAAAATTGTGTTCCGTAAAAAGTTCTCAAACTTCTTCTGGAAAGACCCCTCATCTAAATCCACGAGCTGTCCCCCATTTTTTTGGCATGGACAGCATTTGTCCTCTGAGTCTTGGTTGGCGTCTTGGTTCCCGTTATCGTAACTATCGAATCTGGTGTCGGCGCTGCTGGTGGGAAGTTTCAGACCTGTAAAACATTATTACAAAAGCACCATTTATTGGACATTGAGATAATCTCTTGGAGGCATAGATGTTTATATAGCAATAGAAGCCATAGCTGTAACGCATATTTCCCGGTTATCAGCATCCCTTAAAATATAGAACATTTTGATTAGGTAAAATAATCTGGGAGGGTGAACTGCAATGTCAACCACAGATTGGTTATACTTTTTGTATGCAGACTCCAATAAATCTTCTTCCCAAGTCATCATTACATGGAACTTAACATAATAGATTATTAATGAGGACAGGATATGAAATGATCACTGTACGGTGAACAGCACAGCTGGCCCAGGCTTGTTGGGAGATGAAGGTTGAAGTAACTGAAAACCCCAATTTCTGATGGTTAACACTTTCAGAACCAGTGGAGAGTAAACGAGATTAGACAGAGGGGTGTAACTGAAGGTGTGGGGGGCGCTATAAAAAGGGCCTGACAGCCGGACAAGATTTAATGAAATACTTAAAAGCTGGAAATAGTTACCCTGCCACAAATTTGCGGGACTGAAAGTAGACAGAAAAGGGGGAGACCAAATGAGAGACTGAAGGAGTATTGGCATGGGACCCGTCTGTGACTGTACATTTATTATACCTAGGAGACACGGAGATACAAATGTTTGGAGAAAGGGTGACAACAGGAAAAACACAGAAAGCCTCAAGGCATTCAAGCCATGTCATCTATTGGCCCCTTCACTCTCAATAACGTGTATAGATCCATATCCCAATCCCTTGTACACACGTTCCAACCAGAACATTAGTAATATTGTTACTTCCATTATACACTGATAAACAATTATATTGTCATTAAGAAATATGCTTATTATACTCAGAATTTATTTAATAAACGATATATTTAATGTCCTTCATTTCACATTTAGAAATGGTCACACTCTGTATCCGCAGGTCTGTATTCCGAAATAATACGAAACAGAGGAATGTGGGGCAGGGGTGAGTCCTGCTACTTACTGTATAACTGTACACAGTAATAAATCAGATCCATGGCTTCCTTCACCGATGTGTTTCCACTGCAGCCTTGTCTTTTATTTTGTCAACAAGAAGCATTTACCATTACAAAAAGCCATGTTTTCCAGTCTGAGACCGTTTAAACATCAACGCTCTGCCTACATATTATGTGTTTATATATCTGGATGTTGAGAAGAGCACTCCGCTCCAAAAAACAAAAACAAATGAAAGCCAACATGCAATGATACCTGTGTTAATAGTATTGGTAAAGGGTCTGACCTTTCGTGCAATAATCGTTCAGATAAAGTTCTTGGTCCTCCACCATCTGCTGCCAGAGAACCAGGTAGTAGGTGATGTTCCCGTTGCGCTGTGTTGGCGGCTTCCATCGAACAATCAGATTGGTTGAGGAGTTTGACATGATGATCACATCCTGGGGGACGGTAGGGGCTGCAGAAGAGAATTTAAGATAACTTAATAAAATTCCTGCTACCTAGAGGCTGCCGCCTACAATTTATAAACCTGCAATGGGGACACATTATAAAATGTTAAACGCGAACGCTGCCATGGCTACATTCTCAGGACGACAATAAGATGACTCAGAAACAGAGTCCAGGTAAGGGGTCAAAGGTCCACCATTGCTAAGGACCTAGCGCCCCTTCCTGAGTACATTACTTCACACTGCATCGCCCTATAGGTAAATTCCACCATCACTAAGGACCAAGTGCCCCTTCCTGAGTACATTACTTCACACCGCATCGTCCTCTAGATAAATTCCACCATCAATAAGGACCTAGCGACCCTTCCCGAGTACATTACTTCACACTGCATCGCCCTCTAGGTAAATTCCACCATCACTAAGGACCAAGCGCCCCTTCCCGAGTACATTACTTCACACCGCATCGTCCTCTAGGTAAATTCCACCATCACTAAGGACCAAGCGCCCCTTCCCGAGTACATTACTTCACACCGCATCGTCCTCTAGGTAAATTCCACCATCAATAAGGACCTAGCGAGCCTTCTCGAGTACATTACTTCACACCGCATCACCCTCTAGGTAAATTCCACCATCACTAAGGACCTAGTGACCCAGGATGATGGGTGGGTGCAGTCTAAGAGTGCTTTGCTAGCTTTAGATCAGACTGATGGTTGAAAGCCAAGCTTTATTCACTTACACTCACATTCCTAAGAATCCGATCTGGCTGAGGTCTTGTCTCTGCCACCCATACTAGTTTGTACCTTCGTTCTATTTTGTGTAAACCCAGGTATGATTATATTTATGATTGTAGGTAACGCAGGGTGTCCTGATATGGCCCGTGAGTTACAGTGTGTGACAGATTCATCTGTATTGCTGGTTCGTCTGTTTCCCTTTGTTCGCTGAATTGCCTGTTCATATAACCCCGTTCGTGTAATTTGCAAACTACCGATTGAAACTACCGAACGAACGACCACCCAGGAGAGGAGTGTGCTGCTGGTTAACCTCTTGGCCCCAATTAGAACGTTGTGGTTAACCGCAGACACCTCTCCATTCCATTCGTACGGGTGGTCGTCGTTCGCATGTCGACCACGAGGCAGCGGCCATTTTGGGACATACGAACACATAGCGGTGTTCGGTACAAACTGTATGGAACTAAAAACGGACACTTAAACTACCGAACACCGCTGGAAGCTGCTGCCTACCTTCCATTTCGACAAGGCATGCGAACGTCGGTCGTTCGGGAGTTTTTATTCATTCGTATGGACTTTCACCCAGACAGCCATCCCATGGAGTCATTCGTATACCGAAGGACTGGTGAAAGACTTTGACTCCATGGCGATTCGACTAGATACATCAGATCTGAGCGCTATTCGGTGAAAACATGCACTCAGATCCAGGCTGTCTGGGGATACGTTACACGAACTATATGCATTCGGTATTTCTGCAGTTATGTATTTTAATGTATTTTTATTATTGTAAGTTAAAATGGCGATTGTCTCTACCTTGGGAGATAATTAGGTTTCTTCCTAATTATCTCCGAGGTAGAGAAGACGGAATTATGGGCAAGATGGGAAGGGCTATTATTGAAGCCACTGCGATTGGCTACTGTATAATATATTTTACAGTCTTCCACAAGGTCCCCTCGGGGAGTGTCCACCTTGTGGAGACCTGCATAAATACCGGGCAGGTAGCCCCCATTAAACAGATCTTCATTTGACCCTCAAGACGGAGCTTGGTCTCGTTTGTGGGGGGAATTATTACTGGGACGCGCTTTCGTTATTTTTAGCTGTGGAAGGCGTTCGACTGTTTTGCTGATCGGGAGTTGCCGTATTCGTGGACTTCGTTCGGGAGTTTGGCGGTCGGCTGGATTTAAACCGCATTTCTGGAGAAGGGGATTATTGACTAAACGGCGGCTTCATTTACCCGACGGTACGTGTCGTAACACAGTGTATAAATAATATACTCATATCAAGTTACCAATATTCTCAAACAAGAAGTAGTGGAAATTGGCTTTTGGATTTAAAAAGCGATTCTACCCAACTCTTATCCGCAACAAACTCATTAAAGAGAACACTGGTTTAAAAAAAATAAAAAATCTAAACAAACATAAGAGTGTATGTTACTGGTCTGACGAATGTTACATAAATCACATTTATCTCTATATTTTATTCTTCTACTATAACTTATTACTGATTATAATACACTGTACATTTTAATCAATGTTCCAATATATGTTGCTGACAATATAAATCTAATGTTTTCAATCCTTTACATTATTCTTGACACCGAAAAAGACTTCACTTTCTCACTGGTGTGATGTATAAAAGTAAAACCATTCACTATTCACAGACAGTGTTATACCTGCTGGTTTAGTTCGGATGTAAACAACGTCGCTCTGTGCGCCAAAGTTGTGTCCATCTTCTGTGGTGGCGAGCGTAATGGCACGCACGTATATGGCGTACTGCGTCCAGGGTTTAAGGTTGGTTAGGACCGCACCAGGCTCCTGATCATTGCTCAGAGGCAGCTCCACATCTAAAACGTTCCAGCTGTTCGCGCCACAGGCATCCTGTCCCATGTACTCGGTCACGTTCTGAAATGGTCTAATACAAAAAGAGAGACAAGAAATGGCTGTGTAAGCCAGGCCATCAGAGTGAGTGTGTATGGAAGGGAACTTGTACATGTGTGGGGAGTGAAGGTGCCTGTGAGTCAGTCTGACTATAGGGGAGAAAGTGAAGGTGCCTGGGGGGTAGAAAGTGAAGGTGTCTGTGAGTCAGTCTGACTATCGGGGGGAGAGTGAAGGTGTCTGAGTCAGTCTGACTATTAGGGAGAGAGTGAAGGTGCCTGTGAGTCAGTCTGACTATCGGGGGAGAGTGAAGGTGTGAGTCAGTCTGACTATCGGGGGAGAGTGAAGGTGTGAGTCAGTCTGACTGTAGGGGAGGAGAGTGAATGTGTCTGTGAGTCAGTCTGACTATAGGGGAGAAAGTGAATGTGTGAGTCAGTCTGACTATAGGGGAGAAAGTGAAGGTGCCTGTGAGTCAGACTGACTATCGGGGGGAGAATGAAAGCGTCTGTGAGTCAGTCTGACTATTGGGGAAAAAGTGAAGGTGCCTGAGTCAGTCTGACTATTGGGGAGAGAGTGAAGGAGTCTGTGATTCAGTCTGACTATCGGGGAGGAGAGTGAATGTGTCTGTGAGTCAGTCTGACTATTGGGGAGAGAGGTGAAGGTGTCTGTGAGCCGCCTGACTATCGGGGAGGAAGGGGTCTGGGAGTCAGTGTGACTATCGGGGAGAGTGAAGGTGCCTGTGAATCAGCTCCATCGGGTGGGGGGTGGGAGAGTTAAGGGGTCTGTGAGTCAGTCTGACTCATAGGGGAGAAAGTGAAGGCGCTCGTGATGTCAGCCCTGACTATCGGGAGAGTGAAGGTGACTGTGAGTCAGTCTGACTATCGGGGAGAGAGAAGGCCTGGAGTCAGCCCATCGGGGTGAAGGGGTCTGGGAGTCAGTCTGACTATTGGGGAGAGAGTGAAGGTGTCTGAGTCAGTCTGACTATCGGGGAGAGAGTGAATGTGTGAGTCAGTCTGACTATAGGGGAGGAGAGTAAATGTGCCTGTGAGTCAGTCTGACTATAGGGGAGAAAGTGAATGTGTGAGTCAGTCTGACTATAGGGGAGGAGAGTGAATGTGTCTGTGAGTCAGTCTGACTATAGGGGGGGGCAGTGAAGGTGCCTGTGAGTCAGTCTGACTATCGGGGGAGAGTGAAGGTGTGAGTCAGTCTGACTATCGGGGGAGAGTGAAGGTGTCTGTGATTCAGTCTGACTATCAGGGGGAGAGTGAAGGTGCCTGTGAGTCAGTCTGACTATAGGGGGGAGAGAGTGAAGGTGTCTGTGAGTCAGTCTGACTATCGGCGGTGGGGGAGGAGGAGAGTGAAGGGGTCTGTGAGTCAGTCTAAACAAGTCTGCTTGTATGTAAAATGGAGATGAAGAGAGCAATACATATAGTGACAAAGAAACAGACAATTTGAGAGTGCCAGACTAAAGAGAGATGGAGAGATTTCAACCAGATATCGTGACATCCATTCCTTAAATTGTTAATTTAAAAATGGAGACAACGCACACAGAAAAGAGTGGACAGAAAGTGAGTCACAGACGAAGAGACAAACAGAGACTCAAGCAGGAAGAGACTGGTTCTGTCCAAAAATGTCTGGAAACGCTGTGAAATACTGTGGTTTTACTGTTACAGTATCGTTAAACTCTCTACATCAAGCATGTCAAACTCGCGGCCCACAAGGACCATCTTTGTGGCCCTGTGAGACGCGAGTACATGCTGGTGTTATAGCTGAGTAGGCTCCTGCTTTCCCCATACTGCAGGTGCCTACTTTGCTAAAACTTACCCGGCCGGGGAGGAGGGCCAGCGAGGAAGCTTAGTGTTCCTGCTCCTCACTGCTGCCTCGCGCGCGCCATCTGACGTCAGTATGTGTGTTCGTCTGCCTGTCAGTGAGTGTCTGTCAGTGAATGTGTGTGTATGTGTGTGTCAGTGAATGTGTGTGTATGTGTGTGTCAGTGAATGTGTGTGTATGTGTGTGTCAGTGAATGTGTGTGTGTGTGTGTCAGTGAATGTGTGTGTGTGTGTGTGTCAGTGAATGTGAGTGTGTGTGTGTCAGTGAATGTGAGTGTGTGTGTGCTGCGGAATGTGTGTGTGTGTGTGTGTCAGTGAGTGTGTGTGTGTGTGTGTGTCAGTGAATGTGTGTGTGTGTGTGTGTCTCAACGGGAGGATCAGATTTGGCACAGGGTGGTGCAGGGGTTTGCTGTGGTTTAGTAAGGGGGGAGGACTGGGATGTAGCAGAGGAGGTTTATACTGTACTTTTTAAAATAAACCTACGTTTCTATGAAAATTTAAGGTATTTTTTTTTCTGCTGCCCCTTGTTTATGTGGCCCGTGCCAGACAGAGTTTGACATGCTTGCTCTACATCAATCTTGTGGATGCTGGACACCTCTGTCACCACTGCTGTGTCCCCTCTGCAGCGACATGACTGGAACTTACGATTCTTTGTAATGTATGATGAAGCTCAGCAAGTCCCTGAAGTCAGGAGGCTGGTAGCGCTCCCATCGCAGAATGATACGATCCGCTTCCGTTGTGTTTCCACTAAATCGCAGAGACTGGGTCCGACCTGCAACACGACAGCTAATCAAAATATGTCAACAAATTATTATTATTATTATTATTTATAAAGCGCCAACAAATGCCGCAGCACTGTACAATGGGTGGACTAACAGACACGTATTTGTAGCCAGACGAGTTGGAAATACAGGAACAGAGGGATTGAGAGCCCTGTTCAATGGGCTTACATGCTAGAGGGAGTGGGGTATAGCGACACAGTAACAGAGGGATTGAGGGCCTGCTCAGTGAGCTTACATGTTAGAGGGAGTGGGGCATAGTGACACAGTAACAGAGGGATTGAGGGCCTGCTCAGTGAGTTTACATGTTAGAGGGAGTGGGGTATAGCGACACAGTAACAGAGGGATTGAGGGCCTGCTCAGTGAGTTTACATGTTAGAGGGAATGGGGTATAGTGACACAGTAACAGAGGGATTGAGGGCCTGCTCAGTGAGTTTACATGTTAGAGGGAGTGGGGTATAGTGACACAGTAACAGAGGGATTGAGGGCCTGCTCAGTGAGTTTACATGTTAGAGTGAGTGGGGTATAGTGACACAGTAACAGAGGGACTGAGGGCCTGCTCAGTGAGTTTACATGTTAGAGGGAGTGGGGTATAGTGACACAGTAACAGAGGGATTGAGGGCCCTGCTCAGTGAGTTTACATGTTAGAGGGAGTGGGGTATAGTGACACAGTAACAGAGGGATTGAGGGCCTGCTCAGTGAGTTTACATGTTAGAGGGGGTGGGGGTATAGTGACACAGTAACAGAGGGATTGAGGGCCTGCTCAGTGAGTTTACATGTTAGAGGGAGTGGGGGTATAGTGACACAGTAACAGAGGGATTGAGGGCCTGCTCAGTGAGTTTACATGTTAGAGGGAGTGGGGTATAGTGACACAGTAACAGAGGGATCGAGGGCCTGCTCAGTCAGTTTACATGCTAGAGGGAGTGGGGTATAGTGACAC
>OW240924.1:5609532-5623802 GCA_933207985.1 Pelobates cultripes | reverse complement strand
AAATAAATCGACACGCTTTATACATTCAAAGACAAGCTGTGCACATTTAGAAAAACACACATTTAATGGAAGGAAAATATCCTGGCTGATTTGATTAGCTTTGAACTGGTGCACGAGTATTTTATTAGCTCTGAACCCGATGAAAGATGTTTAAACATTGACACAAGGTGAGCAAACGATAGACAAAGCTGACTGCAAGGAACCGTAATGAGAGGATTCCTTCTTCACCAGGAAAACACTGCGGCCGGTAATTATCAGGAACATGAAGTCATTGCATGCAGAATGCCAGGTATGGAAGTCACACGCTGTGAAATAGTGGCACAGGCACAATGCTAAACCCCGGGGGTATGAGTGTACAGCCGTATGTTTACAAGCCAAACAGACTCATTAATCTTCAAGATGCTGGCAGCCAGATTAACGGTGTCTCGTTCTCCAGACTGTATGCCACATTAACATGCCAACCAGGGCAAAGGTGTCCTACCATCACTTACTCCCCGGACATTTCTCCACTACCCCCAGAATTGGGACACCAGAAAAATTGTGAGACTGGCCCAAATTCATTTCTGCCCTGGTAAATAGGCATAGTGTGGGAGTAGATTTAATGAAAGCTCATAAATAATGTGTAATAAAAGATTGCATTTATTCCCCCAGATCTCTATCTCATAACATACTGGACAGTTAGCACATCCAGAAATCTTTAGATTTCCAGTTAAAACAAACTAATCTCCTTTTCATCTATTTCAATAGAATTGTAAAAGCAAGTAAAAAGCTCTCTATAAAGAGGATGGCGTCACTATTTTACATGGATGTGGGAGCACACGGGTTAAGTAGAATGTGTGCAAAGTGATCACGGACCAAGGGGTGCCGGTCAGATCAGCTAAGAATGATTGTTTGCTAGGTCACCACAAGGGGACTTTCGTTGCATGTAGTGACCATTCCTGTTCCTTTCACCGCAAAAAAACAGAAGTTGGGGTGAGAGGCATACATACACCCAATTAGGAATAAGATTTGTATAATTCTTTCCGACCAGCCAGTGGGTCTGACATCCTGCGGTCACAGATTAGGGACGCAGTCTACAGATACACAGACTGGCTGGATCCGACACTGGGATTAAAATTTAATTTAGCTCATTGCAAGGCTGAATCCTGAAGGTCACTCTTAAACGAATGCTTGTGGCAGCTGTAATTACGTGCCTAACACTATGGAAATAAAGTAGAGAGAGGTCCTGCAGACCTTTCCCGGACACATTAAAACAGCAGGCAGGCCCCACGGCTAGGCCTTTAAATGTGGCTGGAGAAATAGCTGTAAACTGGTCTCAGTAACTGTGTTGCAATGAGCAGTTAACCCATGCATTGACAGCTTGCGTTCCAGACATCTTGTTACATGGTTAAGAGTGCGATTTATCCACAGGCTGACTGCTAATGAAAGCTAATCTGTGGACTGTGTCACTAATTGCAATCCTTACTAGTTTAGTCCCCAGCCATGGAAATTAAATTGTACAGATAAAAGCCACCCAAATGGAAACTGTTACTTGGAATTTTTTGTACAAAATAAATAAATCTTGCACACCCCATTTAAAAAAAAAAAATAAAAAAATAAAATTGTGGGGGCCACTCAGGTAGGGACAAGAGTCTCGCTGCCAAGGATGTCCTTTCCCCTTTCCAGATTCCCAGTCAGCGCCGTCTTCAGTGATTATAGCAAAGTTAAGTGATGTAGTTCTTTCCCCCAGACATTAGTCAAAACTTAATGCTGGGAGTAATCGGTTTTATTCAAACCAAGGCACACCATTTATACACAGACGCCCAGCATAGGTTCTCCATAGAAAGCAATACATAGCCCCCCCCAGGCGTCCCTTTGTCTGGAAGATAATTTAGTCAAAGTCTGGTAACTCTACTATCTCTCAGTTACAGAAAAGCACACAGAAAATTCCCCCAAACCGCACTCAATTTCCACAGGAACCCCACAAGTAGAATATCCCCGAACAGCCCAGATCCGAGTGCCCAAGATGTTCAAATAGCGCTCAGATCCGTTTGGTGGAATGGAATCGCCATCGGTGTAAAGTTTTGACCGGCCACGAGGTTGTTCCTGCCGCGCGCGTTCCTGCATCTGCATGAGCCGCATGCAGCTCGTCCGACGGAGGAATCAGGAAGGCGTGCACTGACCACGAGACACGGTCATGTGACTCGTCTGGCTCTGGGAGCGCGCTGCGCACGCTCTTAAATGGACAGTGGGAGCCGAAATATAAAACTGTCTCCCATTGGCCCATGTCATTCCACATTCCCAATACACTTACGTTTTGGGGGCATGGATATGATAGGGGCCAATCAAATTGAACACTAGGGTATTTATACTCACCTTTCCCTTAGCTCCCTGCCCTATCGTGGTTTCGGTCTCAGTTCCCTTTAGTGCTTGTATCGTTCAGTAGTGGTTTTTTCGTGCTTTACCTTGGCTTTGTACCGGACTCAGTTTTTCTTTTTATCCCTGCTTTGTCTTGTTTGCCGGCTTCCTGACTCCTGTGTACCAGACCTTGGCTAGTGTTAAGACACCTCCCGTGTCTTTAAGCCAAACCGCCGTTTAGTAAACCTTCCCCGGCTGCAGTACAGTCTCTGTTCGCTTACTCTGTAACCCACGAACCAAATGCAGGGGAAGCGGCAATCTCCCGATCGAAATCCACGAACGGCTCCAAACTCCCGAACGGCAATATACGAACTGCTAGGAACCGTCGAACAATAATATCCCCAAAGCGGCTTTCGTTCCATCCAGCAGTCTCTAAACGTGAAGAAGAAATCCCCCCAATAACGAGACAGAAGCTCCGCATTGAGGGTCAAATAAGATCTGGGTTTACTGTGGGCTACCTGCCCGTATTTATGCAGGTCTCCCACCTGGTGGACACTCCCCTAGGGGACCAAATGGAAGACTTAAATTACAGACAGCTGGAAGGACATTTCAGACACACAGTCACATATTTTACCCACAGTGCATTCTGATTCCCTCCCCTCTGTCCTGGAGTTAATTACCAAGTAACTCAATTAACTCCAGGACAAGGACAGTCGCCATCTTAAACATGAAATAATAAAAGACACAAAAATGCATAACTACATGAAGACTGAACATTTCCCATTCGTATTACATGTCCCCAGATAGCCTGGATCTGAGTGCATATTATTGGCGAATAGCGCTCAGATCCCACACACATAGTTCAATCGCCATGGAGTCAAAGTTCTTACAGTCCTTCGGTACACGAATGACTCCATGGGTGGGCTATCTGGGTTAAGTCCTTTGTATGTTTCAATCTCCCGAACGGCCGATGTTCGCATGCTTTCGTGGAGGCAGCCAGGCGTTCCCTTGTTTCAGCGGTGTTCGACAGAAAAAGTGTCCGTTTTCCGTTCCATAGAAATAGAGCCAAACACCGCTGAGCGTTCGCATGATTTAAAATGGCCGCTGCCTCGTGGTCGACATACGAACGACGACCACCCTGAGTTCGGTTTAATTGAGAAGTGTCTGCGGTTAACCACAACGTTATAATGGTGATCACTTCGTTAACCAGCAGCACACTTCTCTCTTGGGTGGCCGTCCGTTCGGTAGGTTTGTTCGGGAAAAAACAGTCATTCGTATGGCTGGGCTATAGAAACAGCCATTTACACGAAAAGGGGGCAGAAATAGATGAATCCACCACACTAGGCAGGCAGATGGTTCTGTCACACGGCTCCCTCCTTGTGGGACACTCCGGCAGACCCGGCTTGACCCTGTGGCGGGTCAACTTGGGGATGACCAGACTAGAAGGTGGTGGAGACGTCTGTTTGTCGGGATAACCCATCTGCATTCCCGTTCAGCTTACCGGGTCTGTAGCTGATGGTAAAATTGTAGGGCTGCAATGCTCCATCTCAGTAGTCTCCCATTGTCTCCTGAGACCCGGTTAAGCCAAACGAGTGGGTTATGATCCGTCACCAGGGAAAACTCTTGCCCATACAAATAGGGACTTAACTTTTTCAATGCCCAGACCAAGGCCAAGCACTCCTTCTCCACTGCATAACTCACTTCTCTGGGTAACAACTTTCTGCTGAGATATGCGACAGGGTGCTCTCCTCCATCTTCCCCGACTTAGCTCAGCACAGCCCCCAGTCCATACATGGAAGCATCTGTATGGACGAGAAAGCGTTTGTTAGGGATTGGGGCGGCCAAGACAGTGGCATTCACAAGAGCCTGCTTCAGTGCCTGGAACGCAGCTTCACAAGCCGGAGACCACAGGACCTGCTTAGGCAAGTTCTTCTTCGTCAGGTCTGTCAGGGTCTTAGCGATAGCGCTGTAGTCAGGGACAAAACGTCTGTAGTACCCTGCCGTCCCCAAGAAGGCCAATACCTGGGTCTTAGTAGTGGGTGTGGGCCAGTTAGCCACTGCTTCTACCTTGGCTGGCTCTGGTCTCTGGCCCCCACACCCCACTCTGTGACCCAGGTACTGCACTTCAGCCATACCTAGATGACACTTTTCTGGCTTCAACGTCAGGCCAGCGGCCCTAATCTTATCCAGCACTACCCCTACATGTACCAGGTGTTCCTCCCAGGATCCACTGTAGATCGCAATGTCGTCCAAGTATGCACAGGCAAATTCTTGGAAGCCATCCAGGAGTCTATCCACCATCCGTTGGAAAGTAGCCGGTGCATTTTTCATCCCCAAAGGCATGACCTTAAATTGGTACAGGCCAAATGGGGTGACAAATGCCGACTTGGGGATAGCATCCTCGGCCAGGGGGATCTGCCAGTAGCCCTTACACAGGTCTATGGTGGTCAGATATCGCCCCCTGGTAATACGATCTAGTAATTCGTCTACCCGGGGCATTGGGTAGGCGTCAGTGGTGGTCCGCTCGTTGAGTCGCCTGTAGTCCACACAGAACCGGGTGGTCCCATCTTTCTTTAGCACCAGGACTACAGGCGAGGCCCAAGGGCTGTCGGAGTGCTCGATAACCCCAAGTTGGGTCATCTCCTGTATCTCCTTCCGCATTCCTTCACGGACTGCTTCAGGGATACGGTAGGGGGGCTGTCGCAACGGGGTCTGTCCGGGGGTCTCTACCTTATGCACAGCTAGGGTGGTATAACCTGGTTCCTGGGAGAACGTCGCCTGCTTCTCCCATAACAACTGCTGCGCCTGTACCCTTTCTGTGGGGTTCAGCCGGTCCCCTAGCTGTACCAAGGTAGTAAGGTCAGTCTGGGAATCCCTTTCTAATAGATCTGGAAGGGGTAAATTCTCAGAATCATCTGCAGCTGGGGCACACACTGCTGCAATGTTCTCAGGTCTCTCCTGGTACTCTTTCAGCATGTTCACATGAAAGGACCGCTGGATCCTCTCATCTGCACAGCTGGCTATCAAGTAAGTAGTGTTGCAGATCTGCCCCACTACCTTGTACGGGCCCTGCCAAGATGCTTGCATCTTGTTGGCCTTCACAGGTTTAAGCACCAATACCTTTTGCCCAACCTGGAAGACCCGCTGTCGGGCACCCTGATCGTACCATCTCTTCTGTCTCCCCTGGGCCGCCTGGAGATTCTCCCTTACCATCAGGGACAGTTTCTCCATGCGGTCCCAGAGTTCCAGAACATATGGCACTATGGGGGTCCCTTCCTGCTCCGTCTCCCCCTCCCAGTGGCCTCTAATGAGATCTAGGGGTCCGCGGACCCTTCTCCCATACAGCAGCTCAAAGGGGGAGAACCCAGTAGATTCCTGGGGCACCTCTCTATAAGAAAATAATAGATGAGGCAGGAATCTCTCCCAGTCTCTGCAAGTGTCTGTAAAGATCCTCAGCATCTGTTTGAGGGTACCGTTAAAGCGCTCGCAGAGACCGTTAGTCTGTGGGTGGTAGGGTGAGCTAAGTAACGGCTTAATGCCGCACACCTTCCACAGTTGCTGGGTGAGCACAGCGGTGAATTGGGTTCCCTGGTCGGAGAGGATCTCCTTAGGGGACCCGACCCTAGTAAAAATTCTAACCAGGGCATCAGCAACCGTCTCTGCCTCTGTTAGACAGCGCTACTGCCTCTGGATAGCGGGTGGCATACTCTACCACGGTAAGAACATACTTCTTACCGGATGGACTAGCCCTGGCCAGTGGACCCACAATGTCAACGGCTATGCGGGCAAAGGGCTCCCCTATAATAGGCATCGATAATAGCCTAGCCTTAGGGTGGTCCCCCCGCTTTCCTACCCGTTGACATGTGTCCCACGTGCTGCAGTACATCCGCACAGCCTGGTTAAAGTTTGGCCAAAAGAAGTTCTGTGAAATCCTATAGGCTGTGCGGCGGGACCCTAGATGTCCAGCTAAAGGAACATCATGCCCTATCCGTAGAATCTCCTGCCGGTACTTTGCAGGTACCACTAACTGGCGATTCGGCGGAGAGGCAACACTCTTCTGGGAAGGTTTAGGGATCCTATATAACCTGTCCCCCACCCACTCATACCGTTCCCATCTATTCCTTCCTCCCCAGCCTCTGCCCTGTCCTTGTATCTTTGGAGGGTCGGATCCGCCCGGGTTTCCCTCCCAAACTCCTCTGGGGAATCCCAGCTTAAGGGGACCTGATCTGGGGTATCAGTCGGGGAGGGAGATCTTACCTGGGTCTCGTCAGCAAGTGGGCTGGTTCCGGCAGCACGGGTCTGGCCACGGGTGGTCACTGGGTTCACGTCTGCAGGGCCCATCGGAGCATATGCTGAAACCAAAGGGGCCAAATCGTTTCCCAAAAGAACATCTGCGGGCAAGTCCTTCATCACCCCCACATCCACATGCCTAGCGCCCACTCCCCAATCCAAGTGTACTCGGGCAACAGGTAAGCGAAACACGGCACCCCCTGCTACCCTTACTGCCACAGTGTCTCCAGTGTGTTGATGCTCTGAGACCAAGTTCTTTTGGAGCAGTGTCATCGTGGCTCCTGTGTCTCTCAGCCCATTCACCACTCTGCCATTTAGTTTCACAGTTTGCCGATGTTGCTGGCGATTATCCTGGTGAGCCGCTTGCACTGGGTCTGCCTCGTGCAGAATGCCCCAAAATTCCTCCTGCTCTAGGCAGTGAGCCGCAGGCTGAGGTGGGCGCTGGTTTCCGTTAACTGGTCTCCTCCAGGACTGAGCCTGGTTGGCACTGTTCAGGGGGCACTCAGGACGCTTGTGCCCCAACTGCTTGCATCCATAGCACCGGATGGGTTGGGAGTACTCCCGGGCATTAAATCGGGCTGGTTGCATATAGTTGTTAGCTGGTGGTGCGGCTGGGGTACGGTGTACTGGGGGTTGGTAGACTGCAGGAGCGGGTGTTACTGCTGGTCGATATTCCAGTCTGGCAGGGGCTTTAGCAGCTGTACCATCCAACTTGCGGGCATCCGTGTATTCGTCTGCCAGACGGGCAGCCTCGGGTAGGGTGGAGGGTTTTCTGTCTCTGACCCATTCCCGGACCCCAGCAGGTAGTCTATCAAAGCAGTGCTCCAGCAGGAACACTTGTAACACCTCCTCCCCAGTTACCGCTTGGCATCCAGCCATCCAGTGGGCTGCGGTACGATGGACTCTGCAGGCCCATTCCACATAAGAGTCCCCAACCAGCTTGTTGGTTTCTCTAAACCTCCACCTGTACGCCTCTGGGGTCACTGCATACCTGGCTAGGAGCGCCTCTTTCACAGCCCGATAGCTGGTGATCTCCTCCTCTGGGATGGCCCGAAAAGCTTCACTAGCCCGGCCAGATAATTTCCCAGAGAGGATGGTGACCCATTCATCTGCAGGTACCTGATGTAGCGCACACTGCCTCTCAAAGTCTACCAAAAATCCATCAATCTCTCCCTCTGTTTCCACAAAATTTTTAAACGCAGCAAAAGGTACCTTTTTTCTAGCAACCACATTATTGTCATACGGTACCTCTGCTGCTGCAGCTCCTCTTTCCCGGGCTGCCTGTTGTGTTGCAACTGCTGCCTGCACACGAACCACGATGTCAGCTGAGGGGTTGGGGCCAAAATGTGCCAGCCTTATTTGTACTGCCCGGTTCTGTCACAGCTAGTTCTTGTTTTCGCTGTCTCTCTAATCCCTTGACCTCTGCTTGTTCCTGACTTTGTCACTTCTCTGTACTACGTTGAGTCCGGCCATTCTAAGGCTCGGTAAGACGTATCTTCTTTATCTTGTCTCTTGTTGGACTAAATCTTGCGTGTTGGGGTCCACTACCATGACAGTCAAACTTTTCCTCTCTCATTAGTTCATGCTCCCGCAATCCCAGGCGTCTCTTTGACACCTTTAAATCTCTTCTTCGCCCTGCTGTGGCCACCCCCCCAAACTAACCTTACTGCCGATAGCTTTGCATGCTACTTTACTGACAAGATTGAACAGCTAAGGAAATAATTCTCCCCACCTTGCCTTTCTCAACCACACGTAGATCATGCCTTTCCTACCCTTCAGACTTTCTCCCCAGCTACTGAACAAGAGGTGGCTGCGCTTCCTCTCGCCCCACCACTTGCCCACTCAATCCTGTCCCATCTCACCTTATCAGATCTCTCTCCCCTTGTCTTGTGCCTTCCTTAACACACATCTTCAACTGCTCACTCTCTTCTGGCATTGTCCCTGCTGACCTTAAGCATGCCACTGTAGTACCTATACTGAAAAAAAACATCTCTTTACCCTCCCCCCTCTAACTATCGTCCCATATCCCTGCTCCCCTTTTTCATCAAAGCTTCTGGAAAGACTTGTCTTTACCCGTATGTCTCACTTCCTCAATTCCAACTCTCTCCTTGACCCTCTTCAATCTGGCTTCCGCCCTCTCCACTCGGAGACTGCACTTATCAAAGATATTAACGACCTAATCGCAGCTAAATCTAAAGGCCACTACTCCATACTAATTCTTCTTGACCTCTCTGCTGCCTTTGACACCGTTGATCATGCTCACCTTCTTCAAACTCTTCAATCACTCGGACTCTGTCCTCTCGTGGTTTTCCGCTTATCTCTCCCAATGTTCATTCCGTGTCTTTTTTCCCCCAATAATACCTCCTCCCCTTGTCCTGTCTCAGTTGGAGTCCCCAAGGCTCTGTCCTTGGTCCCCTTCTATTTTCTCTTTATACTGCCTCTCTTGGCAAACTTATTGCCTCTTCTGGATGCCACTACCACCTGTACGCTGATGACGCCCAGATATATCTCTCCTCCCCGGACCTCTCCCCTGCCGTCCTGCAACGTGTCACTGCTTGCCTTTCTTCCATCTCTGGTTGGATGTCCTCCCGCTTTCTGAAACTGAATCTCTCTAAAACGGAGCTCCTTGTCTTTCCTCCTCCTAATACTGATCCCCCTCTTTCGCTCTCTCTTCAAGTTAGTGGTATTCACATAAGTCCATCCTTTCAAGCACAAGGTCTTGGCATCATACTTGATTCTGGCCTCACCTTTAAGCCTCATATCCTGTATGTTGCCAAATCCTGTAGATTCCATCTTAAAAACATGGCCCGCATCCGCCCCTTTCTTACACAAGATGCTACCAAGTAGCTTGTCAATGCTCTAGTAATTTCCCGCATGGATTATTGTAACCCTCTCCGGATCGGTCTTCCCAAAAGTCATATTGCCCCACTACAGTCTGTAATGAATGCTGTTGCCAGACTGATTTTCCTCTAGTCGGTCCTCTCACACCTCACCCCTCTGTCAGTCCTTACATTGGCTCCCTGTATCCTATAGGAGTCAATTCAAAGTGCTAACCCATACCTATAAAGCACTGAACAATTCTAGCCCCTCTTATAGGTCTTCTCAGATCCATAGGTATGCCCCTTCTCGGTCTCTCCGCTCTGTCCATGACCTTCTCCTGTCCGATCCTCGCACCCATACGGCCAACTCACGCTTGCAGGACTTCTCGCGTGCAGCTCCCTTCCTATGGAATAGCCTGCCTACTGCCATCAGGCTCTCCCCTAGTCATCAATCGTTTAAGAAGTGCCTTAAAACCCATCTCTCTAGGAAAGCTTATGGCCTCCCAGAGTAACCTCTACCTTACATACCTGTCTCTTGCTCTCTCCTAAAGGGTAGCACTCTACTCTCTCCTCCAGCTCTGCTTTACTCCCACCTTATTTGATTGCCATTTCCTGTCCTAATGTGTTTTATACCCCACCTCCTTTAGACTGTAAGCTCGTTTGAGCAGGGCCCTCTTCAACCTATCATTCCTGTAAGTTTTCTTGTAATTGTACTATTTATAGTTACATACCCTCTCTCATAATATTGTAAAGCGCTATGGAATCTGTTGGCGCTATATAAGTGGCAATAATATTATTATTATTAATAATAATGTGTATCCCTGAGTACTGTTTGGTATCTCCCAGGGCAGTAGATGGCTATCTGTAACCCAGCCCCCTCCTGCCTGGGATTAAGGGCAGTGTATTGTGTAGAATTGTGTCTGTGCATAAAAGAAGCCTGTGTTCAATAAAGATTGTGAATCAGCATGGTGAGAAGCCAGTGCTTAAACCTCCAAAACTGTCTGTCGTCCTGTTATTGCAAGGAAGGAAGATTTAACCCCTGTGTCTGCTGTTCCAGGTTGCAGGGGATACAACGGGGAAAGTCCTTGTAAGGACGAAGAGCTTCCAGGGCTGAGTGTTTTCTCTGCCTGGGAGAGCATTGAGTCACGTCCCCTAACCATGCAAGAGTTCCTGGTCGGCTGAAGGAAGGGAACTAACGGGAGGTAACCGGTCCAGGTTAACCGGGAGGCGGACTTCCCATTACATAGCCCTCTCCTACTGCAAGCCTACTGATGGAGGGCTGAATAGAACAGGTTTAATAGAATAGATAATTTTCCCTTGGCACAAGCTTGTAAAATACCAGTGCAAACAAGAGGTAAGCAATCTCATTAGGTTTCAGATGAAGTTCCAATAGAAACAAAATGCGTTAGACGGTGGTCCTGGTCTCCCACCATTGCTCCCTATAGGCTGCTGGCAATGTTCTTGCCTTGGGGTGAGGCTGTATTTCTGGCATTCCTCTGCAGGGCTCTGATCATTATAGATAACAGAAGAAGTACCTGATCTTCCATCATTAGCAGGCCACCAGCCTCCGACCAAAATGCACATAACAGACATATGGGCATCAGCCCAGACTGAGGAGACCCAATGTTACGAGGAGGCGAGAGGTAAGAGAGTTAAAACAAAGTCACTGTGTCTAAATAAAGAAAAATACAGATTTAATCTTGTAATAGAATAGATACATGAGATTGTGTAGTGATAATGTCACTTTAAATACATTGTTCTGCTATAAAGGACCCTGGCATTGAGCCTAATCATTGCGTTTCACAGAGGACTTCCTAGGGCAGAAGTAGTTAAACCATCCTTACTGGCAGTCTCGGGAATCTGCCAGCATTGTGAGGACAGAGAGGAGGCTTTTACTTTCACGTTTTGTCATGTTAGTGGAAGGCTGTGTACAGGCTCCTGTACAGACTACTCATGGCACAAGCGGAGGAGGGACGGGCAGCGATGAAGACAGTGTTTATGATTTGTCATCCTGTGTGCTGCCATTTGTTTATAGTAAACAGACGCCTGCATGTGGCTCGTGTCCTGTAAACAAACCACTAGCATGCTGCTGGCTGCTTCGCTCACGGATACACCATGCCTCAGATTACATACACACACACACACACACAGAGCCCAGCCTTCACATTCACACAATGGGGGTGGCAGTCTATTAACCCTTTCCATGTATTCCCTATATCTAGCTCTGCTGACTTTCAGAACAGGCTGCAACCTCTTTAAGGACAACTCATCCTCCTGAGAGTGAGAGGGGTCAGTTAATAAGATAGGACGCACAGTCTTATCTGAGCGAAATACTCTGTGTGGTAGCATTTCTCTAAATCTCTCTGCACTCTGATGTAACAAAGCAAGGTTGCTCTCCGTCGTCTGTACTGACCAATAAACATGAGCAGGGGTCAACAGTCTATTAGGAATCCCGCACAGAACCGCCAGTGTCTGGCCCATCAGGAATCCCGCACAGAGCCGCCAGTGTCTGGCCCATCAGGAATCCCGCACAGAGCCGCCAGGGTCTGGTCCATCAGGAATCCCACACAGACCCGCCAGTGTCTGGCCCATCAGGAATATCGCACAGAGCCGCCAGTCTCTGACCCATCAGGAATCCCGCACAGAGCCGCCAGTCTCTGACCCATCAGGAATCCCGCACAGAGCCGCCAGTCTCTGACCCATCAGGAATCCCGCACAGAGCAGCAATTGCAGGTAGTGAGGGAGACTCTCTAATTTAAAGTATTGCCGATACAGACACACACATACAGATGCAGAATAAGCCTCCCCTCATACAAACAGCCCAAACAAACACAGTCCCCACAAACACCACCACTGGCAATGCACACAACCCCACAAGCAGTCCCACACATACACCCCACCAAACACACAATGTGACATAATCCACACAATCCCACAAACAGTCCCCATAGACAACCCACATTCACAGGAATCATATACAATACCACAAACTACTTACAAACATATACAACAGCTCACATTCACACATATACAACGTTGCAAAGTAATTGCAGCACCCATAAATAACAAGCAGAATACGGCTCATACACACCTCAACTAAAAATTTTTAAAAAAATAAAAAATAGGACCGGCATGCCAGGGGACGTGACAATCTTGTTTTGGCAGAGTAAAACTAAAAAGGTTACCTACCCTGTATTAGAGGAAAGGTCAAGGGGTCGATATCGACCAAGAAATGGAAGAAGAGTTTTGATCACATCATAAGCCAATATTACAGGGTTTATTCATTAAAATAGTAAATAATAATTGGTGAATTGATAGTGGTTTTAGAAAAACACTTCATCTTCGCTGTAGCCAGTTTAGTTTTCAGATCATATTTATTAAAAAATTGAAATATGTAATTTAACCCCAAGTATGTGATACAGTGATAATTCAAAGTAAATTTCCATTTGTTTGGTAAAAGATATATTGAAAGCATAGCAGAATATTTTGGCCTTAAATTTGAAATTCACCCTGAATGCTCAGGTTAGTAAGTGTAAAACAGGTGTGAAGATATAAAAATGCATTTTCAATTTTGGATAAAACAGTAAAGATGGATGATTATCCCAGTAAGCCATCTATAGGAACTGAATAACCCCGGGTGAATTGCACAGATTGGAATGTTACTATATTTGGCAGCACTGTAGCTCAGGGTTGCATTTATCACTAGCAGGCACTAGCTGTATAGCCATAAACACAAACACTGCGTGTGTGGCATATTCTACATACTGGATTTACATTTTTGTGTATTTTTTCTTGTCATAGAACAGAAGACATTCTCAGTATATTTACCCCAAAGCACACACAAAAAAAAACAAGAAAAGTACAAAAAACCCACAACATAACTTAGAATATAAACACATGGACGGTGATATTGTAAGAAACATAAACATAAAATGGAAAAGATAGAGGGACAGGAGGCTGTCGCAATCCTGCGTATATATATATATATATATATATATATATATATATATATATATATACGGCATTGCGACGACACGTGGAGGCCGTCGCGACGCAGGAGAGAGAGAGAGAGAGAGAGAGAGAGAGAGAGACAGACAGACAGACACGGGAGGCTGCCGCATGCAGGAGAGAGAGAGAGAGAGACACGGGAGGCTGCCGCATGCAGGAGAGAGAGAGAGAGGGGGGGGAAACTGCAGCGTGCAGGAAAGAGGAATGAGACGCATCAACGGGGAGTAGAGAAGGGGTTGGCACGTTGGGGAATGCAGCAACGTGCAGGAGAGCGAGAGAGGGAGGGACGGACGTCACGCAGCGACGTGCAGGAGAGAGGGACGTCACGCAGCGCCGTGCAGGAGAGCGAGAGAGGGAGGGATGGCACGGAGCGACGTGCAGGAGAGGGAGGGAGGGACGGCACGGAGTGACGTGCAGGAGAGAGAGAGGGAGGGACGGCACGCAGCGACGTGTAGGAGAAAGGGAGAGGGACGGCACGCAGCGACGTGCAGGAGAGAGAGAGGGAGGGACGGCACGCAGCGACATGCAGGAGAGAGAGAGGGAGGGACGGCACGCAGCGACGTGCAGGAGAGAGAGAGGGAGGGACGGCACGCAGCGACGTGCAGGAGAGAGAGAGGGAGGGATGGCATGCAGCGACATGCATGAGAAAGAGAGAGGGGGTGAGGGACGGCACGCAGCGACATGCATGAGAAAGAGAGAGAGGGTGAGGGACAGCAAGCAGCGACGTGCAGGAGAGAGGGACGGCACCCGGCGACGTGCAGGAGAGAGGGACGGCACCCGGCGACGTGCAGGAGAGAGGGACGGCACCCGGCGACG
>OW240924.1:5573188-5609432 GCA_933207985.1 Pelobates cultripes | reverse complement strand
AGCGACGTGCAGGAGAGAGGGGGACAAGATGCAGCGACGTGCAGGAGAGAGGGGGACAAGATGCAGCGACGTGCAGGAGAGAGAGGGACAAGATGCGGCAAAGTGCAGTAGAGAGAGGTGTAATGCATAGGACAAATTGATGTGCAGGAGAGATAGAACAAGGAAGTGCAACATTACTTCTATACAGTTAGACATCAGTTTTCCTTATAGAAGTATTTCTATCCATTTCTCCAGCAGATCACACCATCCAACTACACAGTGTGATTTACAGCAAAATTAAGTGGTTAAACCTTCACTTACCTCTACAACAAAAGCATGGAACAAAGCACAGACCATGTATTTATATGTGGACTCTGACCTTTCTGACAGTTAATGGATGTCCAGCAGCGTGGCTCGGTTATTCCATTTACCGGAGTCTTTACGCAGGAATCTACATTATCTAGAATGCCAGGACAGACATCAGCACACTCTTCAACCGCCTTGTTTCCCACTATGTAATGATTTTCCACAGAATCGGAAAGCAGGGCCCAGTCTATGGTGAAGATGTGGCAGAGCTCTTGGTTCCGCTCGATGCGCACTGCCCCTCTGAGAATATTGGTAAGGCTATGAAGACCCATATCTCTTAAGTGGGGCATTTCATAGATCACCAATGAATAATGGAAGAAGTGGGCTGTTCCTCGGATTACGGAGAGGTTAGGGAAAAGTTCCCGCAGGCTTTCCAAGCCATAGACACGGAAAAGGAGGAGGTACTCTGTAATCATGGTCAACCGGGGGAAGCTGAGGCCACGGAAATCTTCAGGTTTGGTGCTGAACATGAGTAGAATTTGCAGGTTACCTTGGATGACAGTGCAATTTTCCAACTTCTGAAACTGGGACACATCATTTCGGATATCCATACTGCCGCAAACTGAGTAAAGAAGAGAAAGAAGAAACCTTGAGAAATGTCCACAATCACCTTCTGGAATTGTACATTGTGTTTTGTCATTACGTGGGGACGATTTTACGAATTCCTGGAAACACTATTTAGTGACTGAATGCAAAGCAGAACAAAGTGCTAAGAGACTTCACCTTAAAGTGTAAACAAAAAACACCAAGTTACTGAACTTCAACACGTCATCCATTTACTGGATGTTTTCTTTTGGGGTTATCTACTAAATAGTTCATTTTAAAAGGATTGTTCCTATAAGAAGACTTTCCCCCACATTAATTTTGCAACTTAAAAGTGCTTACTACCACACTACAAACCACAAAGCTCACTTCATATTCAGCATAATTGCTCTTGCACCATTTTTCTGTGAAATATATACATACATTACATTATTGTATTAATTTTGTTTAGATTGCTGGGCCTCTACTGGTTTTTAAAGTTAAAGGAACACTATACAAACATGTATTCCTGACATCATAGTGTTAAACACACCATTTAGGTTCACGGCCCCCATTACATCGCTTTAAAAAGGTGTTATCAATATTAATGATCTTACTCAATCCAATGCAGGGGGCTATTGCACATGCGCTGCAAAATGCAGAGCTGCACCAATCAGCATCTCCTCATAGAGATACATTGAATCAGTGCATCTTTATGGGGGACATTCAGTGCCTCCAGACGCTGAACCACAGTGCTGCACACTGAAAGAGGAAGCACCTCTAGTGGTCGTCTAAGTGACTGCCACTAGAGGTGTTACTAGACAGCAATGAAAACACTGCCTTTTAAAGCCTGAAGAGACCGACTATAGACTCCAGAACAACTACATTAATAAGTAATTCTGGTGACTATAGTGTCCCTTTAAAAAAGAAATGTCATAAAACTTACCTATCCACCTCCAGTGAGGTCCAATTCAATAATTGCCACAGCAATGTCCTAGTGACCTAGAATGCATGTGCAGCTTGCTCCACCGATCCAATGCTTTACATATTGCGCTAATGGCGTCCAATGACACCAACCATGGAGACCTTGAAAATAGAGGCTCCTCAGTGAGGAGCTACCCTTAGTGGCTGTCAGTCGGAGAGGCATGGTATACACAAAATATAAACAGTGCAGTTTCACAGAAAGGACATGGTTTTACATACCCCAATAACACTGCATTACAACGTTTTGGTAGGTAACAATGGGAACGCCAAGACGATGAATGAGTTTGGTCTACTTTTGCTCAGTTTTGTGTTTTTTTCATGGACTAATTATTCACAGTCTGCAGTCATGTGAATGGACGTAATAAAAACATTGATATTTTTGCATGATTCAAATAAGGGAGTAAAGAATATACCGTATTTATCGGCGTATAACACGCACTTTTTCTCCCTGAAAATAGGGGGCAAATTATGGGTGCGTGTTATACGCCGGCCCTTTAAATGCTGCAGCCGCCTGAGCGCTCTGCAGTTGGTTCTCACCTCCCCTCCCGCGTGGCCGAGCTGCCCTGCTGTCCGCGGTGGCCGGCCGGAGTGATAGGAAGGTGCACGCTCAGTGTGCACCTTCCTGTCAGTCCGACCGGGTACAGGAAACAGAAACTCCTGTTCCGCGCGGAACAGGAGTTTCTGTTTCCTGTACCCGGTCGGACTGACAGGAAGGTGCACACTGAGCGTGCACCTTCCTATCACTCCGGCCGGGCACCGCGGACAGCAGAGCAGCTCGGCCACGCTACAAGGGAGGGGGTAAGAAGGGGGTAAATAGAGGGGGAGGGGGTAAGAAGAGGGGAGGGAGTAGAAGTAAGAAGAGGGGAGGGGGGAGTAAGAAAGGGGGGTAATAAGAGGGGGAGGCGGGTAGGGGGAGGGGGGAGTAAGAAAGGGGGGTAAGAAGTTCTTTATTTGAAATGTTGAATAAATGATAAATACGGTATATGTATGTATAAATTAAAAAAATATATATTTTCTCATCCCTCTTGGGTGGTATGTTTGTTCCTCATTCTTAGGTCCTCTACCAGAGGCCTGGGAGTTTGAGGGTTCTGCGCAGTATCTTAGCTGTTCCTAGCACTGCATCTTCTGGACAGCGATCTCAGATTTCCCACCTGGAATCTGTTGAAGCCACTCCCCCATCTTGGAGGTCACAGCCCTGAGTGCCCCCATCACAACTTGGACTACTACTGCCTTCACTTTACACATCCTTTCTAGGTCTATCAATCCTTGGTATTTGTCCACCTTCTCATGTTCTTTCTTCCTGATGTTATAGTCACTGGGTATTGCCACATCCACCACGACTACAGTTTTACGTTCCTTGTCTACCACCACGATGTTGGGTTGGTTGGCCAGCACTTGCTTGTGTATGTGTATATGTGTACATATATACATACACACACACACACACACACACACACATTCTCTCTCTCGATTCCCTGCTGATTTTGAACGTTTGCCCACTGACAAAGAAATGATCAGTCTTTAATTTTAATGGTAGGTGTAATATATATTTTTATTCTTTGTATTTTTTGAAATAAAACGTAATTGTCTTTGCTGTTACAGCCGGATTACGGTCACAATTGTCAGAACACCAAAACGGAGGTGACAGAGCAGCAGCATTTGGTGAATGTTCTGTCTTACACTTGGCAGCCGCCGTCAGTGAAACCGTGATCTCAAAACACAACATTCCTTGCGTAACTTGGAACAAACTGTATTAAACACAAGCTCACTGCGCACCGTAGCAAGTTATTGTGAAATGCAACAGAGGAACTGCTGCCTTAAATTTGTAGTCAAAATAAAAAAGGGGTACAGGACATACTGAGACAACTGCAACTATGCTAGTCCAAATAAAGACAGACTGAAACGCTGTGTTACCCAATAGATTCGGACCATGGACACAGCATCCAGTTCCCATACCCGTACGGGGACAACATACCCTGTGCTGTACACACAGTAACAGACATTCAACGCTCTAACAGTTGTAAAACAAACACAAATCTAAATCCCTGCAGGACTCATTTGTGATGTCCTGAGCATATTATAGTGTCTACATCCTATACACGAGGTAAATACAAATCCATGGATACAATATTTAACATAAATTGGTTCAAAATAATAAAATACTTTGAGAGGGAAAATAATAATTATATATACTTGCAGTAGTGAGAGCACTGTTAAAGTGAAATTTCTGTGGGAAAAGCAAGTCTTATGGCTTGACTGGTGTGTGTATTTGTGTTTAGCAATGTATGAACTATCCACTTACTTCAGGTGGACGGGTTTTCATCCACACATTTTTCCCCACCACAACTCTGTTTATATATATATATTCCAAAAGGTTGTATATTCATGCAGTAATTATATTTTTGGTAAATATTAGCTGAATTTGTGTCTGCAGCAATAACATGCACTTCATCACATTAAAAGAAAAAAAAAAAACTTAATCCCATTGTTATTCAGCAAATTATGTGCACACAATGAACACCTTTCATTTAAGTTGTTCTCCAAATAGAAACTGGAGGTAGTGCAACTTGCAATAATTTAATCATTATCTGTGACATGTAACGAAAGCAGTTCTGATATAACCGTTAAACTGATCTGAAACGTTATTATTGGAAATCTTCACCCCGTTGCAAAGATTAAAGATTTTAAACTACCAGCAAGAATGAATCTTTACATTGTTAAAATCATGGTTTAAATGAAGTCTTACAGACTAGTGATTTAAATAGACTTTATTGAAAGGTTTACTCCACGCACCATGACCCCTGAGCATTACGATTTTAAAGGCAGTGATCTCAACAGAGGAAGGTCAGGATGAGGGAGAATTTGGCCTCAGCATAAAAGAGTAAGGTGTGTTTTTAATTATTATTATTATTATTATTATATTTTGTTTAAGAGATCGAACAAGAAGCTCAATCCGTGACAAAAACATAGATTACAATACAGTAAGTATATAAAACAGACGAGAAATCTTTATTTATTGACAGAAATGGCTAAGTAACTCTTACTACTTGTCCAATGTATATATATTCAGGTCTTTATATGTGTTCCAGTGTTTGGGACTAGTAATTCCCATTAGCCAAGACTCCTTTGTGGACTAACAGCCTGGCCCGGACCATGGGCTTCATTGGAGAGTTTAAGAAAGCCCTTAAGGCTTCACAGGGAGCTGAATCGGGAATGGGTACCATGAACTGGCTGTGGATTTGAGGGTTCTATCAGTGTCTCAGTGGGTAGCTATACCCCAAAAAGCTCCAGCATTACCAACAGAGCATACGGACTGTAGCTCCCCACCCCTCCTACCAATACAGTATACAGACTGCAGTTCCCCCTCCCCCCCATAACCCACACCGTATGCCGACTGCAGCTCCCCACCCCTCCTATAACCCACACTACCAATACAGTATGCAGACCAGCTCCCCACACCACCAATACAGTATGCAGACCAACTCCCGATACCCCCTATAACCCACACTACCAACACAGTTTACGGATTGCAGCTCCCCACAACTCATAACCCACACTACCAACACCGTATACGGACTGCAGCTCTCTACACCTATAACACACACTACCTGAGCAACACACTCACTGCAGCTCCCTTCACCTGCTATAACCCACACTACCAACACTGTATACGGACTGCAGCTCCTCACACCTCCAATTCTCCACACTACATACACCGTATACCTGTAGCAGAATGGACCAGGCTACCATATTCTTATACCGGCCCCGGGCTGTCCATACCCCCATTCCTCCCTCCTCAATGTTCGGGAGCTACAATAACTGTGCACAACATACTCCCCTTACTTTGAACTCTAAGCCTTTCCCCGGTTTTACCTGGCAATTGGTATAAAAATCATTCCCTAAAGTGGTTCCCACGGTTTTGTTCGACAACCGAACAAACTACCGAACGGTAGTTACCCAGATATGGAGAATGCCGCTCATTAACCCCGTTCACACCTCCATAAACCGCAACCACATGAACATTCTAAGCGGTCGGCTGGGTGGTCGCCGTTCATATAGACGAACACATGATGGCGGCCATCTTGAGACACGAACATAGGCAGCGGTCGTCGAGTGCGTGGAACTAAAAATCAGACACTCAACGGTGCAAACACTGCTGGGACTTCCACATCCAGCTAAGTCCGACTAGAAGTATACAAACGAAGCGCCGTTCAGTAGAAGTAATCTACCAAACCAGATACATTCACTAACGCTATGCATGAACAGCTCCTTTCGACTATTTGCACATTACTTGACTGTTAAATAGACCAGCTGCACAGTCTAATTCTCTGGTACTATTTTGGGCATGAAGCCATGCGTGCGGTCGGTAAGTGACTTCCAAGGAATTCTTGAACCCCTGCTCTGATCTAGGTCATTTGTGGATATGTTGTTCACCCAGTTCAGAGCTACCCGGGGATGTGCAATTTGTGTGGATATGTTATGTTTTTGGGGTACTTCTGAAACTTTGCAAAAATATGTGGTTTTCCTGCCTGAGGATAATGGAGTTATTACATTATCTACCTCAATTATCTACCAGGCAGAGGGGAGGGCTTGTGCATACTGTGAGTGTCTGTTTCATTGGCTTGTTAACTTTATGTCCCTGTGCCCAACAAGGTCCACCTGGGTGTCACCCTTGTTGGGAGAAAAAAATTAATAAAAAATCATCACATAAAAGGCAGCATGCCACCATTAAAAATCAGTTATTCCCCCAGAGCTAAGTGTCATCCAGTTACTGGGGAGGGATTGGGAGAATCTTGGCTTAATTTGCTGCGTTTTGGCTGTTCCCTGGGAGTATCTACTTGTTCATGAGTACATCTTGGAGTAACCAGCGGAGTAGAGTCCTAGGACTAGGACTACGGCTCCGCTACAATACTGACTGCAGCTCCACACACACCTCCTATAATACACTACCTGAGCAGCACTCTCACTGCAGGCAGGTCCCTCACTCCTTCCCCCACACCTCCTACAAACACACACTGTGACAAACTCCTCTTCCCACGTGAGTTTGCCACAAGCTCCTGGAGGAGCTTGCTTGCCAGCCTCCGGCCCACAGACTATGTGCCCTGCAGGGAAACCGACTACCGAAGTTGACCGACCGTTAGCACTGATTTCATGGAACTATTTTGGGCATGGGACCATGCTTGCTGTCAGTCAAAAATGACTCTTGAACCGATCTGGGTGATTTTTTTATATGTTGGTCACCCAGTTTGAGGCTATTAGGGATTTAACTTTGGTGGGGTTTCCATGGGTTTTGGGAGTACTGTTACAAATTATGTTTTCTGTGCTTGGAGATTGTGACTGATCACCTGGCACCCAGACTGGGCACCTCTGCCAACAGATGCTTCCTAGCGGACGCTGAGGACCGTAAGCACCACAAGCACCGCAGACTCCACAACTGCTTAGCTGGGATCTTGCTGTCTTCCTCCCATCCTGGACCAACCTCTGACATCCAGGACTGTGTGGGAAAGAGAGTATAGCTGTATAGCTCTTATAAGAGCTAGTAGTGATATAGTAGTTCCCCTCCGATCACGAGACAAAGCTACGTGTTGAGGGTTAAGCAGGATTCTTTTTTAATGGTGCCACAGCTGGCCTTATATGCAAGTCCCCATACAAGGGAACACCCACCTGGACCTTGTGGGGAACAGGATGACAATTTTTACAAGCCAGTGATAATGCAGTACAGTAGGTGACACTCCCACACAATCCCTCCCCTCAGCCTAGGAGATAATGGAGTCACGTCCTGTATGTAACTCGATTATCTCCAGGCAGAAAAGCACACTTTTTATAAAAAGTCTCATAAGTACCACAAAACACAACATATCCCCATAAATGTCACATACCCTGAAAGTCCTGATCTGGGTGACCGACATATCCAAAAGTCACCCATATCAGAGCATGGGTTGAAGAGTTCCTTGGAGGTCACTTTTTCAGTCGAAATACAGTTCGAATTACTGAACGTAATGGTTGATGAACGTCAGTGTGCGTCCCTTGTTCATGGGCTTCAACTCACCGAACGCCTTTCGACTCCCGTTCGAATAGCAGAAGTTCGACTAAACAAGATGACTGCCGCCACGTGTTCAACTATACGAAAGGCGACCACCCAACCGTTCGTCAATTTGGCTGCGGTTAACTACCAGCCTGGGAGGTAAAAAGGCTGCACACTCCACTTGCGTGTGATCCTGCTGTTAAGAGGTTCGAAGTGGCATTTCGAAAGTACAAAGAACCATTGTTCAAAGTCCCAATAGGCACAAATAGGGTCTCTCCACCACAATAAATTAAAGGGGCCAAAGTCCTAGGGTAAAAGGCTGGCAAGTAGTCCCCTCCAAACCCCAGTGGCGAAGTGGCTTTCGCCACAGAAATAATTGGATTAGATGAGTACAGTTCCTGATTCAAGTATCTCCCAGGCACAGAGGAGTGATCTCATTTGAGATCCAATGTAATTGTGTATATGTTATTACTGTAGTCTACTCTCAGGTACATGGGGGAGTGCCTCTAGCATGGGGACCTGCATACAAGGCCATTTGTTGCTGCCATTAAACAGATTAGTGTTACCCTTCAGGAAGTCTAGGCTCATGTTTGGGTGATTGGAGAGAAATATTCACTCTAGTGATTGCTATAATCACTATAAGAGAGGTCTACCCACTGGAAGCTGGATCCTGGTCTTGGGTCCAGGTGGGTGGAGGACAGAGAGACCCCAACCAAGCTGCGTCAGTTTGTGGGGTTTGTTGTGTTCCAGTGCAGTGCTTATGGTGCTTGCAAGTACTAGGAAGCAGCGATTGACAGAGGTACCCGGTCGAGGTGCAAGGCGGGCCATCACACCCACCTAGACCACCTGTGTTCTCCAACGGACCACTAGGGATCGCAGGAAATGTCTCCACTCCCAGGCAAAGGTAAGCAAGGAGGGGGGGAGGAAGGGGGATTACAGCACTACTGACACCATAACCGCTACAACGGGCTATAGTGGTTATTGTGCCTGGATTGTTTCTTTAAATAATCTATCAGTGACCCTCCCGAGATTAGGTTCTGGATCTGCACTTAAACGGTAAGCATTTCTGCCTAACAGGGGCCCAGTATATGCCGCTGTGGGGCGCCTTGAACCTAAATAGTTTGGGAATCACTGCTCTATAATATCAGACAATGTAATTCCTGTAATTTACATACAGATAAAACTGCCCCTAGGGTGGATAGAGGAAGGGGAAGGCAAATGTGAGTGTGTGGGAGGTGAGGGTAGAGTGACCAGGGGAGATGATGGCAGTGGTTAAGGAGGGAGGGATGAGATAACCTAGAGAGAAGCCACAGGGAATGAGGAAGAAATGTTATTTCAGCAAAGGTTACAGGAGCTCCTCTACCCTGTCCACAGGTAGACCACGTTACAAGAGAGGTGATCACAAAGGGATGGAGAGGAGGCCACTAGAAATGGTATGTGTGCAGCATGAACTTTCAGCGTCTCTAAGCTCCGTATGGAGGTGCTGAAAGTTCCCTACAGAGATGCACGGATTCAATGTATCATAGAAATATATTATGTGACGGCAGATAAGAACCATTCGGCCCATCTAGTCTGCCCAATTTTCTAAATACTTTCATTAGTCCTGGCCTTATCTTATAGTAAGGATAGCCTTATGCCTATCCCACGCATGCTTAAACTCCTTTACTGTGTTAACCTCTCCCACTTTAGCTGGAAGGCTATTCCGTGCATCCACTACCATCTCAGTCAAGTAATACTTCCTTATATTATTTTTAAACCTTTGCCCCTCTAAGACTATGTCCTCTTGTTGTGGTAGTTTATCTTTTTTTTAAATCACTATGTGGAAGATGCGGATTGGCACAGCGCAGCATTATGCCACGTGAATGCTCAATAGCCTCCAAATCCCAAAAGCCTTGAATGGGCTGAAAGCATCACATTTCAGGAACTCAACCAAGGATATGGGGCAGGATCAGCACTGGAAAAGAAGAGAGGGGGTTGTGACGAACTGCACTTCGCCAGTGGCTTTTTGAGGGGCCTGATTTCCAGCCTCTTGCCCCAGGGATGTATAGCCCTTTAAAACCACTAACTGTGCATATTGGGACTTAGCACAATGCCCCTTTAAACTTTCGAAGTGGAACTTCGAATTACCGAACAGCCGGAACACACACACACACAGCTGTGGTTAACCGCAGCTAATTGACGAATGGCCACCGCCATCTTGTTTAGTCTAACACGTTCAGCGGTGTTTGGTCGTCGAGTTCATGGAACTCAAAAAAGGACACACAACGGCACGTACACCGCTTAACTTTACCTTCTCCGGAACTTCGACAGGAGTCGAACAGTGTTCGAAAATTCAAAGCCACTTTAACATTGGTTATTTGCACAAATGGCCCCTGTTCATGCATTCGAACGGAACTTAGCCTTGGACATAGACCGGCCGCACAGCCTAAATCTGTGGAACTATTTTGGGCACGAAAGCCATGCTTGCAGTCGATCAAAAAAGAGACTCTCAAAACTTTTGAACCCCTGCTCTGATCTGGGGGATTTTTTGATATGTTGTTCACCCAGATCAGGACTATCCAGGGATGTAGGATTTATGAGGGTATGTTGGGGTGTTTCTACACTTTGGGTAAAAATGGGTATTTTCTGCCTGTGGATAATTAGGTTATTCCATTAGCTATCTTAATTATATCACAGGCAGAGGGGAGGGATTGCTGACTGTATGTGGGAGTGTTACAGTAATAATCATTCATCCCATCGGTTTGTGTTCCTTGTGTCCCTGTGTTCCATCAGGTTCAGTGGGTGTGCCCCTGGCCTGAAAATGTGTATAAAAGAAATGCATTTTGCTCAATAAACCAGACCTTTACCCTCAACTCTGAGCCTCGTTTCGTGTTGTAGGGAACAGCTATATCACTGCTAGCTCTTGTAAGAGCTCTCTTCAGCTATACAGCTATACTCTCCTGTAGGAGAGGTCCTTCCCCCACGGTCCTGGATGCAGAGGCTGGACCAGAGTGGGAAGGAGATGGCGAGACCCCAACCAAGCTACGGCGGTTTGTGGAGTCTGCGGTGGCTATGGTGTCCGGTGCTGTGCTGATGGATTTTTTAAGTATACACCTTTGTATTCCTGACACAATAGTGCCACACTCCAACCCCACTCGGTATGAGAGCCGCGACTGTCATTACCTGGCTCCCATACCGTGACGTCATGTGCACATGCGCAGTGTTGTCATGGAGAATTACTGTATTCAGTCATTGTCTGCGGCAGAAACAGATGCACTGTGTGCATACTCCAATGGTGCCCAATGCTCCTCTATGAAGAGCCATTTTATTTACTAAAATAATTATTCTTTAACAAAAATCAGTCTTTTCATTTTGGCTATTTAGCCTTCTATCCTTTCAGATCCCTTCTTGTTCTTGGATGCAATATTATGGTATCCTTTTTTGCATCCAGGGGCTTGGTAGCACAAATCCTGTTAATTAAATCCATTGATCTGACAGGCGATTAGGAAAGAGATTTACATCTAGTCTGGAATGTACAGTGTTCTGCGATTAGTGTTTAGTTATTTTATTTAATGACATTTCCAATTTGTATCACATATCGCAGCGAGTGGCTCTACGTGTCTGCCTAATCTCTCTATATTACAGGACTGACACTAAGAGATTCTAATTACACTGAGCAGATGAAAACTCCAGAAAACTCCAGAAATATTACCAGCTTGCGTTCCTATCGACATTTCCCATCATCCCATCTATTAAAGCTACTGATTTAAGAACTACAAAAACATGTACCTATAATAGTAATACATATCAGCACACCACAATCAATCACAATATGAGAGAAGAACTTGTCCACCCAATAATCTCAGTGGACAGAATCCCTCCAATGACACAATTAGATTGTAAGCTCCTTGTAAACATAATTTCCCCTGAAAAATATCCCATATATATCTAGACTGCGAGCTCCTTGGAACACTATAATAAACAACAATACAATACAATACAATAATAGATACAATACAATACAATACAATAATAGATAGACACAACCCCCTTCAGGACGGAGTCAATAGTACACGTTCTGATCAAAACAAAACGTAAACAAAAACTGGAATTTGCGCTATATGTCTGTTCAACCGTAATTCACCTCTTTCATATTATATGCACCCACACTTATTATATATCATTTTGTTCAGGAGAAACAGGGCTTTAATTTATCATTAACTATTCATATATGGAACATCATTTATTATGAATAACATTTTTTAGACATTTTAGCTGTAAATGTCATAATACTGTTCACTTTAACTGCAAAAAAAAAAAAAAACCACACATATTTGGATTCAGCAAAGTCTCATGAGTACAACAGTACCCCCATTATTTTTTGCCAGATTGGTTATGTTGCCTTTGAGACGGTGTGGTAGCCCAGGAATGAGATTTACCCCCATGATGGCATACCATTTGCAAAAGTAGACAACCCGAGGTATTGCAAGTAGGGTTTGTCCAATCTTTTATAGTAGCCACTTCGTCACAAACACTTATTATATATAATTACATAAATAACTACATAAGTATACACGTAAATCCACAGCCAGCTATAGGGGGCCCATATGATCGCTCTTTGAGAGTGATCACATGGCCCCCGGGGGCCTCATTTGCCGTGGGAGGGCTGCCTGGGCTGTACCTCCTGGGGCTGCAAGACGTTACAGCATTCTATGCCGCCGCAACGGCTTTAAAGCCCATTTAATGCGGGACGGCATAGAATGCCGTAACAACGTTAAGGGGTTAACCCCCTAAGGACTGAGCCAAACGTACACGTAATCAAAACAAAACGTAAACAAAACCTGGAATTTGCGCTATATGTCTGTCCAACCGTAATTCACCTCTTTCATATTATGTGCACCCACACTTATATATTATTTCATTCAGGGGAAACAGGGATTTCATTTAACATAATTAAATATGAATAAAATATTAAATGGGAGAAAATAAGAAATTGTTATTTTTTTCATTCAACATGTCAACAAAATACACTTAGAATGACATTCTATATATATCTATCTATATATAAAACACAAATAACCGCATATATACACATTATATATATATATATATATATACACACACACACACACACATATAATTACATTAGTATACACGTAGAATTTAAGTACCTATAAATGCATATGTATTAAAATTCTACGTGTATACTTAAGTAATCTTTTAACATAATTATGTGATTTGATTAATTAAAATTTGATTGACATGCCTGACAACACAGGGAGAAAGTGCATAGAATTTAATTTGCAAGCACTACATTTGACCCTGTAACTCTCCAAGACACCATAAAACCTGTACATAGGGGGTACTGTTTTACTCGGGATACTTCGCTGAACTCAAATATTAGTGTTTCAAAATGATAAATTGTATTACAATGATGATATTTTAAGTAAACGTTGTTTTGCATTTTTTACAAACGAACTGCACTTTTATGGACTATATTATTGTTGTAATATGTTTTACGGTTTTAAAAGACTAAGTCTCCCGAGAATAACAGTACCCCCCATGTACAGGTTTTATGGTGTTTTGTAAAGTTAGAGAGTCACATATAAGGCTTGCATTTCATTTTTTTGACATTGAGATTTTGCAGTAAAACCTAACAGTATTATGACATTCACAGCTAAAATGTCAGACGGAAATACAAATTGAAAAATAAAAAAATCTTATTTTCTCACATTTTTAATTTTTTTTTATTTATAATAAATTATGTTTCATATATGAATAGTTAATGATAAATTAAAGCCCTGTTTCTCCTGAACAAAATGATATATAATAAGTGTGGGTGCACTTAATGTGACAGCGGTGAATTACAGTTGAACAGACATATAGCGCAAATTCCAGTTTTTGTTTAGGTTTTGTTTTGATCAGAACGTGTACTATTGACTCCGTCCTGAAGGGGTTAACTGTCAATGTCATAATACGGTTTGCTTTTACTGCAATAAAATACACATATTTGTATTCAGCGATGTCTCCCGAGTAAAACAGTACCCCCATGTACAGGTTTTATGGTGTTTTGGGAAGTTACAGGGTCAAATTTAGCATGTTACATTTTTTTAGTTTTTTCACATTGAAATTCGCCAGATTGGAATAAAATACGAATTGCAAAAAAAAAAAAAAAGAAGAAATTCGTCAGATTGGTTACGTTGCCTTTGAGAGCGTATGGTAGCCCAGGAATAAGAATTACCCCCATGATGGCATACCATTTGCAAAAGTAGACAACCCAAGTTATTGCAAGTGGGGTATGTTCAGTATGTTTTAGTAGCCACTTAGTGTTAACATTTGTTTCTTTGTGAAAAAATGCAAAAAACTAACTTGACCGCCAATTACTTTCTACTTTTTTGCCTGTAATCAAATAATCTTCCGGCAAAGCTCCTATTAACTGTAATATCCTATGATTAGCAAGTTCGTTTATCCCACTTCCACTAGTGTGGGAAGGAGATCTGGGCTGGCTGAGTTACGTGATTAATCACACTCTCGTATATTGGACGCAAGAGACAAGTTCAGTAACAAAAATGGCTAAAATACAGTGCTAGCAAATTAAAATTCACTGGACTTTCGGCCTGGGTTGGTAGGCAGGTCCCTCAAATTGCAATCAATAAAATTACTGAATTATGTAAAAATATTATATAAATACGCACGTAGAATTTAAATATATAAGCATATTTATATATTTGAAGTCTACGTGTATATTTATATAATTGTTTGTAATTTTGTATATGGACATATATATTTCGTATTATTTTTATTTATATATACACTTTCATTCTAAGTGTATTTTGATATAAATATATATTTATATCAAAATACAGTTAGAATAAAATTTCACATAGATATATAATTTTTAAAATTTTATTATTTTTAAAAAATTTTATTTAAATTACTTACTATTTGTATTTTATAATATTTATATTATATATATATATATATATATATACACACACACACAAATATACATATAATTAAATTACACACGTGTGTATATAAGTGTATTTGTATATTAAATATAAAAATACACTTAGTATGACATTATATGATATATAGACATATTATATAGATATAATAAATGTCTATATATCATATTTATATGCACATAATTTTTTTTAATTAAACATTAACTTTATTGTTTTTATTGATTTTTACAGTAGCAGGGAGACTGCCTGTCTGTCACCTATTGTGACCATGTGATCGCTCGGTTGAGTGATCACATGACCCCAGGGATCCTAATCCGCCATGGGGAGACTGTCTGGGCTGCAGGCAGTCTCCCCACACCGGGAGCAATGCCGATCACAGCCGGGGGAACGACGGCGATCGGGTAAGTAAATAAGTCCGTTAAGGACCGTCACCGGTCGGCAATGGAAAAATGCTGATGACTGTCCTGAACCGTCCTCGGTCCTTAAGGGGTTAAAAGACACAATTTACAAACAGCAAGACTTGTTAAAGGGACAGCTCATTGAAGTGGTCTGGGTGCAGTGTCCCTGTCACACTTAGGACTAAGACTGCCTCTAGCAGCTGTCAATTAGACAGACACTCGAGGCACTTCCGGCTTGCTAGGTTACTTTTGGTCACCAGACGCTCTGCATGATGAGATCCAACGTCTGTTAAATCCCCATAGGAAAACATTGCAGCAATGCTTTTCTATGGGAAGGGCCTAATGCACTTTCAGCACTCAACACGCATTCGCTCCCCACCCCCCTGTTGGATGACTCCGCTCCAAGTAGATAAATCGCTGAGGTCTGAAAGAAGTTGTTTTTTTAATCCTTTCAATGCTGGAGGGGCAGAGGGAACTATAGTGTAAGGAATACAGATTTGTATCCCTTTAAAGAGAAACTATGAAAGTTATATCACTCAAATACAGCAATGCTATTAAAAGGAATATGCATCACTTGGAGGTTATTGATTTTGACCAAATACATACATACATATATATATATATACACATACACACACACACACCAAACATAATAATACAATACACCCAACTCATATATATACCCCCCTTAACAACATATAAGTGCATGTCTTGTTGTTAAGGGGGGTATATATATATGAGTTGGGTGTATTGTATTATTGTCACTTTGTCCTGAGGAAGGTCCCTGTGTGGACCGAAACGTTGATTTGTTTATTTGATGAATTAAAGAGAAATTTTTGGAACTGGAAGTCCGTGAGTGCAGCTCAAACTTTGTTTGTGTGGATACCAATCCCCCTCAGAGGACTGGCACCCGGCAAGTAGAAACGGCTATGGGCTGGAAGCTTTTCAGCTATTCATTATATTAAGCTTGAGTGCAAGGAATTTTAGTTTTTGTAGTAATATATATATATATATATATATATATATATATATATAGTTTATATTAAACAAACCAATAAAAATTTTGAAAAGTATGTACCGTATATACTCGTGTATAAGTCGATCTCATGTATAAGTCGAGTGCAGTTTTGTGACCAACAATTGTGAAATATGCTATGCCTCGTGGATAAGTCGAGGGTAAAACTTGGGGCTATGAAATTCTGTGATTTTTATAATTATATACACACACACTCATAAAAAACACACACTCTGCATTATATACACACACACACACACTCATACAAACACACACTCTGCATTATACACACTGTGTATATAATGGAGTGTGTGTTTGTGTAGTGTGTGTGAACTGGGTGGGGGGGAGGGCATTTTTATTATTTTAATTTTAATATTTTTTTTTTTATTATTTTAATTTTATTTTGTCCCCCCTCCCTGCTTGTTAACTGGTCAGGGAGGAGGGCTATCTTAATCCCTGGTGGTCCAGTGGCATGGGCTGTGAAGTGGGGGGGCCAGCAGGAAGCATTTACTTACCTTTCCTGCAGCTCCTGTCAGCTCCCTTCTCCTCCATTACGGTCAGCTCCGCTGTAAGTCTCGCGGTCTGGTTGCCGCGCGGATCGTTGCCATGGCTCTGACGGCCGCGGCTCTCTAAGTTGCCATAATACAGACAGTGACTCGAGTATAAGTCGAGTGGGGGTTTTTAAGCACAAAAAATGTGCTGAAAAACTAGACTTATACTCGAGTATATACTGTAATAATTATTTACTCTATAAACAATGTCATAAACTTGGTCAGAATGCATTACTGGGCCTCCCCCCATCCTCCCTCATACCCACCCATCGTAGTTTCGGATCAGTCTACTATTCACGAGAGAGAGAAACCCACTACCGGAGCCTGCTCTGCATGATCACACTGACTAGACTCCTTCACTTCTCCCTCTGTCAGGGTGTTACAAGGTGAAGAGATCTTCCAGCTGCACATACATCTGTCAGGCATGTCCAATGCACCTTTCCAGCATTCCTAGGGATACAGCACTGATTGGTTAGATCAGTGCACCCCCTGGAGTGGGTGTGGAAAGCATAAGAAAGAAGAAGCTGGTGGACAGATTCTTCATCTGGCTGTAAGTGATGGGAGTTAGAGTCATCACTACCTGTATCAGAGCTCCTGGAATCCGACTGAGTACCTCCACCAGGGCAGCGTCCTTTCTACTACCAGGGACTCTGCAGCGCCTTAATTTCCAGCTCCTGGATCTGACTGGTGATCGTCTTCCACCGGACCAGGTTGCAGCTCTCTCCTTCCAGACAGGTATCATCTCCTCTGTCTTTGCCTTTTTGGTTCCACTCCAAGGTAGGCAGCAACACCTCTACCTGCACTGCCTACAACTACTGTCTTACAAAGACACTTGAGGCTCAGCTCTTTCCAAAACACGTCCTCATTTTCAGGGACCAGTACAGTCAGCCAACAGGTCCAAAAACTCCCCTATCCACATTACATTAAACTTATGGTGATGCACTCAATCCAATACATATAGCCAAGTCATATGGGAATCATACAATACCACAGGGCTTGACAAATTTGCTTGGAATCTAGGAGCCAGCTAAAAGTTAGAAACCAGGTTTTTCCCATGGCAAAAATACCATTCCTAAGAGGGACACTATACTCGCCAGAACCACTACAGCTTAATGTAGTTGTTCTAAAGTCTATAGCCAGACAAAAAAGCAGTGTTTACATTGCATCCTAGTTACCAGGGCCACCACCAGAAATTTTGGGGCCACTAACTCGGCTCAGGGTCTGGGCCCCCTGGGGCCCGCCTCCAATCCCGCCCACAGGAATACACACACACACACAAACACAAACACACACATACTAACAGACACACACGCATATAGGCATACATACTGACACACACATATATACAGACACACAGGCATACATAGTGACAGACAGACACACATGCATGAGGACATACAGACACACACTCATAATGACATACAGGCATACATACATTTTGTGTTTTTTTTTTTTTTTTTTTTAAAGGGGCCTGGTCGCGCTCTTACACGGCCACAGCGCTGACCAGGCCCCTGAAGATATAGGGCCCATTGGGTGGCAGATAGGTCCCATCAGCGTGCGGGCCCCGGTGCAACTGCACCGGTGGCAGTTGCACCGCTACACGTTGGGGCCCGGACGGCCGGGCCCCCCAGCCCGTGACAAACGTCATGGTTGTCGCCCCCTGATGGCGGCCCTGCTAGTTACACCTCTCGTGGCTGGCACTCAGACGGTCTCTAGAGGTGCATTCTGGGTCAGTTCTGCACAGTATGCAGCACCTCCATTCAGCGTCTCATACTGGTGCATTCATGTGATGATCTCAGCCATGGCGGGACTGGCACGGCGTTGGAAAAAAGGTCAGTAAAAGGTCACCTAAACAGACGCACTCACTGACAGACATCCACACAGACAGACCTTTTCACATAGACAAATTATATTTAAATTTTCCCGTCCTGCCTCCCTACCTTTCCTTGGGGTTCATTGGACTGCTCATCTTCCTGCTCCCCTGCGTGCCGTTTAGTGAGCCGGGGCGACGTCATATTCCGGCTCCCGGCATCACTGGACGGCGCACAAGGGAGCAGGAAGATCACAGCTACCTCCCTCAACTAATCTTGCACCATGAACTGTCTGACTGTTGGCTGCCCTTCTCCACCCACTATGAGTCACCTGTCTTTCTGCTCTCCTCTGCCACCTCAGGGGCTGAAGGGCCTCACTCATCCCAGGTGCCAGGACAAATTTCCTAGTCGTCATGGCGAGCCCTGTCGAGCCCTGCAATACCATATTTATATAGTGGTGGAGAAGAAATACATCCCCTGCCTGCAGAAAGCAGAATATGCAAATTAACTTCCCTTAACATTCAGGTAATACACTACCCCAAAACCAATCCCAGACCTTAAAAATTGACCAAACAGCCACCAGAGGCGCTTCCTGCGAATTCAATAAGTTTAACTCACTGAAACGACACTGGATGCCATCTTGCTTTGCATGAGAATGCGCAGAATCTTCCAAATACCAACCTGAAAGCATTGAGTTAGAGGACGTGGACGTCAGAGGACGTGGACTTCAGAGGACGTGGATGTAGAACCAGCACTGAGGGTACATTGGTGCTGGAATCAGGCAAGTGTTTAAAGGGTTTTTAACCCATTAAATGCCTGGGATGCGGAGGCAGAAGGACACAATAGTGTTAGGAATACAGTTTTGTGTTCCTTTAACCTTTTAAACTGCATTCACAGTTATACATTGGGGGACAAATGTCACAATACAAAGTTCACACACCCTACAAGATGGGTTTAGAGGCATTTAATTTCAAAGTGACGTTTACTCTTGTGAAGAACTGAAGCAGAATGAATGTTATAATTCCCTTTTTCACTCCCTTTGTTCGGCTGTCTGTACCCCACGTTTGTTTACCGAACCCCCATCTATGTGGTCCATTGGTTCGCATCTTTTAACAACCGACCACCCCTGGCTGTTAACTGCAAATTGCTTGTTAAAGAAAGGGTTTCCCCCGTGTGGCTGCCGTTCGCATTACTGAAAGCACGTGTGCAAACAGCGGCCATTTTGTCTCTAGAATGTGGGCAGCGGTGTATGGTCGTCGACGACCTGAAACGAATTTCAGCTACTCTACCCTGCGATTACCCGGTAAAATGATACCGCTGCCCATCCATCCAACTTCCTGAACCAGTAGAAGAACGGCATTCGGGAGACCTAAACTACCTAACAGGGGGAATGTTCGTATGCTAGCAGCCATGGGGAGCCTTCGTTGGCATTCATGTGAGAGCCCCTGAAAGACCGGTCGAGCCTAAATTTCTCTGGAACGGTTTTGGGGCTTCACCTTGTGGCCGACCGGGCAAAACTTCCCGCTAATGGCGTTCCTGTACCATCAAAACGGATCTAAGTGATAATTTGACAAAGTGGGAGCTCAGATCCCAGCTATTCGGTGATGTGACTTTTGCGGGGTTCTGAAATATTAAAATGAGTTTTATAATAGTTGCAAATTTTATATATTTTCTGTACCTGAGAGATAATTGAATTAAAAATAGTTCTTACTCAATTATCTCCCAGGCACAGAGGAGGAGTCTGAACTGTTTACTTGTCCCTTGTCCCCTCTCAGGTCCTTTAGGGAAATGCCCCTGAAATATGATTTAAGAAACCCCTTGCATGGTGAGTTTCATAAAATCCAGCTGTAGCTGAATAAAAATCAGTTGACTCCCAGAACTGTGTGTCGTCCAGTTACTGGGGGGATTTTGCCTTGGATATTTGATTGCTTCCTCAGCTACAAGGATTATACAGCGGAGATATTTATGCTGGATATTGGAGCTCTGCTACAAGCATTGTAGCATATTAACCGATATCACACCAACCACTCCTGGTTCTATATACTAGTATGAACACAGCTTCCTGCACACGGGGCTCCAGATCGGCCTATGAGGGTAACAGCAACAAGAATGCCGATTTGGGTAAAATATTGTTTAAGATAATAACAGACAGTTAGCAACCCAATAACACTTTCCTTATTGCTGCTGGCAGACCCCAGTATGTACTGTAAACAGCCTTATGTACACAGTACGTGCACTGCACACAGTTATTTACAAGCTATCTCCATGTCATGCACACGTAAAAAAAAAAAAAAAGTCTCCCTTTCTTCATCGTATTATTTTTCTCATTGTTACAGGAACATGGACTGACAAATTGCGGTGTTCGTTGGACATGCAGATTACATACCATGAGAGTGTGCTCTAAAAGAGAAATAGGACAGGCCTCACTCACTAAAGGGGAAGTTGGGGCATAAAAATAAAAAAAAAATTGCCATGTTTTAGGGCACTTTCTGCCTGTGAAACAAACATCAATTATAGATTGAATAGCAGTTAGTTGTCTCAAAGCGGGTGTGTCAGGCTCACAGTGGATACTGTGCCCAGTGCCACCACTCACTCACTGGTGTCACAATAGCTTGGATTTAAAAACAAAAAACTTTTTTCACTGTTATAGATTGAATAGCAGTTAGTTCAAGCAGGTGTGTCAGCCCTACAGCGTGTACTCTGCCAGTACGCTGCCACCTCCTCTACTCCTCCTACTCCATCCTCTTCCATAACCTCCTCGGCTTAGTCCTCTTCTGCTGCTGCGTCTTGCTCCACATCAACGGATAGGGGACGTAACAGTGATTAAACTGATAACAATAGTACTAAACACACCACTCCTATCTGGTGGCACATTAGATTGCACGCGCAGTGCCCCAAATTTGTTGTGATCTGTGAGTAAGGTAAACGGTTGTCATACAAGTAGGTTGCAGCTTTTTGAGGGCCCACACCACCGCTATGCACTCCTTTTCAATGGCAGTGAATATACTTCACTGTGCAAAAGTTTACGGCTTAGATAAGCCCCGGGTTGCTCGCCACCATCTGCTCCGACTTGGCTCAGTACTGCTCCCAATCCAAGCATAGAAGCGTCTGTATGGACGAGAAAGTGTTTAGTTGGATCAGGAGAAGAAAGTACAGGTGATTTAATGAGCGCCGTCTTGAGCTGTTGGAAGGCCTGTTCACATTCTGGGGCCCATACTACTATCTTGGGGAGGTTTTTACACGTTCCTATATGGCACTTACTGGGCTTTAGGGTCAGTCCGGACTCCCTAATCCGGTCTATTACGGCTCCTATGTGGGTCAGGTGTTCGGGCCAGGAGCTGCTAAAAATGTCTATACCATCCAAGTAGGTGTGTGTCAGTGTGTATCAGGGATCCTTAGGACAGGTGTCAATCCATATCTGCCAAGTGACCCTATGTAAAGGCCTGATGAGATGAGCTGCCTTGGGCTAAAAATGGTCCACACGCTGCTGTATTTTAGCTCTGAATGCCTGTTGACTTGCGTGACTTATCCGCCACCAACTAGGGTTCAAGCCGCCAGTGTGTACTTTATAAATGGCTTTATAAAGCAGTGTGTACTTTATAAATGGCTCCACCTGCCACCCGTACAGCAACACAGTCTCCAGTTAGGAGGACCAACCAAGCATCTTCTTCCATCTGCCGGTTACAGAAATTACTGCCGTGTACACGACCACTGATAGGAGACGCGGAAGGTATTAAACTGATAAAAATAGTACTAAACACACCACTACTATCTGGTGTCACATTAGCTTGACCGCAGTGCCCCAAATTTAATGTGATCTGTGAGTAAGGTAAGCGGTTGTCCATACAAGTAGGTTGCAGCTTTTTGAGGGCCCACACCACCGCCATGCACTCCTTTTCAATGGCAGTGAATATGCTTCGGCTGTGCAAAGGTTCTGGCTTAGATAAAAATCAATGCTGTGTACACGTCCACTGATAGGAGACGGAAGGTATTAAACTGATCAGAACAATACTAAACACACCACTCCTTTTTTTTGGTGAGGCTTTACAGGACAGAGTGCTTCTCCATGGGACATGTTAACTCACGGGCAGCTGGCTCATCAAGGAACCACAGCAGCTTTCCATGTACAGGTAAGACACGTGCAGCCGGTAAGGGTTCAGGCTCTTCTTCCTGGAGGATAAACGCTGAAGCCTGTTGAACGAGGTGACCTTGCTCGGGTCCCAGGTGTACGGTTCCTAAAATGGCTGCCATATACACGTCCACTGATAGGAGACGCGGAAGGTATTAAACTGATCAGAACAATACTAAACACACCACAAATAAGGTTTCTCTCCTGTATGGCTCCTCAAATGATGCTTAAGATTAGAAGCGGCTGAAAAGCATTTCTCACACTCCGAACAAAAATATATTTTTTTAACATTCTCCACTTTGAACGAAATGACGTTTGGGAAGAGATTAACATAATTAAACACAGGCAGTAAAAATACAGTTTTTAGCCATACCCTGTAACTTTAAAACTACACATCCCATCTTCAGAATTACATATTTGGAATCAGCACACTTAAAACATAAACATAACCAAAAAATCAGCCAAATCCATCCAGGGGTTAAAAAGTTAGCTGGAGGTCCCTTTATGACCGACCGCAAGCACATTTTCCTGCCCAAAACAGTTCCATAGATTTGGGCTGTGAGGTGTCCGGAATGGGACTTAGTCTCTGCAGCTGAAATAATTTCCCATTTACTGAACCAAGTGGGAAATAGCCAGGCAGGCACAAAGGGTTTGCACCAGGTCTGGGGACACAGGGGACACCGTTTTAAAGGGGCCGTGTCCCCAACAAGTCTGGGGACACGGCCTTAAAGGGGCAGTGTCCCAATCTTCCTGATGTCCCAAAAAAGGTGTTTAAAGGCCAGCACCAGTCACATAAAGAGTCCATAAGCCCCAATATGCCCACCGACAGTCTTAAAGGGCCATACACACCAAATAAAAGTGCATACATTTTCACAATCTCCCAGGGGCCATAGTCATGTGGGAGGAGGCTGGCAAGTAGGCTTCTCCACAACCCAGGGAAGCAGGGTAATTTGCCATTTAAAGGGCCCGTTACAAATAGCAGTTTGTAACAAGGTGTCAATCCATATCTGCCAAGTGACCCGATGTAGGGGGACCAGTCCCTATTCTGCTCTGTGTCAGTGTGTATCAGGGAACCTTAGAACAGGTGTCAATCCATATCTGCCAAGTGACCCTATGTAGGGGGACCAGTCTCTATTCTGCTCTGTGTCCGTGTGCATCAGGGGCTCTGAGGACAGGTGTCAATCCATATGTCAAGGTGTCAATATGTCATATGTCAGGTGTCAATCCATATTGATTGTGATTTAGGAATGTTAGGTGATTTCTGCCCTTTATGGATTAAACCAGACTCTGTATCAACTGTGTAATTTTCCATGGGAGTTTTGCCATGGATCCCCCTCCGGCATGCCACAGTCCAGGTGTTAGTCCCCTTGAAACAACTTTTCCATCCCTATTGTGGCTAGAAAGAGTCCCTGTGTGTTTTAAAATTCGCCTCCCCATTGAAGTCAATGGCGTTTCGGGCGGTTCGCGAACATTTGCGGAAGTTCGCGTTCGCCGTTCGCGAACCGAAAATTTCGGGTTCGCGACATCACTAATGTCAAATTCTCCCTCCATTCCAAAGACATAGACACTAACGGCAGATATGTCATTGTGACAGGCACGATGAATGAAACATATACTCGCCCAACACTAACCAAAGAAATTTCCTACACAAAATCCTCCATAAAATAGTGAATATACAACAAGGCATTACAGTACTCTGTGGGGACTTTAACCACGTACTAGACCCTAAACTCGACACTACACTGCCCCAACACAGCCGCAGACACCACCCCTTGAAAAGACAATGCAAAGCCATACAAAAATGTATCACTTTTATGACACATGGAGAATCACACACCCTAGCGAAAGAGCATACACACATTACTCATCAGTACACAACTCCTACTCCAGGATAGACTGCCTCCTAATATCGGGCTCCCATCTGAACCAATTACAATCATGTGTCATCGGCCAAATAACATGGTCGGACCACGCACCAGTGCTACTAGAGCTTAAAGACATTTACGACTTCAGACACCATAGCCCTTGGAAAATAAATGACTCCCTGCTGCATGATAAGAGCTTTACAGAGGAACTCACAGCAGAGTTGAGAGCATACTTCAGAAACAATAAGACAGGGGAAGTGACGGCAACCAAGGTGTGGCAAGCCCATAAGGCAGTGATAAGAGGCCTACTGATCAGGAGAGCAGCATTCGCTAAAAAGTCCACACAAACAAAACTCACGGAATGGCAACGTGAATTGTAGGATTTAAATACGCAAAACCAAATCTCACTGACTACAACAGCGAAACACTGCATAATCCAACTAACAAGACTTATACACCAACAAGCTATAGATCAGGTTAAGAGGCACATGACCAAACTAAAATCAACACACTATGTGCAGGGCAACAAAGCAAGCAAGCTATTAGCACACCGCCTAAAACTTACACAAGCTAATCAAAAAATACCACACTTAATAGACCATACAGGGTCAAAGGCTTCAACCCCAAAAGACATTAGCGACGTACAGATCTGTTCAACCTCAAAGACGACACTGCTACTAGACAACCAGACGAAAAGGGAATAGCAGATTACCTGGACGGAGTTCAGCTGCCAACACTGACGCAAACGCAACAAGACACACTTAACAACCCGATAACAGCCCAGGAAATGATAGACACGATAAACTCACTGCAAACGGGAAGTCCCCGGGCCCAGATTGCCTCAACAACACATGCTATAAAAAGTTCAGGGAGACCCTGGCACCTCACCTGGTCAAAACCTTTAACGAAGCAATAGCCACCCAGTCTCTCCCTAAGGAAATCTTATTGGCTCACATTATTACACTTACGAAACCAAACAAAACACCGACAATTCCACAAAACTTTCGGCCTATATCGCTTCTTAACACTGATGCAAAGTTACTTGCAAAACTCTACGCCACAAGACTGGGGTCCATGCTGCCACACATCGTACATAACGATCAGGTGGGGTTCGTCAAAGGGAGACAGGGGTTGGACAACAACAGGAAGGTCATAACTCTATTACATAAGATACACAGACAGGGTGGGGGATATTGGTCTCCCTAGATGCAGAAAAGGCGTTCAACTGTCTGCACTGGTTCTGGGGAGGTTCGGAATCCCAGACACGATAGTGGCAGTGATAAAGGCCCTATACAGCACACAAACGGCACAGGTGTTTTACTCGGGGTTCCTGTCAAGTCCCTTTAAAAACTCATCAATGGGACAAGACAGGGATGCCCCCTCTCCCCCTTATTATATGTGTTGGCACTGGAGCCCCTAGCGATTAAAATCAGAGAGAACACTTCCATTCATGGCGTGCGAGTGGGTGGAAAAGAATATAAAGCAAATTTTTTTGCGGACGACATTCTGCTCACACATTTCGCTGCCGAACCTCTTGAGCGAAATCCACTTGTATGGGGACCAAGCATATTACAAGCTAAATGTCGCAAAGACGCAAGCAATGGGAGTAGGAGTGCCAGCCCACACAATAGCCCAACTAAGAGCCACATTCCCCCTGGATTGGAGGGATGACTACCTCACCTTCCTGGGCCTGCGGATAACTAAGACCGTAGCCGGTCTCCATAAACACAATTACGGAAGACTAATGAGAGACATCACTGACGCTTTACAAACATGGGAGGACAAATACTTGTCCTGGGTGAGAAGGATAGCAGCAGTCAAAATGATAGTGATGCCCAAACTCCAATACCTATTACGCACATTATAGATCCATTTACCCAGAATATTCCAACAAAAACTACAACAAACCCTGAACAGATTCATCTGGGCGAATCGCAAAATAGGAATAGCAATATGTGCCCTCGTCAGGTAGTCCTAGTCCCCCTTCTGTCACCAGACCGGTGACAGAAGGGGGACTAAGACTACCTGACGAGGGCACATATTACAAAGCGACCCTTTTGGCCACGGCGGTGCTAACGCATAAGGGGGAGGACAGACCGCAATGGGTAGACATAGAATCGACGTGAACATGCCCGAAAGGCCTACACCACCTATTCTGGATACCTTAAAAATTACGCCCTAAAATAATAGGAATGCCTGACACCACGTCTCTATTGTTGAGAACGTGGGACGCAGCCAAACCCCAACTGGGCTACACTAAATCATGGTCCCTAGCGACCCCAATACAGAGCATACACATTGCCAACCCCACATTCGATCACAGGCCATCGGAAAGAGGAGGCTGCACACTGATCAAACACCTATACCACAACGACACCCTAATGCAAATTCCGGACCTCCAGAGCCGGTACAGTCTGCCATCTCAGTCGATATTCTCGTATCTACAACTCAAATCACTTCTAGAGAATGACACAGGGGAAGTTACACCCAGGAAAGCAAGAAACATAGAACGAATATGCGTAGCCAGAACAATACCGAAAAAAAATGATTTCAAGCCTATACAGGCTACTGATTGACCCACTTGACAAGGAACCGGAGAGGTTCCAGGAGGCATGGCAAGTAGATATAGGTAAGATATTGCAAACAGAACTATGGCAGAAGGCATTCATAGCACACAAGGGCAGATCCAGATGCGCTTCCCACTTGGAGCTGATGCGCAAAATACAGTACAGATGGTACATGGTACCAGCTAGGCTAGCGACCCTCTATCCTCAAACATCTATGAGCTGTTGGAGGTGTGGGAAGGGGCAGGGCACGATGTACCACATATGGTGGGCATGCCCCCGCATCACCGCCTACTGGGCAGGAGTAGGCAACATAATCTCAAATACTATACACCAAACAGTGAAGCTTGAACCCGAGTGCGGACTCCTTTTCATGACCCTAGAGCAATTCACCAAAACCCAAGCATTCTTAATGTTCCGCATATTGATAGCAGCGAACCTACACATTGCTAAGGCGTGGAAACAGACCGACGCCCCAAGTATAGAGAGACAGTGATCAGGCAAGTCACCACGAATAAAGATTATGAGACAAGAATACACACAGTGCACAAGCTACAAGATCATAAAATGTTAGCCAAAAAAGGGTGGGAAATATTCCTACAAGGCAGAGGAGGGGAACCGGGAAGTAGCGAAGCACTGTAAGTCACATAAGTAAGCTACCAGACCAACACAGGGTGAGAGAGGCGTAACTGGACCAAGTTCGAAAGCTCACGACAATAGCCCCTATGGAAGAGGGACAGAGAAGTGGACACCCACAATGTACATAGTGGTGTTTGACACCCAGCGCTACCACGGGAAGACACCTAGACCAATCACAAACCACTCAGATATGCCTACAAAAGTTCTAACAACATGAAATAAGAAATATAACAGGAACGGGCAAGACCGAACAACAGGGGAGGCCTGTTAGGAAGCAATCTCTGTGGTTTAGCGTGGAACTTGTTAAATACCCCCCTCCATACTTTTCATTCTGTAACACTACCCCATATACCACCCGAATTTATTACTAACCCATTCAGGAGAAAGAAGACTCCCATGACGGAGTCTCAGGCAGACGATAGAGGGAGTAGGTGCGCACAAGGTCGTAACTGAACGAAAGGTAGTGCTCGTAATACGCCCTCTCCAGATATAGAACATACTTGCAAATAGACACGTACCATAATGCAATGTAATAATAAAAGCTATAATGTTATAAATGCAACCCCCAACCCTTCTTCTTTGCCCTCTGTACCCCAGGGTTGATCAAGAAAATAAAAATTTGTCAAATTAAAAAAAAAAACAAAAAAAACAGGATCCTCCAGCCATAGACATAGAGCTTGGGTCGAACAGTGTTTTATAACGGACGGTCAGTCTCACTTCACTCCCAACAGAGATGTGAAGAACCCTGAAGTGGTAGCTAGGGGTGAGTCTGTTTTTACCCGAACAGCTAAGAGCAGGAGTGATTATATCTCGCCGTTCGGGATTCCATTCGTTCAGAATTTCCCAAAGCAGTAATCAGGTACCCAAACATCAGCCGAAACATGATGAAGGGTGTAAGAGGAATTAAATTTTATTGTGCCACAATGGCTTTTATGCGATTCTCCAGGCCAGATGAACACAACTTATTATAACCAATGACAATACAGGGACAAACAGTGACACTCCCAGTACAAAAAGTTAATTCCCTCTTCTCTACCTGGAGATAATTGGGTCAGATAAAGTAATAACTTAATTATCTCTGGGCAGACAGAACACAATTTTCACAAAACTTAAAACACACCCCAAAATATACAGGACCCCCACAAATGTCACATCCCCTGATAGCCCCGATCTGGGTGACCAACATATCCAAAAATCATCCAGATCGATTCAGGGGTTTTCGAATTTCATGTAAGTCCCATTTGACCAACCGCACACGAGGCTCCTGCCCAGAAACAGTTCCATGTGTTTAGGCTGTGCGGTCGGTCTATTTCGTTAAGTCACAAAACCAAACAAATGCCCGAATGGCTCCCTCTGGCTCATATCAGCGATTGTTCCCCTGGTTCATGGGAACCAAACACCCGAACAGAGCTCTCCTAGCTGTTTGGGAAAAGGAAACAGGCGTTCGTGAGTTTGACTGGTGTTTTGGGAAGTCGAGTGTCCGATTTTCGTTCCAGACACTCAACGGCCAAGTCCCGCTGCCTCCTTTTGTGCAGATAAGATGGCCGTCCTTTTCTCTTCCACGTGGCGTTCGACCACACAGAGAACGCTTAATTGAAGGTTTCCTTTAGTAATAATGAGCCAGAGGTGGTGGGTCGTTCGGTTGTTTTCAAACTACCGAACAAACAAACAAAATATACAAAAAAAAAAAAATTATATAATTATATATACACACACACACACATATACATACATACATACACACACACACACACACACACACAAAATATTGCACGAACAAAGTTAGAAAATGCTGGTTTTCTCACAAGAGACAGTCGGGTCGTTCAGTGTTTTATAACAGACGGTCAGTCTCACTTTACTCCCAACAGAGACCGTTGGGTGGGACAGTGTTTTATGACAAACGGTCAGTCTCACTTTACTCCCAACAGAGACCGTCAGTTATAAAACACTGTCCGACCCAAGGTGTAAGTCTATGGCTGAACGATCGAGTTATATAATAAAGGAAGTGATGAGTTTTTCCCCCCTCTATCTCTCGTTTTTAACATATACTGTATTTATTTCAATTTAATACGCATTCAAATTTAAAACATGGAAGCCGGAAAGTGTTTTTGCTGGTGAATGTAATGTGCATTTTTATAAGGAGATAATGTTGCTGAAGGTAGGAGATACAGCTATACTGTACACAGGAACCGACTCTCACATTCCTGTCACAGAGACGCCAGTCTCGATATGTCAGAGAAGGTCGTAAAGGGAGGAGCCACTATGTAAGCAAGAAAGTTTAGTGCACATTTTGTCTTTATAGCATTGTACTTTAATTTTTGTTAGTATTGAAATAGTACTTAAATCTAATGCACCATCATATCTAATGTGAATTCCAATTCTTTATTTTGCCCATAAGATTCAAGTAGATACGGTACTTTATTAGAAAAAAAAAATCTATTTTCAAAACTTTATGAAAGTATTATATTTAAAATAATATAGCTTTGAGGTAACAGTTGTCCTTAAAAGCGGTTTCCAATGATGCCAATACTACACTAAACAATCTTCTATGGCACAAGAAGGGGAAACTTCCCCTGTTACAAACTCTCAAGCTTTTAAAAAAACTGTAATACAGACACTGAGAAGGAGCAAGCGAAGTGCGCCTGTAGCTTCCGGTAGCACTGTGGAGATAAAGGAACAGGGGGAAAACCCTCCCTGACTGAGTGACAGCTGGTAAGGCATTTCGGCATGGATTTATAAGAGTGCTAATTAACACGGAAATTGACACTTTTAGAAATTGTCAAAATGACAGACTCCAGGCACGAGGCACTTCAACAATCTCAAATGTTTTATATCTGAATTGTTCCGTTATCTCCTAAATGGCAGAGAATTGAGCAGCGACACTGCAGGGCAGTATCTATACTCCAAAACTGCTTCATTAAGATACAGTTTTTTTGACAACTATAGTGTCGCTTTACGCTAAAGTTGTTTTGGAGACTATAGTGTCCCTTTACGCTAAAGTTGTTTTGGAGACTATAGTGTCCCTTTACGCTAAAGTGGTTTTGGAGACTATAGTGTCCCTTTACGCTAAAGTTTTTTGGAGACTATAGTGTCCCTTTACGCTAAAGTTGTTTTGGAGACTATAGTGTCCCTTTACGCTAAAGTTGTTTTGGAGACTATAGTGTCCCTTTACGCTAAAGTTGTTTTGGTGCCACACTGACTGAAATGATGAATGCTCAGACTGACGTTACATCATAGCTGTAATATGTCATTCCCAGAGGAGAATGTTGGTTATTTTCTCAGTTTGCCTCTCTTTATTGTACTAGAAATCTTGTTTAAATAAAGAGTTTTAAAAATAAAAATAAAATTAGAATACACAGGATAGAATGCTTTACACTGCAGTGGTCACTGGGATATAATGCTTGTAGAATATGATGGGAGTTGCAAGGTCTCGAGCCTGATTCACACTAAATGCACAGAACTGAGAATCATCGCTAATCTCATTCTGTTTTAACCACGTATACTATATATACGTATCATTACACCAGTGATAGTACCACAGGGATTCATTGTATCCACGTATACTATATACACGTATCATTACACCAGTGATAGTACCGCAGGGATTCATTGTATCCACGTATACTATATACACGTATCATTACACAAGTGATAGTACCGCAGGGATTCATTGTATCCACGTATACTATATACACGTATCATTATACCTGTGATAGTACCACAGGGATTCATTGTATCCACGTATACTATATACACGTATCATTACACCAGTGATAGTACCGCAGGGATTCATTGTATCCACGTATACTATATATGTGTCATTACACCAGTGATAGTACCGCAGAGATTCCTTGTATCCACGTATACTATATACACGTATCATTACACCAGTGATAGTACCGCAGGGATTCATTGTATCCACGTATACTATATACACGTATCATTACACCAGTGATAGTACCGCAGGGATTCCTTGTATCCACGTATACTATATACACGTATCATTACACCAGTGATAGTACCGCAGGGATTCATTGTAACCACGTATACTATATACACGTATCATTACACCAGTGATAGTACCGCAGGGATTCATTGTATCCACGTATACTATATACACGTATCATTACACCAGTGATAGTACCGCAGGGATTCATTGTATCCACGTATACTATATACACGTATCATTATACCTGTGATAGTACCACAGGGATTCATTGTATCCACGTATACTATATATGTATCATTACACCAGTGATAGTACCGCAGGGATTCCTTGTATCCACGTATACTATATACACGTATCATTACACCAGTGATAGTACCGCAGGGATTCATTGTATCCACGTATACTATATACACGTATCATTACACCAGTGATAGTACCGCAGGGATTCCTTGTATCCACGTATACTATATACACGTATCATTACACCAGTGATAGTACCGCAGGGATTCATTGTAACCACGTATACTATATAAATGTATCATTACACCAGTGATAGTACCGCAGGGATTCATTGTATCCACGTATACTATATACACGTATCATTGCACCAGTGATAGTACCGCAGGGATTCATTGTATCCACGTATACTATATACACGTATCATTGCACCAGTGATAGTACCGCAGGGATTCATTGTATCCACGTATACTATATACACGTATCATTACACCAGTGATAGTACCGCAGGGATTCATTGTATCCACGTATACTATATATACGTATCATTACACCAGTGATAGTACCGCAGGGATTCATTGTATCCACGTATACTATATACACGTATCATTACACCAGTGATAGTACCGCAGGGATTCATTGTATCCACGTATACTATATACGTATCATTACACCAGTGATAGTACCGCAGGGAATCATTGTATCCACGTATGACCAGTGGCTGCACAGACCACCAGTGGTAACTAATGTTAGGGATACAAACAGGTCTTCCTATTGCTTGAGTGCTATGCTAACCATTTGGATTATTGCCGTCTATCCATTAACCATTAAGTAAAGCATTTAACTTATCGTTATTTCCCAGGGGCTCTTGTCTCACTGCGGTCATCGGTCCTGACGATCTTAGCCAATCCTCTGCTTATCCATGGGGAGAGTAGTGTGCATGCACGGCAAATCAGCATCTCCATGCAGACAGTGGAGAAGCCATCCGAGTGATTTAAAGGACCACTATAGTGCCAGGAAAACATACTCGTTTTCCTGGCACTATAGTGCCCTGAGGGTGCCCCCACCCTCAGGGTCCCCCTCCCGCCCGGCTCTGGAAGGGGAAAAGGGGTAAAAACTTACCCTTTTCCAGCGCTGGGCGGGGAGCTCTCCTCCTCCGATCCTCCTCTTCTCCTCCCATGCGGTTCAATGCGCACGCGCGGCAAGAGCTGCGCGCGCATTCAGCCGGTCGCATAGGAAAGCATTTACAATGCTTTCCTATGGACGCTTGCGTGCTCTCACTGTGAAAATCACAGTGAGAAGCACGCAAGCGCCTCTAGTGGCTGTCAATGAGACAGCCACTAGAGGATTAGGGGGAAGGCTTAACCTTCTCTGAAACTGCTATAATTATGAAAAAATGGGTTAACCCTAGAAGGACCTGGCACCCAGACCACTTCATTAAGCTGAAGTGGTCTGGGTGCCTGGAGTGGTCCTTTAAACACTGCCATTTCTCAGGCAAGCCAGCATTTACACTGCTCGGCCTGCATGGACAGGAGCTTGCCCCATAACAACTTCATTATATGGGTGTCCATGGCACCAGCTTAACTTTGAGGGATAAACAGTTAATGAAGTGTTGAATCCAGCGCCGGCTAGCTGTGCTCCTTCTGATTTTGTTTGAGACTTGAATCAGGAAGTCTTGTACAGTGGGTTGCTACTATGCCGAGCGCGCTAGCTGACACTAACCAATGCACGGCGATCCTGACGTTCCTAGGCTTCGGGATTCAAGTTGGGACAAAAGTGAAGGAAAGCAGAGCTAACTAGTGCTGCATTCAACACTTTGCAGTTAAACTGTTCATTAACGGTTTAACCCCAAAAGGTAAACCAGCGCTGCAGTGGTTCTGGTCCCCACAGTGTCCCTTTAATGAGGTAACTATTAACTACCTGACTGCCACAGAAATCTGCCTAACCAACCAATGGTAGAAATTAGTTTCTGGGAAGGCAGGGGTTAAGAGGGTCAGGTAATTTGTATTCTGGTGTAACATACAGGTCAGGAGGTAAATGACATTAAGATATGCTGCCACATGCATGGCGCAGGTTAAATACAGAAACGACACACATCACAAGATTACTATACACCCCAATACATCTGTTAGAGATATTTACTAAACGGGAGAATTGCTGGAAATTCAAAGTGAAGGAAAATATAGCAAGCCACAGGCACAGCCGACTTGGAGAAACTTTTCTTGCTTGGTTATTTTGAGATTAAAGTTAGAATTCCCGACAATTCTCAATTTAGCTAGTATATGTCAACGTATCCTTCACCTCTCAGGATAAACGACTGCATTTACCACCTCTGCTGGAAAGCGATGCAATGCAACAACTAGTGGATAACAATGAATAATATTTGAGGCTGATAGTGCTAGTTTGAACACAGGAGATATCAGAATTCAACTCCAACAATGCTCAGGCAGGAAACAAAGACTGCTTGGGTTTTATAAAAGTTGTAAATCTCTGAAATTGGATCTCAAAATGTTACCGCTCCCTTCAAAGGGAGTTTCTAATCAATGTATTTCACATGTGGCTAGACACACTGCTCCATCAATGGGAGATACGATATATCTAGATAGATGAATGATACACAATAGACAGACAGATAAATGCTAAACAATAAACAGATTATATACAAAAGATGGATAATATAGACAAATAAACAAGTCTACAATTAGATAAATGCTAGACTTACAGTCAGCTGACTCGCTCTGTATGATAAATATCACAATGATCACCAGGACTTGCTTTAGCCCACCGATGCCAATCAGAGTGCCTGCTCCTTCCATGGTCACTGCACTCTCCTGTTAGTCAATATCTGCAGACAGAGCAAAGCTTCAATCTTTAAAATAACAAACTGCACATGGGCTCAGCAAGGGGCTCCAGGACCCATAGTGTCACATTTACAGAGTGAGGTACTGGGGAGAGTGGGACACAGGTTATAGCATTGCTAGCTAGCAAAGTATAGAATGGATAGAGTAAAGGTAGATACTGGGTGGGTCCCAAGTTATAGCATTGCTGGCTGTCAGTGTATAGAGTAAGGGTAGATACTGGAGAGAGTGTGTCCCAGGTTATAGCATTGCTGGCTGTTAGTGTATAGAATGGATAGAGTAAGGGTAGTTACTGGGCAGAGTGTGTCCCAGGTTATAGCATTGCTGGCTGTCAGTGAATGGAGTAGGGGGTAGGGTACTGGGCAGAGTGTGTCCCGGAGTTGGCATTTACTAGCCTTGGGAATATAGAATGGATAGAGTAAGGGTAGTTACTGGGCAGAGTGTGTCCCAGATTATAGCATTGCTGGCTGTCAGTGAATAGAGTAAGGGTAGGTACTGGGCAGAGTGTGTCCCAGGTTATAGCATTGCTAGCTAGCAGAATATAGAATGGATAGAGTAAGGGTAGTTACTGGGCAGAGTGTGTCCCAGGTTATAGCATTGCTGGCTGTCAGTGTATAGAATGGATAGAGTAAGGGTAGTTACTGGGCAGAGTGTGTCCCAGGTTATAGCATTGCTGGCTGTCAGTGTATAGAATGGATAGAGTAAGGGTAGATACTGGGCAGAGTGTGTCCCAGGTTATAGCATTGCTGGCTGTCAGTGTATAGAGTAAGGGTAGATACTGGGCAGAGTGTGTCCCAGGTTATAGCATTGCTAGCTAGCAGAATATAGAATGTATAGAGTAAAGGTAGATACTGGAGAGAGTGTGTCCCAGGTTATAGCATTGCTGGCTGTCAGTGTATAGAGTGAATGGAATCTCAGCCTGCCTGCACACCTGTATGAGGGAGGCGGGGCTCAGAGACAGGCCTGCCCCATTCACCCAGCAGGTATATTTTGTGTATTGAATACATGGCCAATGTATTCCTCACTTTTACTATAACTCCATGTAATATCATCGTTCAGAAACAGGGGGGACTAACCTAAGATAGGGTACAAGCTCTCTGACAACAAAACATCAACATTTAAACCAAATGATTAAAAGTGTAATTTTTATTTCAGTCTCCGGTTTGCAAGCTTGATGTAAACACTATAATGACCCGTTTAGTAAGTCAGGCCCCTAGCTATCGATTCACAATGTGGGATTTATTCACTAAACTGAGCCTGGCCAGGTTGGAGCACTAACTGTGAAAATCAGGTTCCTGCTCACTGCAGATTTTCAAAATGCTTCCTGAAAAATTGCAACTTTGAGACTCAAAATATTTGCATCAAACAAAAATATTTACATGAAAACATATAGTTGTGGGGAAGA
>OW240924.1:5541686-5573088 GCA_933207985.1 Pelobates cultripes | reverse complement strand
CTTTCCCTTCCAGGAGCCAGGCGGGAGGGGGACCCTGAGGGTGGGGGCACCCTCAGGGCACTATAGTGCCAGGAAAACGAGTATGTTTTCCTGGCACTATAGTGGTCCTTTAAAGGGATACTATAGTCACCCAGACCACTTCAGCTCAATGAAGTGGTCTGGGTGCCAGGTCCCTCAGGTTTTAACCCTGCAGATGCAAACATAGCAGTTTCAGAGAAACTGCTATGTTTACATATGGGGTTAAAGGGACACTCCAGGAACCCAGACCACTTCTGCCCAATGGAGTGGTCTGTGTGCCAACTTCCACTACTCTTATCCCTGCAAGTGTAATTATTGCAGTTTTTTATAAACTGCAATAATTACATTGCAGGGTTAACGCCTCCTCTAGTGGCTGTCTACTAGACAGCCACTAGAGGGCACTTCCTGGTTTCTAGCACAGGAAACCTGTGCTAGAGCGTCGCTGGACGTCCTCACGCTATGAGCATTGCTCATTTCCCCATAGGAAAGCATTGAAATGCATTTTCAATGCTTTCCTATGGGGAGCGCTAATGCGCAGGTGCGGCATTGCCGCGCATGCACATTAGGTCTCCCCGGCCGGTGGGCGGGATCAGTCTCTCCCACCGGGCCAACGCAATGCAGAGGAGGAGTGGCGGCGGAGGAGGAAGCAGCGACGAGTGACATCGACGCTGCCTCAGGTAAGTCACTGAAGGGGTTGTCACCTCTTCAGCAACCGGGGATTGGGGGGTGGGAGAGAGAGGGATCCTGCAGTGCCAGGAAAACAGATTGTTTTCTTGGCACTGGAGTTTCCCTTTAAGCCAGCCTCTAGTGGCTGTCTTCCGGACAGCCAATAGAGGTGCATCTGCAACGCTGGAGGCATATTATGCCTCGATCACGCAGAGCGTCCATAGGAAAGCATTGAAATGCGCATTCAGCTCCGCTGACGTCGGCAGAGGGAGCTGACGTCGGCGGAGGAGGAGAGGTCAACAGCGCCGAGGGAGCCCGGCGCTGGAAAAAGGTAAGTGGCTGAGGGGGTTTTAACTGTTTAGTTTTCCTGACACTATAGTGATCCTTTAATTCTAAGACTATCAATAGTATAATAATACCAAAAAACAAAAAAACTAAATTATAAAAGGGAACTATCAGTATCACTGTGCTTAGATTATAAACTCTATAAAACAAGGCGCTCAGCCTGAAAACCTCTAGTATCAGATACAAAGATCGAATTATTCAATGCATGACTGCTTTCCCAAATAGTGCTGTTTACCAATCGTCCTGTGAATTGCTAAGCTGTGCCTTCAAGGGCACCTGTTCTGTATAAGAAACTGTCTGCTAGTCTAAGGTGAGCACTGATATAGGAAAAACAGAGTCATACATACGCCTTGCCTATATCTATTGCAGAGGACATAATGTCTATGATCTAATAGCAAACGAAAAAAACAAATATGTAAAAGTAATAATTATAGAGTATAGTGCAGAGCAGAGCCCCGACACACGTTTCGCCGGTAAGGCGGCTCTACAAGGGGGAGGAAACTGATACAATAGTATACTAAACTATAGTTCTGTCTTCGTGGTTATAGTGACTCTTCTGATACTTTGTGTCTCTTAGGATTGCCAGTTTTAGTTTCACTGACATCTCTAAATCTACACTCTAAATTTCTTATACTCGGGCTCAGGCTGTAATCCCAGAAACAATTAATAATTCAATTTATTTCACATATATATTATATTGGATACTTCTATATTAGTCTTTTTCCTTTAATAATTATATTTTTTTGTTTTCTTTATACATTTGTTTTTTGGTCTATGCTATTGATAGTCTTAGAATTAAGTAATCATTTTTGGTTTATTTCTTGGTTTGCAACAGCAAGATTTTAAACAAATGTATTAAATGTTATGTTTTAAATAAACTGACACCAGTAGGCTAGTACCTTGCTATACAATTAAAAGGGTTAATGAGATTAACACTACAATAGCACATTAGAAACGATAATTCTGATTGTGTAAAACAAGGCTGGTGTAACGCTTTGATGATATTTAGGGTTATGGGGTAATTGCCTTCAAGATGCTTTGCCACACTGGGAGTTATACACCACAATATCTTCTAACCATACATCCCCCTCAATATGAAAAACATGACATCAAAAGCGTGTTTAATTTTTTGCCTTACATCTGCCTGGCTGGCTGCTATGACTTGGAAACTGGCACAAGCTTAATTTACATAAAATGCCACACAGTGCATGAAGTATCAGGCTGCCTTTACTGTCTGAGAGCTTCCAATTTACAGCTCGGCACAACCTAGAGTGTTTAATTATGTGTACGAGAATCAGATCTCTATATAGCTGCAGGCCACAGACTCAGGGTGATGGTCTGGACATGAAATACACTGCCATACAGCCTTCATACACTGTAGGAGGGGGCCCATCAGAAGGTGGAAGGGGTGGGGGTGCAGGGCATGGCCTATCCAGATTCAAAGCCGGCTCAGCTTGTTACATTTTCTTTCCTCTGTTTTGGGTTGAGCAGTGAATGTTTACGGTGCAAACTGTGATTGTAACTCTGTGCGGAGCACATTAACAAGCCTGTTTGTTTTGTCAAATAACACAGAACTGAGACTTGCTCTGCGTGCCATGGGGTCATTAACTTCTTCATTGCCAAGCTAAACATAAACACAGCATGCCGTTACATAATTAGCCAACCTGGGAGTAACAACAAAGGAGTGATTTAACATGTTTTACTAGCTGGATGGATGGCTAATGTCTAGTATGTCAGTGAAAAACAATGCATTCTGGGGGAGATCAAACAGGACTTGGGGTACAGGAGGGCATGGTGCGGTTCCTGGTACAGCCTCAACTACTCCTCAAATAAGTATTTTATTTTTATTATATCTGCTTAACACAATAGATCTGATCAGAATAAATCTGCAGGGACCGCCTAACGCTATCAATGCCGCAAGGAACAGAACCCACGCCACAAACAATGCCAGCTAGTCTGAAGGACCCACTACGATAGGGGGACTGCTGCTGGCACTGGGCGGGTGGGAGAGGGGCTGAGCAAGTGAAGTTTTGGCAATTCGAATTGGTGATGTACTGCTAGCTGTGTTTATATGGGCAGCCAGAAATTAACATGTCACGTGTATTAAACATCGTATATTCTGTCCATCTTATATTAGTGTCCATTCTCCACTATGAATGGAGATTCTGTAATATTATTATTATTTGTAAGGTACCAGAAAATTCCTCAGCCCTGTACAATGGGAGGAATATTTAGAGTTTGTGGGGTATAAAGGCACACTGCTGCCCCTAGTGGACAGGCCATTACTCCAGGAGCCTCTGCTTACTACGCTCCTTGGTGCTTTTGCAGATGTCAGGTGTCATAAGGACTGACCCCTCACTGGACATCTGGACTGAACCAGCCTGAGCTCTCCTGCCATATCCCATCATGTCAGCATTGCCTGACTCCGGTACCCTCCGGTAGGCAGACAAAGTAATAGAGCAGCAGGAAATGGTAGCAGCATGCTTGGTTGTATAGGGAGAGGTATTAGCAGTAGAAAGAGGGAAGTGCTCATGCCATTGTACAGAACACTGGTGAGACCTCACTTGGAGTATTGTACCCAGTACTGGAGACCGTATCTTCAGAAGGATATTGATACCTTAGAGAGGGTTCAGAGAAGGGCTACTAAACTGGTTCATGGATTGCAGGATAAAACTTACAAGGAAAGTGTGGCAAACCATGCCACTTCAGACTATTTTGGTTTCACTTTAAGGGTTGCTCTAGAAAGACTGGTCTATATATGCAGTTTGATGTATCTGTTTAAAATGTGAAAGAGGGAATTCGTATGCTAGTGGCACGAAAGCCGCTCGCATTCATATGGTAGTTTCACGAACAGTGATTTTCAACACTGTACGTGAAATGAACAAAGTACCGAATGGGAGCCCACACACAGGTGGTCGTGTGGCTCCCATTAACCGATCGTAACATTGTATCTATTGGCTGTTAATTGATTCCCGGGTGGCCGTCGTTCGACTACCGACCACGAAGCGGCTGCCACCTTGGATTTCCTTTGTGCCCAGCGATGTTTGGTCGTCGAGTGCCTGGAACTAAAATCGGCTACTCGACGGCACGAACACCGCTGGACTTCCAGGCCATTCAGGAGTGCCGGTCTTTCTGTACTTTTTCCCCACTTATGTATTCGTGGCTTTTATGATGAATGTATGTCAAAGTATATTTCGTGCGGCATTCGGCTGATTGTGTGAGGATCTGAGCGGTACTTTCACGAAGTGTGCGCTCAGACTCCAGCTATCTGCCAAACTGTCATTCGGTACAGTGACATGAATAAAATAAAAGTTATGGATTTTTATGTAAAAAGACAGTTCTGCTGTACGGAGGGATAATCCACTTAACAGGATATTCTAGTGAGAGTATCCCTCTCGTACAGCAGTGCACGGTGGGAGAAATGTTCTATATGTTAAGTTCCCCATGTAGTCCCCTACTGTACAACCCCTGTAAAGTCAAAGGAACCACATAAATACTGGAGCTTGTGAATACAATCGTCAGTTGACTCCCAGAACTGTGTTTCGTCCGGTTACTGTGGGGGATTTGGGATATTGCCTTCATTTTCAGCGCATTCCCTGGATTACCTTCTTTTACCAGCGCAGATATTGGGATTTAATATTGCAGCTCCGCTACAGAAAGGTTAAAGGAACTTAACATGTATAGCTTGGAGGAAAGACGAGACGGGGATATGACATTCCATGTTTCTACCAGCACACTGGGTTCTCCTGCCCTATCCTACCATGCCAGCATTGCCTGACTTGTGTACCCTACCAGCACACTGGGTTCTCCTGCCCTATCCTACCATGCCAGCATTGCCTGACTTGTGTACCCTACCAGCACACTGGGTTCTCCTGCCCTATCCTACCATGCCAGCATTGCCTGACTTGTGTACCCTACCAGCACACTGGGTTCTCCTGCCCTATCCTACCATGCCAGCATTGCCTGTCTTGTGTACCCTACCAGCACACTGGGTTCTCTTGCCATATTCCATCATGACAGCATTGCCTGACTCCAGTACTCTACCAGCACATTGGGTTCTCCTGTCATATTCCATCATGACAACATTGCCTGACTCCAGTACCCTACTTGCACACTGGGTTCTCCTGCCATATCTTACCATGCCAGCATTGACCTGACTCCGGTACCCTACCAGCAGAATAGATTCTCCTGCCATAGCCTACCATGGCAGCATTGCCTGACTCTTGTTCCCAACCAGCATTACTCCTGCCTAATTTCGGTACCCAACCAGCACATTGGGTTCTCCTGCCATATCTTACCATGCCAGCATTGACCTGACTCCCGTACCTTACCAAAACATTGGTGTGACAGATCCATCTGTCTAAGTACTATCTGCTGGTTCGTCTATTTTGTTATACAGTCGTGGAATTACCTGCCCGTAGGTCCCTGTTTGTTTATTTCAATTTATACCGAATAAAACTACTGAATGGCTGGCCACCCAGAAGAGAAGTGTGCTGCTGGTTAACCTATTGGCCTAAATTAGAACGTTGTGGTTAACTGCAGACACCTCTTAATTGGAACCGTCGCCGTTCGTATGTCGACCACGAGGCGGTGGCCATTTTAAGCACACGAATGAATAGCGATGTTCGACGATGAACTTATGGAACTCAAGCCGGACACTTTTTCTATCGAACACCGCTGAAACTGCCGACCGCACTTCTTATCATCAGGAATACGAAGGCCGGTCCATTCGGGACTTTTTATTGTACGAATGGACTTCACCCAGATAGCCACCCCTTGGAGTCATGCATATACCGAAAGAACAGTGTGAAAGACTCCATGGCGATTTAACTGTGTGCATTAGGTCTGAGCGCTATTCGGTAGTAATGTGCGCTCAGATCTAGGCTATCTGGGGATACGTTATACAAATTAAATGCATTCGGTAGTTTTACATTTATGGATTTTTATGTGTTTTTATTATACCATGTAAAATGGCGGTTTGCCTCTATCCCTGGAGATAATTGGATTTCCTGAGCCACTGTGATTGGCTACTGTAGCGGATAGCACCAGGCGACCCTACAAATATACTGTATATACCTGCATTCGTGTATCTGCTGTGTTTTTCTATGTATTACAGAGAATTGTATTCCTCTGATTGTTCGGTAGTTTCATTCCCTTAGTTTATTCAAATGAAACTACCGAACAACCAGACCTCCCCTGTGTGAAGTGTGTCCTCAATTACCTGTTGCAACATTGTTGCGAACGGGTAGTTGAACAGTAAGTAGCCGTCCTTTGTTCTCGGGGGTGGCCGCCATTCGACAAACGAACACGTGGCGGCGGCCATTTTAAAACTCCCGAACAGCGGTGTTTTGCCGTCGAGTGTCTGGAACTAAAATCGGACACTCGAGTAGGCGAACACCGCTGAGACCTCCACAACCCTGGTCCGTTCGGTTCCAAACTACCGAACGGCCCCTCGTTCGGTAGATAGAAAATACCGAACGAGGGGATTCAGGCGAACCCTCCCTAGCCTCTATAGCTAGAGGCTTTCGTGTATTTTGTTCCCTTATGCCAGGACCGACCGCAGGGCCCATTCGCATGGAACCTTATTCGGCTATCTCAGTTAGTGCGGTCGGTCATTTTATTCCCTCCATACATTTCCCGAACCCCTGGTCTGATCTGGGTGATTTTTGGATATGTTGTTCACCCAGATCAGGGGTATCCGGGGATGTAGGATTTAAAGAGGTACCCCTACGTTTAGGGGTACATCCAGAAACGGGGGGAATTGGTGTGCTGGATAAGGGGATTATGATGCTGGCTGAGGGGAGGAGATGTGTGGGAGGTTACCAGGACAGGATTGGCTACTGTAATAATTACTGTAAATCCCTCCCTTGCATGGGAGCATGCTTTATAAGGAGACTGTGATTAAAGGCTTTCAGTTATGCTCCTGAAACTGTGTGTCGTCCAGTTATTGGGATTGCTGTTGGGATATTGCTGTATTTTACCTGCTGGAAGCCTTGCCTGTGGATTTACTATTTACTTGTTCCTGAGTCCCACTTGGATTATAAGCGGAGATAACCTGGGTAATATTGCATCTCTGCTACATTGGTTGGCAGCGCTGGGATCCAGACTCACAGAGGAACAAGCCTAAATGGAGTACGGATGGAGATTGATTTTGCCACACTAAAACGCTCCACGCTAAAAGACCTTCTGGAGGCAAGGGGTATACAAGCCAGCAATAAGACAAAAGCGGTACTCATTACTGAACTGATGGCGAGTACCGAATGGACGGCGATTCGGTTCCCGAACAGGGGAATTCGGGAGAAACACCGGAACAAAGGGAGTTCCAGAGGCAGGTACAATTTCGGCTATCTTTCTATGGGGAACACCCTCCAACAGAGATTGTTTCAAAAAACGATGACGGAGGTCCAGGAATTTATACTGAGGAGTCAAACAGCGGCCCCAGAACGCAGCTCTGCAGTAAATATGCCACAAGAAGGTAAGCCTAAAATACCATACCAGGCTTTTAAAACATATGTGGAGGCAGAGGAAGATATAGACGCTTTCCTGCAAGATTTTGAGAGACTGTGTGCACTGCATAGAATCAGCGCAGAGGACTGGGTACCTATTTTGGCAGGGAGGTTAACTGGGAGGGCAGCTGAGGCATACCGTACTGTACCTAATGAAGAAATACGGAATTACAACAAAGTGAAAGAAATTATATTGGCCAGGTATGCTATAACACCAGAAGCATACCGGCGGAGATTCAGGGATTTAAAGAAGGTGGAGAAAGACTCACATGCTGAGTGGGCATGCAGACTACAACGAGCAGTCTTGGGGTGGGTGCAAGCGAGCAAGGCACGGTCTATGGAGGATGTATTGCAAATGGTACTGCTGGAGCAATTTTATGAAGGAGTAACCAGCGAGGTACAGGAGTGGGTAAGAGACAGAAACCCTACCTCCCTTACCGAAGCAGCCAGGAAGGCAGACGAGTACCTGGATGCACGCAGGCAGCAAAAACCTGCAGCTCCAAAAGTACCTTTTAAAACCTTTGGGGGGAACAACTACACGCCAGCTCTACCAAGACCACTGCCACCACCCCCACCGCCCGCTGCACAGCCACGTTTCCGCCAGCCCACGTCGGGCCCTTGCCACCACTGCCAGAAATGGGGACATTATAAAAGGGAATGCCCCCAGCTGCGGGACCGTTCCACCTGGATTCGCCCCGGCCCACCACCACCACCGAGAGCAGCCGCAGCCCACCACTACCAGGACATCGTGGCCACACCGTATGGTTCAGCAGTTCCCATCACAACGGTAGAACAGTGGGAGGTACTGCACGAGGCAGATCCCGTCCAGGCTAATGCTGACAACCGCCAGCATCACAGGCAGACCGTGTATCTGGAGGGTAAAGCGGTTCAGGGGCTACGTGACTCAGGAGCCACCATCACCCTGGTAAAAAGTCACCTGGTCTCAGACCAAGCTAAACTTAGTAAGACTGTGGCCGTCAGGGTAGCCGGGGGAGCAGTATACCGGCTACCTACAGCAAGGGTACATTTGCATTGGGGAGCGGGGGCAGGGCATGTGGAGGTGGGGTTGATGCCGCAGTTACCGGCGGAGGTTTTATTGGGGAACGATCTGGGGAGGCTCACATCTGCTTTTGAGCCCCAGACACCCACCACAGGAGAAGCTCACCCTGTGGTTACTCGACAACAGGCCCGCACCCAGGACTACAACACACTCCCGGAGGTTCAGGTAAGAGATCCTTCCCCTTCCCTTGACTGTGTTCCCTGGGCCCCTCCTAACGAATTTGCAGCTGAGGTAGTGACTGACCCCACCTTGCAGGTGTATAGGGACAAGGTGACAGCAGACACGCCTGGGGGGGAGGGCGAAAGGTTTATTTGGGACAAACAGCTGTTATATCGGGAGACGGATAAGAAGGTATCCGGGTCAGACCCGATTGTGATGAGGCAGTTAGTGGTACCTCAGCGGTACCGGGCGGAGTTACTACGGATAGCACATGACATTCCGCTATCTGGACATTTAGGGGTCAGCAGGACCCGATACAGGTTAACCCAAAGTTTCTTTTGGCCGGGAATTAGCCAGGAGGTGCGCAGGTATTGCAACACGTGCGATACCTGCCAAAGGGTGGGGAAAAGGGGGGACCGGCGCAAGGCCAAGTTACATCCCCTTCCCATAATCGAGGAACCCTTTAGCAGGGTAGCCGTTGACCTAATAGGACCCCTCAACAAAGCGAGCCCGTCAGGTAAAAGATTTATCCTGACAGTAGTAGACTATGCCACTAGATATCCAGAGGCGGTGGCCCTGACGAATATACAGGCTGAGACAGTAGCAGAAGCCCTGATGAAGATATTCTCCCGGGTGGGACTCCCCAGGGAGATTGTCTCCGATCAGGGCACCCAATTCACCGCCGAAGTCACGCAGCGCCTCTGGAAGTTTTGTGACATTAAGCCGGTCATTAGTTCCCCTTACCACCCCCAGACGAATGGGCTCTGCGAACGTTTCAACGGTACATTGAAACAAATGCTCCGAACCTTCGCAGAGACCCACAAGGACTGGGAGAAGTTCCTGCCCCACCTCCTCTTTGCTTATAGGGAGGTGCCGCAGGAATCCACTGGGTTTTCCCCATTTGAACTATTGTTTGGCCGCAGGGTACGAGGGCCTTTAGATTTGATCAGAGAGCATTGGGAGGGAGAGCGGAGCACTGACGGTACCCCCATCATACCATATGTGTTGGCATTCCGAGACCGCCTGGAGGCCTTAACCCAGACGGTACGCGAGAATTTGCAGGCGGCTCAGACACGCCAGCGCACATGGTATGATCGGGGCGCCAGGGACCGTAGCTTTCAGGTCGGGCAGAAGGTGTTGATCTTAAAACCTGTCCGACACGATAAGCTGCAGGCCGCCTGGCAGGGCCCTTATAAGGTGGTAGAACAACGGTGTGACACCACTTATATAATCGGCTCGTGCGTTGGTACTGGGGGGCGACGCATGCTCCATGTAAACATGATGAAGCCCTACCAGGAGCGCTCTGAGGAAGTGACCGCTATATGTGCGCCTAACTCCGAGGAGTTTGACAGTTTGCCTCTCCCGGATCTGCTGGGAGAGGGTCAGTTATCCGGGGACTTAGGGGAAGTCACCCTGGGGGATCGGTTGAGCCCACAGGAGCGGAGCGAGGTACAACAGCTGTTGAGGGAGAAGCAGGATATCTTCTCTAATGTACCTGGTTACACTCCTCTGGCCACTCACAGAGTAGACACCCCAGGGCAACTTCCCATGCGTCAGACCCCGTACCGCATCCCAGAAGCGGTACGGGCGAACATGCGCAAGGAGATCGATGAGATGCTCCAGCTGGGGGTGATTGAGCCCTCCGACAGCCCCTGGGCATCTCCGGTAGTACTAGTACCAAAGCGGGACGGCACGACCCGGTTTTGTGTAGACTACCGGAGATTGAATGAGAAGACGGTATCTGACGCCTACCCCATGCCCAGGATAGACGAACTCCTGGATCGGATGGCGAGGGGGCACTATCTCACCACAATTGACTTGTGTAAAGGGTATTGGCAAATACCCTTGGCACAAGACGCCATCCCTAAGTCGGCCTTTGTCACCCCATTCGGCTTGTACCAATTTAAGGTCATGCCGTTTGGGATGAAAAACGCCCCGGCTACTTTTCAGCGGATGGTGGACCGCCTCCTGGATGGGTTGCAAGATTATACCTGCGCATACCTCGATGATATTGCCATTTTCAGCAATACCTGGCAGGAACACCTGACCCATATAGGAGCGGTCCTAGACAGGATTAGGGCCGCTGGTTTAACACTGAAACCAGCCAAATGCAGCATAGGCATGGCTGAAGTACAATACCTAGGTCATCGGGTAGGATGCGGCAAGCAAAAGCCGGAACCAGCCAAAGTAGAGGCTGTAGCTCAATGGCCTACCCCTAGGACTAAGACTCAGGTATTAGCGTTCCTAGGAACGGCCGGATACTACCGGAAATTTGTCCCGAATTACAGTGCCCTGGCCAAACCTCTCACCGACTTGACCCGTAAAAACCTACCCCGCCAAGTAACCTGGACCCCGGAGTGTGAACAGGCATTTCAGTTGTTGAAAGATGCATTGACAAATGCCCCTGTCTTGGCAGCTCCCAATCCAACTAAACGTTTTCTTGTCCACACAGACGCTTCTATGTTTGGATTGGGAGCAGTATTAAGCCAAGTCGGGGCCGATGGCGGAGAACATCCCGTGGCTTACATCAGCCGGAAACTGTTACCTCGAGAAGTAAGCTACGCCGCCATCGAGAAAGAATGCCTGGCTGTGGTGTGGGCCCTGAAGAAATTACAGCCATATTTGTACGGACAAGCTTTTTCCCTGCTCACGGATCACAACCCGTTAGTATGGCTAAACCGGGTGGCTGGGGACAATGCCCGGCTGCTGCGCTGGAGTCTGGCGCTGCAGCCCTTTGACTTTAATATCCAGTACCGCCCGGGTAAACAGAATGGAAATGCTGATGGGTTGTCCCGACAAACTGATCCGTGAGTCTCCCCGGACATCCCCAAGCCGATCCGTGTTGGATCAGACTGTGTATGCCGGCTTGTGGGCAAGGGGGAGCAGTGTAGCGGATAGCACCAGGCGACCCTACAAATATACTGTATATACCTGCATTCGTGTATCTGCTGTGTTTTTCTATGTATTACAGAGAATTGTATTCCTCTGATTGTTTGGTAGTTTCATTCCCTTAGTTTATTCGAATGAAACTACCGAACAACCAGACCTCCCCTGTGTGAAGTCTGTCCTCAATTACCTGTTGCAACATTGTTGCGAACGGGTAATTGAACAGTAAGTAGCCGTCCTTTGTTCTCGGGGGTGGCCGCCATTCGACAAACGAACACGTGGCGGCGGCCATTTTAAAACTCCCGAACAGCGGTGTTTTGCCGTCGAGTGTCTGGAACTAAAATCGGACACTCGAGTAGGCAAACACCGCTGAGACCTCCACAGCCCTGGTCCGTTCGGTTCCAAACTACCGAACGGCCCCTCGTTCGGTAGATAGAAAATACCGAACGAGGGGATTCAGGCGAACCCTCCCTAGCCTCTATAGCTAGAGGTTTTCGTGTATTTTATTCCCTTATGCCAGGACCGACCGCAGGGCCCATTCACATGGAACCGGATTCGGCTATCTCAGTTCGTGCGGTCGGTCATTTTATTCCCTCCATACTTTTCCCGAACCCCTGGTCTGATCTGGGTGATTTTTGGATATGTTGTTCACCCAGATCAGGGGTATCCGGGGATGTAGGATTTAAAGAGGTACCCCTACGTTTAGGGGTACATCCAGAAACGGGGGGAATTGGTGTGCTGGATAAGGGGATTATGATGCTGGCTGAGGGGAGGAGATGTGTGGGAGGTTACCAGGACAGGATTGGCTACTGTAATAATTACTGTAAATCCCTCCCTTGCATGGGAGCATGCTTTATAAGGAGACTGTGATTAAAGGCTTTCAGTTATGCTCCTGAAACTGTGTGTCGTCCAGTTATTGGGATTGCTGTTGGGATATTGCTGTATTTTACCTGCTGGAAGCCTTGCCTGTGGATTTACTATTTACTTGTTCCTGAGTCCCACTTGGATTATAAGCAGGGATAACCTGGGTAATATTGCATCTCCGCTACAGCTACTGTACCTCATTTGTCCCAGTCTTCCATCTGGTCCCCTAGGGGAGTGTCCACCGGGTGGGAGACCTGCATTAATACTGGGCAGGTAGCCCTCAATATACCAGAATCCTGTTTTACCCTCAAGACGGAGCTTGGTCTCGTGTTTGGGGGGATTGCTACTTTGGAGTATTCTTTTGCCTGTTCCAGGAGAGAAGGATTTCGGCTGATTCTCAGTTCGGGGAATTGGAGTGTTCGTGAGCTGCTAGTCCTGTATAGAGGGATTTCGTATAATTATCCAGTTTGGTGAATTGGAGCGTTTGTGAGTTGCTATTCCCGTAATAAGGTGAACTCCCTATTCTGTATTAACCTACGATACCCGGGTTATACCGTAACAATTGGGTTCTCCTGCCATAGCCTACCATGCCAGCATTGCCTTACTCTTGTTCCCTACCAGCACACTGGGTTCTCCTGACATATCCTACCATGCCAGAATTGCTTGACTCGGGTACCCTACCAGCACACTGGGTTATCCTGCCATAACCTACCATGCCAGCATTGCCTGACTCCGGTACCCTACCAGCACACTGGGTTCTCCTGCCATATCCTACCATGCCAACATTGAGTGACTTGTGTACCCTATAGCACACTGGGTTCTCCTACCATATCCTACCATGCCAGCATTGCCTGACTTCTGTACCCTAAGTGCACACTGGGTTCTCCTGCCATATCCTACCATGCCATCATTGCCTGGCTCCTGTACCATCTCAGCAGAACGGGTTTTTCTGCCATGGCTTACGATGCAAGCATTGCCTGAGTCCAGTACCCTACCAGCACATTGGGTTCTCCTGCCATATTCCATCATGACAGCATTGCTTGACTCCAGTACCCAACCTGCACACTGGGTTCTCCTACCGTATCCTACCATGCAGCATTGCCTAACTTAGGTACCCTACCAGCACACTGGGTTCTCCTGCCATATCCAACCATGTCAGCATTGCCTGACTCCAGTACCCTAACTGCATAATGGGTTCTACTGCCATATTTTACCATGCAAGCATTGCCTGACTTCAGTACCCTACCAGCACACTGTGTTCTCCTGCCATATCCTACCATGCCAGCATTGCATGACTTCTGTACCCTAACTGCATACTGGGTTCTACTGCCATATCTTACCATGCCAGCATTGCCTGTCTCTGGTACCCTCTCAGCAGAATGGGTTCTCCTACTATAACTTACGATGCCAGCATTGCCTGATTCCAGTACTCTACTAGCACACTTGAGTTTTCCTGCCATATCCTACCATGCCAGCATTGCCTGACCCCAGTACCCTACCTGCACACTGGGTTCTCCTGCCATAACCTACCATGACGGCATTGCCTAACTTCGGTACCCTACCACATTGGGTTCTCCTGCCATATCATATCATGCCAGTATTGTCTGACCCCTACCAACAGAATGAGTTCTTCTGCCATATTCTACCATGCCAGCACTGCCTGACTTGTGTACCCTACCAGCACACTGGGATTTCCTGCCATATTCCATCATTGCCTGACTCCAGCACCCTACCAGCACAACAGGTTCTCCTGCCATATCCTATCATGCCGGCATTGCCTGATTCCGGTACTCTACCAAGGTATAGCTTGGAGGAAAGACAAGACAGGGGGGATATGACATTCCATGTTTCTACCAGCACACTGGGTTCTCCTGTCTCCATGCCATCATTGCCTAGCTCCAGTACCCTCTCAGCAGAACGCGTTTTCCTGCCATAGCTTACGATGCAAGCATTGCCTGAGTACAGTCCCCTACCAGCACATTGGGTTCTCCTGCCATATTCCATCATGACAGCATTGCCTGACTCCAGTACCCTACCTGCACACTGGGTTCTCCTTCCATATCCTACCATGCAAGCATTGCCTAACTTAGGTACCCTACCAGCACAACGGGTTCTCCTGCCACATCCTACCATACCATCATTGCCTGGATACGGTACCCTACCAGCACGGCTCTCTTGCTGCACCCTGGCCTTTTCTGTGGCAGTGAAAGCTGTCCGGCCTCCAAAATTCAAAGGTTTAATCTACAAATAGTTATTAAAGTGAAAAATCTGTCAGTAGAATATATCTGTACAGCGTTTCTTTATAAATTAGTAAATGGAACCTAGAGCAAGCTGTGCAATATGAAGACTGCATCGGGCCAATCTGGAAGAGGGTTGTTAATGAAGCGGTTAATAACACCCATTCTCCCACCAGATCCGTCTCCAGTATCTGCATGCAGGGTTCTGTACACAGACAGTGCAGCCAGTATCCCGCTGGTTATATGCAACAAACGCTATCTGTATACAGTTCATATCAATGGTGGCCAAAAATGCTGGCTGAGGAGTATGGGTGTTGTAGCTTTCCGCTAGCTGGGGATCTACCGTTACTAAAAGGTTGATGGTATCAGTACACATGCCTTCCCATAGACATCGGGGGAGTATACTGTCCACAGATACTGCACAGCACTGCCAGGCGGCCATTAGTACTCGGTTTACTCTAGTCTGACATCAATAGGAACTAGAAGCTTCCTAGAAAGACGTTAGCGAGATACGTGTATTTCACAAAGTATGATGCAAATGATGTGTACAGTAAACAGAAAGGGCCCCTGGCCAATCCCATACATTCAGACTGCCATTACTGAGGAAATTCCACATCCAAAACAAAAGACATTCCTTTCAGATACAAATCTTAATGTACATCTGTCATCTGTATTTGAACATAATAAAATGTAACTGCTAAATGTATCACATTTTCAAAGGCTTGCTGTTTAAATGCAGACTAGTTAACTTCATTGCCTTCTCATCCTGTAAATGATGACACCTCCCCCCCGCTGTACAGTTTGATCCCCCGCTGTACAGTTTGATCCCCCGCTGTACAGTTTGATCCCCCCGCTGTACAGTTTGATCCCCCCGCTGTACAGTTTGATCCACTCTGTACAGTTTGATCCCCCCGCTGTACAGTTTGATTCACCCTGTTGTACAGTTTAATCCCCCTGCTGTACAGTTTGATCCCCCACCGCTGTACGGTTTAACCCCCTGCTGTAGTTTGATTCCCCCTGCTATACAGTTTGATCCCCCGCTGTACAGTTTGATTCCCTCGCTGTACAGTTTGTTTACCCCCACTGTTAAGTTTAAACCCCCCGCTGTACAGTTTGTTCCCCCTGCTGTACAGTTTAATCCCCCCGCTGTACAATTTGTTTCCCCCCACTGTACAGTTTGATCCCCCCCCCGCTGTACAGTTTGATCACCCCCGTTGTACAGTTTAATTCCTCTCGCTGTATAGTTTGATCCCCCGCTGTACAGTTTAATCCCCCCGTTGTATTTTGACCCCCCCACTGTACAGTTTGATCCCCCGCTGTATAGTTTGATTGCCGTTGGCGGTTGTCCCCGCTGTGATTTGAACGCTGCACAGTTTGATCCCCACTGTACAGTTTGATTCCCCAGCTGTAAAGGTTTTGATCCCCTGCAGCGCAGTTTGATCCCCGCTGTACAGTTTGTTTACCCCTGCTGTACAGTTTGATTCCCCCCACTGTACAGTTTAATCCCCTGCTGCAGTTTGATCCCCCCGCTGTACAGTTTGATTCTCCACCGCTGTACAGTTTGATCCCCACTATACAGTTTGATCACCCCCGCTGTACAGTTTGTTTTCCAGCTGCGCAATTTGATCCCCGCTGGCCTGATTTGATCACCATCCGCTGGCGTTTGAGCTACTGGCAGTTTGATCCCGGCTGGCACAGTTTGACCCGCTGTACAGTTTGATTACCCGCTGGCCCGCAATGTTCCCCACTGTACCGGTTGATCCCCAGCTGTACAGTTTGTTTCGCTGTACAGTTTGAATCCCCTTCAATACAGTTTAATCCCAACTGTACAGTTTGTTTCCCCCTGCTGGCCCGCAGTTTGATTCCTTCAGCACGGTTTAATCCCCGGCTGGCCCGCAGTTTGTTTCCACCACTGCTGGCGCAGTTTTGATCCCCATTTCCAGCGAAGTTTGATCCCCCGCTGTACAGTTTCTTTCCCCCTGCTGTACAGTTTCTTTCCCTGCTGTACAGTTTGATCCCCCCGCTGTATAGTTTGTCCCCCCCGCTGTAGTTTGATTCCGCCGCTATACAGTTTGAGCAACCCCCACTATACAGTTTGATTCCCCTCAGCTTGTATGTACGTAGTGGGCATTGGATAGTATTAACCTCATCCCCCCATAAAAACCATAACTTACCCCTTCAAATAACGACAGACAACTTCTTGGGAAAACAGGCCACAGCATTTATTAACATCACCAAATACTGTATTAACTCCTTAAACATATAACATAATAAATTAACATAAACACTTTTTATACAGTCATACAGTAATCAAGAAAACCGTCCTTGCCAATCTAACTTCCCCAAGGCTCTCACCTCCCCCCCTTGGCATAATACAACCTCAACCATAATGCTCCCCACCAGTCGACTTACAAACCAGTGGGGACACGTCCAACCTGGTACCTCCTCCAGGTTCACCATAAGAGACAGGGGGAGGATGAGACCCGGCCATTATCCCCCTTTTCATCTAATCTACCATCCCTTATTTGGCAAGGATATGCCCCGCCACAAAACCCGCTGTTTTAAGCCTAAAATCAGCGGGTGCCCCCACCGAAACCCCCATGGCCTGTTCTAAAGCTTCTTGAAGCGCCAAATTAAACAGGTCGAGCCCGACCTACGTCAGATGCACCCCATCTGGTCGAAAAAAATGTGCCGCATCTTTTTCAAAAACCTGGTGCCGTATCGAGATTTCCCCAACCCCCGTTACAAACTTCGTAATCCGCCGATTAAACTTCTTCCTGCTGCGCTCCAGTGCACTCTGGCTGTGGGCCTGCCGCCAAAAAATCCTCGCCACTACCTCAGACCAAATCAAGGATACGTCGGGGAACAAGATCAAGATCTGGGACAAGTCCCTCCTGACCATGTCCACCAGGCACGGTCCCCAGATCGTTACCCCTCAGGTGGATAATCAAAACCGATGGAGCCCCAAGCAAGCAGGAAAGCCTGACCAAGTCAGGGAGGAGCCGGACCCACCTCATGCCTCTGACCCCGAACCACCGTACCTCCGCAGTTACCGGTGTGAGACCGCGACGCTCCCCCCTTGGCCGGACTGCCGCTCTCTGCCTCGCCCAGTGGATATAGGAGTGGCCAATCAACCAGACCTTGTAGGGGACCCGACCTGGGGAGGAAAACAAAACAGTCTAGCTCAGGAGACCGGCAGGACGTACATAAGAGACAAACCCCAGGCGAAACACCCTGACAAACTGAAAATGGGAGAGGAAGCTCCCATCCTCGTGCACTAACAGGGGGCCAGCCAGTGCAGGGAGAACTGCGCAAAAACATCGGAAGGACAGAACTGGGCAGATGGCCAACCCTGGGGCAGCTGCCAGCTGAATCCACTTACCTTTACCAAACACGTCCGTCTTAAATCGGCCCGTCCCTGACATCCGCGAAGAGGATTCCCCCAATGGTTGCCCTGCTTGGACACACCAACTCCCCAATCCTCATGGCCCCTGTGACAGAACCATCTGTCTGCTGGATTTTTTGCCCGTTCGTCTGTTTGTCCCCGTTCGTATGAATGGCTGGTTTCTATAGCCCAGCCATTCGAATGACTCTTTTTCCCGAACAAAACCGCCGAACGAACGGCCACCCAAGTGAGGAGTGTGCTGCAGGTTAACGAAGTGATCACCATTATAACGCTGTGGTTAACCGCAGACACTTCTCAATTAAACCGAACTCAGGGTGGTCGTCGTTCGTATGTCGACCACGAGGCAGCGGCCATTTTAAATCATGCGAACGCTCAGCGGTGTTTGGCTCTATTTCTATGGAACGGAAAAACGGACACTTTTTCTGTCGAACACCGCTGAAACAAGGGAACGCCTGGCTGCCTCCACGAAAGCATGCGAACATCGGCCGTTCGGGAGATTGAGAACACACAAAAGACTTAACCCAGATAGCCCACCCATGGAGTCATTCGTGTACAGAAGGACTGTAAGAACTTTGACTCCATGGCGATTGAACTATGTGTGTGGGATCTGAGCGCTATTCGCCAATAATATGCACTCAGATCCAGGCTATCTGGGGACATGTAATACGAATGGGAAATGTTCAGTCTTCATGTAGTTATGCATTTTTGTGTCTTTTATTATTTCATGTTTAAGATGGCGACTGTCCTTGTCCTGGAGTTAATTGAGTTACTTGGTAATTAACTCCAGGACAGAGGGGAGGGAATCAGAATGTACTGTGGGTAAAATATGTGACTGTGTGTCAGAAATGTCCTGCTATCTGTCTGTACTTTAAGTCTTCCATTTGGTCCCCTAGGGGAGTGTCCACCAGGTGGGAGACCTGCATAAATACGGGCAGGTAGCCCACAGTAAACCCAGATCTTATTTGACCCTCAATGCGGAGCTTCTGTCTCGTTATTGGGGGGATTTCTTCTTCACGTTTAGAGACTGCTGGATGGAACGAAAGCCGCTTTGGGGATATTATTGTTCGACGGTTCCTAGCAGTTCGTATATTGCCGTTCGGGAGTTTGGAGCCGTTCGTGGATTTCGATCGGGAGATTGCCGCTTCCCCTGCATTTGGTTCGTGGGTTACAGAGTAAGCGAACAGAGACTGTACTGCAGCCGGGGAAGGTTTACTAAACGGCGGTTTGGCTTAAAGACACGGGAGGTGTCTTAACAATTGGTGGCAAGCGACGGGATGAATCCTACAGCACTGGAGGTCAGCTACAAGACATGCAGTACGAGGAATTAAGGCGTGCTACACTTAAGGACATATTGGAACGCCGAGGAAGGTCAGCAAGCAATTTAAAGAAACGGGAGATTATTGCTTTGCTAATGGAGATGGATGCAGCAACGGGAATGGAAAGAGTCAACGTGCCCAGTACCTTGGATTTAACACCCGAGGAAATACAATTTAACCGGGCAGTACAAATAAGGCTGGCACATTTTGGCCCCAACCCCTCAGCTGACATCGTAGTTCGTGTGCAGGCAGCAGTTGCAACACAACAGGCAGCCCGGGAAAGAGGAGCTGCAGCAGCAGAGGTACCGTATGACAATAATGTGGTTGCTAGAAAAAAGGTACCTTTTGCTGCGTTTAAAAATTTTGTGGAAACAGAGGGAGAGATTGATGGATTTTTGGCAGACTTTGAGAGGCAGTGTGCGCTACATCAGGTACCTGCAGATGAATGGGTCACCATCCTCTCTGGGAAATTATCTGGCCGGGCTAGTGAAGCTTTTCGGGCCATCCCAGAGGAGGAGATCACCAGCTACCGGGCTGTGAAAGAGGCGCTCCTAGCCAGGTATGCAGTGACCCCAGAGGCGTACAGGCGGAGGTTTAGAGAAACCAACAAGCTGGTTGGGGACTCTTATGTGGAATGGGCCTGCAGAGTCCATCGTACCGCAGCCCACTGGATGGCTGGATGCCAAGCGGTAACTGGGGAGGAGGTGTTACAAGTGTTCCTGCTGGAGCACTGCTTTGATAGACTACCTGCTGGGGTCCGGGAATGGGTCAGAGACAGAAAACCCTCTACCCTACCCGAGGCTGCCCGTCTGGCAGACGAATACACGGATGCCCGCAAGTTGGATGGTACAGCTGCTAAAGCCCCTGCCAGACTGGAATATCGACCAGCAGTAACACCCGCTCCTGCAGTCTACCAACCCCCAGTACACCGTACCCCAGCCGCACCACCAGCTAACAATTATATGCAACCAGCCCGATTTAATGCCCGGGAGTACTCCCAACCCATCCGGTGCTATGGATGCAAGCAGTTGGGGCACAAGCGTCCTGAGTGCCCCCTGAACAGTGCCAACCAGGCTCAGTCCTGGAGGAGACCAGTTAACGGAAACCAGCGACCACCTCAGCCTGCTGCTCACTGCCTAGAGCAGGAGGAATTTTGGGGCATTCTGCACGAGGCAGACCCAGTGCAAGCGGCTCACCAGGATAATCGCCAGCAACATCGGCAAACTGTGAAGCTAAATGGCAGAGTGGTGAATGGGCTGAGAGACACAGGAGCCACGATGACACTGCTCCAAAAGAACTTGGTCTCAGAGCATCAACACACTGGAGACACTGTGGCAGTAAGGGTAGCAGGGGGTGCCGTGTTTCGCTTACCTGTTGCCCGAGTACATTTGGATTGGGGAGTGGGCGCTAGGCATGTGGATGTGGGGGTGATGAAGGACTTGCCCGCAGATGTTCTTTTGGGAAACGATTTGGCCCCTTTGGTTTCAGCCTATGCTCCGATGGGCCCTGCAGACGTGAACCCAGTGACCACCCGTGCCCAGACCCGTGCTGCCGGAACCAGCCCACTTGCTGACGAGACCCAGGTAAGATCTCCTTCCCCGACTGATACCCCAGATCAGGTCCCCTTAAGCTGGGATTCCCCAGAGGAGTTTGGGAGGGAAACCCGGGCGGATCCGACCCTCCAAAGATACAAGGACAGGGCAGAGGCTGGGGAGGAAGGAATAGATGGGGAACGGTATGAGTGGGTGGGGGACAGGTTATATAGGATCCCTAAACCTTCCCAGAAGAGTGTTGCCTCTCCGCCGAATCGCCAGTTAGTGGTACCTGCAAAGTACCGGCAGGAGATTCTGCGGATAGGGCATGATGTTCCTTTAGCTGGACATCTAGGGTCCCGCCGCACAGCCTATAGGATTTCACAGAACTTCTTTTGGCCAAACTTTAACCAGGCTGTGCGGATGTACTGCAGCACGTGTGACACATGTCAACGGGTAGGAAAGCGGGGGGACCACCCTAAGGCTAGGCTATTATCGATGCCTATTATAGGGGAGCCCTTTGCCCGCATAGCCGTTGACATTGTGGGTCCACTGGCTAGGGCTAGTCCATCCGGTAAGAAGTATGTTCTTACCGTGGTGGACTATGCCACCCGCTATCCAGAGGCAGTAGCGCTGTCTAACATAGAGGCAGAGACGGTTGCTGATGCCCTGGCTAGAATTTTTACTAGGGTCGGGTTCCCTAAGGAGATCCTCTCCGACCAGGGAACCCAATTCACCGCTGTGCTCACCCAGCAACTGTGGAAGGTGTGCGGCATTGAGCCGTTACTTAGCTCACCCTACCACCCACAGACTAACGGTCTCTGCGAGCGCTTTAACGGTACCCTCAAACAGATGCTGAGGACCTTTACAGACACTTGCAGAGACTGGGAGAGATTCCTGCCTCATCTATTATTTTCTTATAGAGAGGTGCCCCAGGAATCTACTGGGTTCTCCCCCTTTGAGCTGCTGTATGGGAGCTGAGATGGACCCCTAGATCTCATTAGAGGCCACTGGGAGGGGGAGACGGAGCAGGAAGGGACCCCCATAGTGCCATATGTTCTGGAACTCCGGGACCGCATGGAGAAACTGTCCCTGATGGTAAGGGAGAATCTCCAGGTGGCCCAGGGGAGACAGAAGAGATGGTACGATCAGGGTGCCCGACAGCGGGTCTTCCAGGTTGGGCAAAAGGTATTGGTGCTTAAACCTGTGAAGGCCAACAAGATGCAAGCATCTTGGCAGGGCCCGTACAAGGTAGTGGCACAGATCTGCGACACTACTTACTTGATAGCCAGCTGTGCAGATGAGAGGATCCAGCGGTCCTTTCATGTGAACATGCTGAAAGAGTACCAGGAGAGACCTGAGAACATTGCAGCAGTGTGTGCCCCAGCTGCAGATGATTCTGAGAATTTACCCCTTCCAGATCTATTAGAAAGGGATTCCCAGACTGACCTTACTACCTTGGTACAGCTAGGGGACCGGTTGAACCCCACAGAAAGGGTACAGGCGCAGCAGTTGTTATGGGGGAAGCAGGCGACGTTCTCCCAGGAACCAGGTTATACCACCCTAGCTGTGCATAAGGTAGAGACCCCTGGACAGACCCCGTTACGACAGCCCCCCTACCGTACCCCTGAAGCAGTCCGTGAAGGAATGCGGAAGGAGATACAGGAGATGACCCAACTTGGGGTTATCGAGCACTCCGACAGCCCTTGGGCCTCGCCTGTAGTCCTGGTGCCAAAGAAAGATGGGACCACCCGGTTCTGTGTGGACTACAGGCGACTCAACGAGCGGACCACCACTGACGCCTACCCAATGCCCCGGGTAGACGAATTACTGGATCGTATTGCCAGGGGGCGATATCTGACTACCATAGACCTGTGTAAGGGCTACTGGCAGATCCCCCTGGCCGAGGATGCTATCCCCAAGTCGGCATTTGTCACCCCATTTGGCCTGTACCAATTTAAGGTCATGCCTTTTGGGATGAAAAATGCACCGGCTACTTTCCAACAGATGGTGGATAGACTCCTGGATGGCTTCCAAGAATTTGCCTGTGCATACTTGGACGACATTGCGATCTACAGTGGGTCCTGGGAGGAACACCTGGTACATGTAGGGGTAGTGCGGGATAAGATTAGGGCCGCTGGCCTGACGTTGAAGCCAGAAAAGTGTCATCTAGGTATGGCTGAAGTGCAGTACCTGGGTCACAGAGTGGGGTGTGGGAGCCAGAGACCAGAGCCAGCCAAGGTAGAAGCAGTGGCTAACTGGCCCACACCCACTACTAAGACCCAGGTATTGGCCTTCTTGGGGACGGCAGGGTACTACAGACATTTTGTCCCTGACTACAGCGCTATCGCTAAGCCCCTGACAGACCTGACGAAGAAGAACTTGCCTAAGCAGGTCCTGTGGTCTCCGGCTTGTGAAGCTGCGTTCCAGGCACTGAAGCAGGCTCTTGTGAATGCCCCTGTCTTGGCTGCCCCAGTCCCTAACAAACGCTTTCTCGTCCATACAGATGCTTCCATGTATGGACTGGGGCTGTGCTGAGCCAAGTCGGGGAAGATGGAGGAGAGCACCCTGTCGCATATCTCAGCAGAAAGTTGTTACCCAGAGAAGTGAGTTATGCGGCAGTGGAGAAGGAGTGTTTGGCTTTGGTCTGGGCATTGAAAAAGTTAAGTCCCTAATTGTATGGGCAAGAGTTTTCCCTTGTGACTGATCACAACCCACTCGTTTGGCTTAACCGGGTCTCAGGAGACAATGGGAGACTGCTGAGATGGAGCTTGGCACTACAGCCCTACAATTTTACCATCAGCTACAGACCCGGTAAGCTGAACGGGAATGCAGATGGGTTGTCACGACAAACAGACGTTTCCCTCACCTCGTAGTCCGGTCATCCCCAAGTTGACCCGCCATAGGGTCAAGCCGGGTCTGCCGGAGTGTCCCACAAAGAGGGAGCCGTGTGACAGAACCATCTGTCTGCCTGGATTTTTACTACGTTCGTCTGTTTGTCCCCCGTTCGTATGAATGGCTGGTTTCTATAGGTCATCCCCAAGTTGACCCGCCACAGGGTCAAGCCGGGTCTGCCGGAGTGTCCCACAAGGAGGGAGCCGTGTGACAGAACCATCTGTCTGCTGGATTTTTGCCCGTTCGTCTGTTTGTCCCCGTTCGTATGAATGGCTGGTTTCTATAGCCCAGCCATTCGAATGACTCTTTTTCCCGAACAAATCTGCCGAACGAACGGCCACCCAAGTGAGGAGTGTGCTGCAGGTTAACGAAGTGATCACCATTATAACGTTGTGGTTAACCGCAGACACTTCTCAATTAAACCGAACTCAGGGTGGTCGTCGTTCGTATGTCGACCACGAGGCAGCGGCCATTTTAAATCATGCGAACGCTCAGCGGTGTTTGGCTCTATTTCTATGGAACGGAAAACGGACACTTTTTCTGTCGAACACCGCTGAAACAAGGGAACGTCGGGCTGCCTCCACGAAAGCATGCGAACACCGGCTGTTCGGGAGATTGAGAGCATACGAAAGACTTAACCCAGATAGCCCTCCCATGGAGTCATTCGTATACCGAAAGACTGTAAGAACTTTGACTCCATGGCGATTGAACTATGTGTGTGGGATCTGAGCGCTATTCGCCAATAATATGCACTCAGATCCAGGCTATCTGGGGACATGTAATACGAATGGGAAATGTTCAGTTTTCATGTAGTTATGCATTTTTATGTCTTTTATTATTTTATGTTTAAAATGGCGACTGTCCTTGTCCTGGAGTTAATTGAGTTACTTGGTAATTAACTCCAGGACAGAGGGGAGGGAATCAGAATGCACTGTGGGTAAGATATGTGACTGTGTGTCAGAAATGTCCTTCTATCTGTCTGTAATTTAAGTCTTCCATTTGGTCCCCTAGGGGAGTGTCCACCAGGTGGGAGACCTGCATAAATACGGGCAGGTAGCCCACAGTAAAACCAGATCTTATTTGACCCTCAATGAGGAGCTGCTGTCTCGTTATTGGGGGGATTTCTTCTTCACGGTTAGAGACTGCTGGATGGAACGAAAGCCGCTTTGGGGATATTATTGTTCGACGGTTCCTAGCAGTTCGTATATTGCCGTTCGGGAGTTTGGAGCCGTTCGTGGATTTCGATCGGGAGATTGCCGCTTCCCCTGCATTTGGTTCGTGGGTTACAGAGTAAGCGAACAGAGACTGTACTGCAGCCGGGGAAGGTTTACTAAACGGCGGTTTGGCTTAAAGACACGGGAGGTGTCTTAACAGCCGGGTCACGTGAGTGACCCTGATGTTTGCATAAATTTGCGACCTCCCAGCGTGCAGCGTTATACATGCTGCCCCTGGGAGGCATGGAGGACGCGAGCGGCGGAGAGGAGACGTCGCTCGCCGACAGGTAGGAGGAGGGGAGACCGCGGGCGGCGACGGACTGAGGGTGACCCCTGACATAACCCCCCGTCGAGGACCGCCCGATGGGCGGGAAGCCAAAGGCTTCAAAGGAAACCGCGCATGAAAGGAGCGGATCAAAGAGGGCGCATTCAAGTCAGAGGCAGAAACCCAAGACCGCTCCTCAGGGCCGCCACCCTTCCAATCTACCAGATACTGCAACCGACCCCGAGATAAACGAGAATCAAGCAGAGCAGCCACTTCGTACATGTCACTGGAGACAGCGCGGAGGGAATCCAGATGCCTGAGAGGACCAGAGAATCGATTACAGAGCAGGGGCTTCAAAAGGGAGGTGTGAAAAGTGTTAGGTATACGCATGGAAGAAGGCAAGGCCAGGGAGTAGGACACAGGATTTACCTTACGCAATACCTTATAGGAGCCAAGAAACCTGGGCGCAAATTTCATTGAGGGGACCCTGAGGCGGGGATTCTTAGAGGACAACCAAACCCTATCACCCAGGACATAAGAAGGAGCAGCACCCCTACGACGATCAGCAAATCTCTTCTGAGTAGCAGTCGCACGAGAAAGAGTAGCATGGACCTGATCCCACATCTTCCGTAAGGAGGTGAGGTGCTCGTCCAAAGCGGTTATTCCCTTGTCGGAGAACACGCCGGGAAGGACAGAGGGTTGGAACCCATAAGCAACCATAAAAGGACTTAAGCCAGTGGTCAAATGAGTCACGGTGTTCCTGGCGAATTCAGCCCAGGGAAGGACCAATTGTCCTGGTGCGCATTCGTGAAGCAGCGTAAATATAACTCTACAGATTGATTTGCTCATTCGGCGGCTCCATTAGATTGTGGATGATAGGAGGACGTAAATGACAAGGAGATCCCCATCTCAGCACAAAAGCCCCTCCAAAACCGAGAGACAAATTGAGGACCCCTGTCGGATACGATATCCTGTGGTATACCATGCAAGCGGAACACCTCTTTGGCAAATACTTGAGCCAACTGAACCACAGAAGGTAGTTTCTTAAGTGGAGTAAAGTGTGCCATTTTAGAGAACCTATCGGTCACAGTCAAAATTACTGTCTGTCCACCAGATGAATGAAGATCTACAATGAAGTCCATGGGTCCATGGTTTCTTGGGCAGAGATAGAGGCATTAGGAGTCCCGGGGGTTTAACATTAGGGGACTTACACTGTGTGCAAACGACAAGCCTGCACATAATCCACTACGTCTTGCTTAAGTGAGGGCCACCAAAACTGTTGAAGGAGACCCTTGTATGTTTTGGTAACGTTTTTTCACGTATAATCTACCAACAGGTGTCTCAGAGGGTGCTTGGGTTTGGTATGTCTTGATACCATCAGGAAGAAGAGACGAAATAACCAAACGGGTAGCAGCTATTATCTTAGATGTAGGTACAATGGGTTCAGGAGTGGGGGCAATTGACTCCAAAGGTTCATATTGTCTGGAGATAGCATCAGCCTTGACATTACGGTACCCAGGCCTATATGTGATAATGAACTGAAAGCGTGAAAGACATAAGGACCATCTGGCTTGACGAGAGGACAACCTTTTAGCATCTGCTATATAGGAGAGATTCTTATGATCAGTTATAACCAGGATTTTGTGTCTAGCTCCTTCTAATAAGTACCTCCATTCTTTAAAAGCCATCACAATAGCTAATAGTTCCCTGTTCCCGACGTCGTAATTCTTTTCCAAATCAGACAGCTTTTTAGAAAAGTAACAACAGGGATGGAGGGGTTCGTTATACGATAGTCTTTGTGATAATACAGCTCCTACACCTGATTCTGAAGCGTCTACTTCCATAACAAAGGGAAGGGCCTTCCCTTCCCTTTGTTATGGAAGTAGACGCTTCAGAATCAGGATGGTGTAGCACAGGGGCAGTGACAAATGCCTTTTTGAGAGTCTCGAAGGCTTTAACGGCTTCAGGAGTCCAAAACCTGGGGTGCAAACGCTTTTTAGTCAGTTTCGTGATAGGAGAAATGACTGATGAAAAGTTTTTAATAAACCTGCGATAATAATTGGCAAAGCCTATAAATCGCTGTATTGCCTTAAGACCTTGAGGAAGAGGCCAAGACAATATGGCTTCTAATTTAGAAGGATCCATACTGAACCCCTGTTCAGAAATGACGTACCCTAGGAATTGTACTGATTTTTGGTCAAATAAACATTTCTCCAATTTACAATAAAGACCGTTCTGCAGCAATCTCTTAAGTACCATCCTCACATGGGCATGATGTGACTCCAAATCAGGAGAATATACAAGTATATCATCGACATAAACCATGGCACAGACATGCAGTAAATCTCTAAGGACATCATTTATGAGGTCCTGAAAGACAGCAGGAGCATTACACAGTCCAAAAGGCATGACTAGATACTCGTAATGCCCACTGCGTGTATTGAAAGCTGTCTTCCATTCATCATTCTCTTTTATACGAACCAAGTTATAAGCTCCCCTGAGGTCTAGTTTAGTATAGTATCTAGAACCTTTAACACGGTCAAACAACTCAGTAATGAGAGGGATAGGATAAGCGTTTTTAACTGTTATATTATTCAGGCCCCTGTAGTCTATACATGGCCTCAAATTGCCCTCTTTCTTGGCAACAAAAAAGAAACCAGCACCAGCCGGAGAGGAGGACCTTCTGATAAAACCTTTACGTAAGGATTCCTGTATGTACTCCTCCATGACCTGGTTTTCTTTCTCAGAAAGTGGGTAGACCTTACCCCTAGGAGGCATAGTACCAGGTAACAGGTTTATGGCACAATCGTAATCCCGGTGTGGGGGTAGTTTATCAGCTTCCCTTTTTTCAAAGACCAATGCGAGGTCTGCATACACAGGAGGGACAGAAACAGAAAGTGGTTTAGCTGTAGGCACATGGGGACGTAAACGGGTCATACAGTCTTGTTGACAAGATTCCCCCCAGGAGATTATATCTAGACAACCCCAATCAAGTACCGGGTTATGCTTAACTAACCAGGGAAAGCCCAGAACGATGGAAGCTGAAGGGGAGTCAATTATTTGGAAGGTTAACCTTTCCTTGTGTAAGGCACCCACGTCCATAACCATTTCTTGGGTTTCATGGGTCACCAGAGGTTTATCAAGTGGTCTACCATCTATGGCCTCAACAGCCAAGGGTGTGGCCTTTTGGATCAGATTCAAGGCTGCGGTTTTTGCAAAGTTCTCATCCATAAAGTTGTCTGCAGCACCTGAATTGATCAAGGCTTTAGTTATTATAGTGGTTTGATTGACCAAAAGAGTAACCATAATAAATGGTCTGGAGATGGACACATGAGGGGAAAAAACCATAACACCCAAGGCCGACCCCTCTCTAGGCCTTAGGTGCTGAAGTTTCCCTGCAAACTAGGACAGTTTCTTCGGAGATGCCCCTTCTTTCCACAATAAGGCACAAGCCCTCCCTTCTGCGGTACGTTCTTTCAGCTTCAGTTAAGCCTATAGCACCTAATTGCATGGGTTCGGGAGGTGGTTGATTAGGGGGAGGTAATGCAGTACTCGGTAAAGCAGGTGTATTCATCCTTCTTTGACTACGCCTCTCTCTAATACGGTTGTCAATAAGAATGATATAATCTATTACATCATCCAGAAGAACAGGCAATTCCTTGGATGCTATTTCATCAAGTATGTAAGCGGCCAAACCCTCCTGAAAGGCTGTTACGAGGGCGTCGTTATTCCAAACCACTTCAGCTGCCAGAGTGCGGAATTCAATGGTATAATCCGCTACAGATCTATTACCCTGTCGGACCCGTATGGTTTGTAAAGCCTGGGCAAACTGATCCATACGGTGGTCTAAACCATCCATTCTAGGCTCCTGATTTACTAACAACTGTGGAATGTCAGCAGGTTCCATGGTGGCCCTGTTGTAATGTCACGATTCTGGAACCTAACACGCTAACAGGACACAGAGAGGAAAGATGCTATACCGGTCCTTAGAGTGGCTGGGTTAAGCACACTAAGAATGGTCAGGAGACAAGCCAAGTAAAGGGAGCCAGAAAACGGGAGAACGAGAAACAAGCTGAGGTCAAAGGAATGGAGAAGACAGGATAATCGGAATAATGAGCAAAATAATCGGTAACCAGAGAGAAACACGAGCAAACTGCAATACAGGTATCACAAGACCATAACAGGGCACTGAGAGACAGGAAAGGTAAGTATAAATACCCTTTGCTTAATTCTGATTGGATAACTTCCTATCAGAATTAACAATCACACGTGGGAGATATCTACACCTCCCACTGTGATTGTGGTACTGTTGCTTTAACGCCGGGTCATGTGAGTGACCCTGGCGTTTGCATAAATTTGCGACCTCCCAGCGTGCAGTGTTATACATGCTGCCGCTGGGAGGCATGGAGGACGCGAGTGGCGAGCGTCGGAGAGGAGACGCCGCTCACCGACAGGTAGGAAGAGGGGCGTGCAGTGGCGTGCAGCCTCCCCTCACAGCCGCCCGCGGACCCCTGACAGAGGGTTAACTTTTATTTATTTTAATCCTCAGGGGTTAAATTTATTTAAGTAATTAATTTAAATATTTTAAAATATTTATTTATTTAGCTAGCGTGGGTAGAAGTTAGTGGGGAAATTGGGGGATTTATGGTTAGGCTAGTTAGGGGTTAAAAGTTAAAAAAACAATAAAAAGTGAAAAAAAACTTTTGAAAAGTTTAAACAAAGTTTTAAAATAATAAAATATGTTATTAAAAGCTAAATAAAACTTTTTAAAAGTTTTAAGAAAAACTTTGAAAAAGTTAAAAAAATGTTTAAAAAAGGGGGAAAATTTGTATTACCTTTACACTTGGTACAGGCTAGCGAAAAAATTATACCACGCTAAGGTTTCAAATCTGCCTTTTGAAACACCCTGAGGTGTCTTCTTATTACCTTTACACTTGGTACAGGCTAGCGAAAAAAATTATACCACGCTAAGGTTTCAAATCTGCCTTTTGAAACACCCTGAGGTGTCTTCTTTAGGAAATGGTATGCCTTTGTGAAGTAACTGGAAAACACAACCTATTAAAAAAAATTCCAAAGTGGGGCATGGACCCAGCGTAAAAATTCTAATTAAATGGCTGTGTCTCAAATATGCCCTTTCAACGTTGTCATACGGGGGTACATACAGGGGTATTGCTGTACTTAAATGACATAGCTGAGCAACATATGATGTATTATACTGTTGTAGCACATATATAAGGTTTGCAAAATATATATTACAAACTCATTGAGTATGTCAAAAAGGCATAACAAATTCTTATTACCACTACACTTGGTATAAGCTAGCGGAAAAATTATTTCACGCTAAGGTTCAAAATACGTCTTTTGAAATACCCTAGGGTATCTTCTTTAAGAAATGGTAGCTGGAATAATTAACCTACAAAAAAAACTCCAAAGTGGGGAATGGACACAGCGTAAAAATTTAAAGTTTGAAAAAACTTAAATGGCTGTGTCTCAAATGTGCCCCTTCAATGTCCGCATATACCTGACAAAGGTACATATGGGGGTATTGCTGTGCTCAGACAACATAGCTGAGCAAGATAGGAAGTATTAAATAGCTGTAGCACACATAAGGTTTGCAAAATACACAGTACAAACTCACTGTGTGTGTCAAAAAAAGCAGAAAAAAATCCTTATTACCACTACACTTGGTACAAGCTAGCGGAAAAATGATCCCATGCTAAGATTCAAAATATGCCCTTTGAAATACCCTGGGATGTCTTCTTTAAGAAATAGTATGCCTTTTTGGGGTTGTTGGAAAAAGCAGCCTGCAAACATATTTAAAAATAGAATATGGACCCATTAAAACTCTCCATATAAATTTACACTTGAAAACCTGAACTTGTCACGTCTCTTTCACAGAACTGTAACTTCACAAAATAGTGTCTAGGCCATACATTGGGCTTATTGTTTTACTCAGAAGAGGTAACTGAGCATACTTAGGGGGAATTTATGGCAGTGGCACTTACCAAATGTAAGAAATACCCAGCGAAAATG
>OW240924.1:5524295-5537710 GCA_933207985.1 Pelobates cultripes | reverse complement strand
GGGGTTGGCGCAAGGGGGTCGAATCTAACGTTTCTACCTTATGGGTAGCCAACGGGTATAGCCGGGTAAATTGGAAAACGTGGCCTTCTTTTCCCGAAGCAACTTTTGTACCTGGGCCCGTTCTTGGGTATTTAATCTTTCTCCTAACTGTACCTCTCCCAGATCTCCGCTCTGGCCCTCTTGGTCTAGGAGCTCGGGTAGGGGTAGGTTATCAAAATCTTCCGTGGCAGGGGCACAGATTGCGGTGACTTCCTCCGTCCGTTCGTGGTACGGCTTGAGCATGTTCACATGGAGCATGCGTTTGCCTCCCACGCCGGTAACCGGGCCGATCACATAGGTGGTGTCACAGATCTGTTCCACTACCTTGTATGGGCCCTGCCAGGAAGCCTGCAGCTTATCTTTGTGGACGGGTCGCAGGATTAGGACTTTCTGCCCCACCTGAAAGCTGCGGTCCCTGGCTCCCTTATCATACCATCGGCGCTGTCGTTATTGCGCTACCTGGAGATTGTCTCGGACGGTCTGGGTTAGCCTCTCCAGGCGTTCCCGGAACTCGAGCACATATGGTAAGATAGGGGTGCCATTAACGGTTTCGTCTCCCTCCCAGTGTTCCCGTATCAAGTCAAGAGGTCCCCTCACTCTCCTCCTGAATAATAATTCGAACGGAGAGAATCCGGTGGATTCTTGCGGCACTTCTCGATACGCGAACAGTAGGTGGGGTAAAAACCTCTCCCAGTCCTTTTGGGTGTCCATGAACGTGCGGATCATTTGTTTCAGGGTTCCGTTAAACCGTTCACAGAGCCCATTGGACTGGGGGTGATATGGGGAGTTGAGGATTTGTTGTATCCCACATATTTTCCAGAGCTGATGGGTCACTTCAGCAGTAAACTGGATGCCTCTATCGGAGATAATCTCCCGGGGAAATCCTACCCGGGTGAATATCCTCATCAGGGCTTCGGCTACCGTTTCTGCGTGTACGTTCGTTAGGGCCACTGCCTCGGGATACCGGGTGGCGTAGTCCACCACAGTTAGGACATACTTCTTGCCGGAGGGGCTGGGTTTTGCAAAGGGACCTATAATGTCTACTGCCACCCTACTGAATGGTTCTTCAATGATGGGCAGAGACCGTAGTCGGGCTTTGTATCTGTCCCCCCTCTTGCCTACCCTTTGGCAGGTATCGCAGGTCTGACAATACCGCTTAATATCCTGGGAAATACCTGGCCAAAAGAAATTTTGGGTCAGCCTGTGCTTGGTCCGACTGATGCCTAGGTGTCCAGACAGAGGGATATCATGGGCTATGCGTAACAGCTCTAACCTATATTTTCGAGGCACTATTAGCTGTTTAATGGGCAACGGTATTGACCCGGACACTACCTTCTCTGCGTGCCGATATAGTAGCCCTTTGTCCCAGATATATCTTTCCCCCTCTAACCCAGCTTGATTTTTATCCATGCGGTCTTTGTACACCTGTAACGAAGGATCTAGGGCTACTTCGGCCCCGAACTCTATGGAATTGGCCCAGGGCAGGATAGGGGGTAGGGGAGGGTCATTTCTTACCTGAGCCTCAGAGTGTTCGGATGGTGCAGTGGTGCGGGCCTGTTGCCGGGTCACCACCGGGTATGCTTCTTGTACGGTGGGCTGTGGAACAAAAGCTGAAGTCAGCTCCCCCAAATCGTTGCCCAAAATCACATCCGCTGGCAAGTCTTGCATCATCCCCACATATACATTCCCGTGCCCCGCTCCCCAATTCAAGTGCACCTTGGCCGTGGGTACTTTGTAAATGGCTCCCCCAGCCACCCGTACAGCCACACAGTCCCCCGTGAGTTTGGGCTTGGGTACCAGATGACTGCGTACTAGAGTTAGGGTAGCTCCCGAGTCACGAAGTCCTTGTACTTTCCTCCCTTCCATGTGTACTTCCTGGCGGTGTCCTTGGCGGTTATCGGAGGCAGCCTGGATAGGGTTCACCTCGTGTAGAGTACCGAGGGGTTCCTCCCGGGTCGTCCCCAACTCCAGATTTTGGTAGGATTCGGCCTGTAGACAGTGGACTGCGGCACGGTTGCTCGGGGCGGCGTTATTCCAGCTGGGTCGAGGCCGGTTCCGTGGGCAGTCTCTCTGGATGTGTCCCTGTTGGTTGCAGGTATGGCACCGGATTGGTGGACGTGCTGAATATCTGGGGGGGTAGGAATTCTGGTTTACCCCTGGTTGCTGGTACGTTGTGGGGCCCCCTGGAGGGCTGGCCGTTGTAGGGGGGATGGTGGCTCGGGTGGGTATGGGTTGATCTCTCCGATTGTCCTGGAAATCGTCTGCCATATTAGCCGCTTCCTGCAGGGTGTGTGGCTTTCTGTCCCGGATCCAGTTTTGTAGGTAGGTCGGGACGCCATTGAAGAATTGTTCCAGTACCATTAGCTGGAACAGACCTTCCAATGTATCAACTTGGGCGGCCTCCAGCCACCCTTTGGCAGCTCGTTGTAGCTGGTGCGCCCACTCCACATGGGTGTCCTTACTGGGTTTTTTAATGTCCCGAAACTTATTTCGGTATGCCTCTGATGTGATGGCATACCGGGCTAGGATGGCCCGCTTTACTTTAGCGTAGTCTCTACTATCCTCGTCTGGTACTGCCCGGTACGCTTCGGCGGCTCGCCCAGATAATCTCCCCGCTAGTAGGGGTACTCTGTCTGCATCATTAATTTCGTGCAGCAAACACAGTCTCTCGAAATCCTGTAAATAGTCGTCAACGCCACCCTCTGTCTCCACATAGCTTTTGAAGGCTTGATATGGGATTTTGGTTTTCCCTGGGAAACTATGGATTGGCGTTGCGGCTCTTTCTCTGGCTTGCTGGTTTCCTGGCGGCCCCCTAGCCATAATGTACTCCTGTACATTGGCGAACAGCCGGTTAAACATTTCTGTAGATGGTGGTTCAGGAAATAAAGCCAGTCGTGCTCGGAATTCCGCTGTAAATTCGTTGTTTTGTCCCTCCATTTGAGGTGCTGCAGCAGCTGCGGCTCTGTCTCCTTCCATGAGCTCCGTAATTAGGACAGCCTTTGCCTTGTTACTGGCGATTGCTCCTCTTGCTTCCAGCAGCTCCTTTAATGTGCTCCGTTTTAGCAGGGTGTAATCTGTTCCCATTCACCTGCTGTTCGTGAGGTTTATTCGAATGCGCTGATTCCCGAACGCTTGTTCCTTGATTCGTTTAAAAATCTGCCGAACGTTGCTTTGCTGTGTAAATTCAATCCCGTCGCTTGCCACCAATTGTAGCGGAGAGGCAGTATGATCCACGATATCTCCGCTGGGTAACAGGAACAACAAAGGATAATCCAGGGAATCAGCATATAATAATCCAAACAGCACTGCAGTAACCCTTCCTTCCCAAGAACTAGACGACACATAGGCTGGGAGTCAACTGAGGTTTTAATCACAGGTCACAGTATTTATGCAATTCCCCATGCAAGGGGTTTCCAAACTGACATTACAGGGGTTGTACAGGAGGGGACTACATGGGGGACTTACAGTACCACATATTTCTCCCATCAGGCACCGCTGCACGAGAGGGATCATCCTCCCAGAATGCACCGTTAAGGGGATTATCCCCTCGTGCAGCAGAACCGGCAATTCACACAAAAATCTACAACTGGTATAATATACGGTGGATTTACACGAATGGACGTTCGGTAGATAGCTGGGGTCTGGGCGCATCATTCGTGAGATTGCCGCTCAGATCCCAGCTAAAATAACCGAACGCCGCACAGAAAACACATTTCTTTCCAAACCCACGAAAAGAACCGATTGCTTTTAGTGAACCTGGTCCTGAAACTCCCGAACGTCCTGGAGGCTCAGCGGTGTTCGTGCCGTCGAATAACTGTTGGTAATGCTATGCGTTCGACGACACGGACCCGCTGAAGAACCAGGGATCCAAGATGGCCGACCGCCGCATGGTCGGTAACAATGTTGCAATCGGTTAACTAGCGCCACACGCCTCTAAGTGTGTGGGCTATTAGGGGGTATCGCATTCGTTTCACGAACGGCCCTCCAAAGTGCCGTTCGCGAAACGAACGGGAATCCCCATACAAACCGCCATTTGCATTCGGCGGAACAGATAGGTACAGGCAATGCAGGGAAAAGATGAAGCAGGCACATACAGTTACAACGTCTCTCTCTCCAGACCTATAGGCAACCCTTAAAGGCATAGTGTCCAGTTATAGTCCGAGTGGCTAGGTTTGCCACAGTGGTGCAAGTACAAGCGGCAGTAGCAGCACAACAGGCGCTTCAAGGAAGAGGCGCTGCAGCAGCTGAGGTACCTTATAATAATAATAATGGAAGGAGAAAAGTACCTTTTGCTGCATTTCGGAACTTTGTAGAAGCCGAAGGAGAAATTGATGGGTTCCTGGCGGATTTTGAAAGACAATGTGCCTTACACCAGGTACCCGCAGGAGAATGGGTCCCCATCCTCTCTGGGAAGTTATCCGGCCGGGCCAGTGAAGCGTTTCTGGCCATCCCCGAGGAGGAACTTACCAGCTACAGGGCAGTGAAAGATGCCCTTTTGGCCAGATATGCTGTGACCCCGGAGGCATACCAACAGCGATTCCGGGACACTAACAAGCAGGCTGGCGATTCTTATGTGGAGTGGGCATGCCGAGTACACCGCACAGCAGCCCACTGGATGGCAGGGTGCCAAGCGGTAACTGGGGAAGAAGTGCTGCAAGTATTTCTGTTGGAGCACTGTTTTGACCGCTTACCTGTAGGAGTCAGAGAGTGGGTTAGGGACCGCAAACCCGCTACCTTACCCGAAGCTGCTCGTCTGGCAGATGAGTACACTGACGCCAGGAAACTGGACCAGACAGCAGCCAAGGTCCCTACCCGAGTGGAGTACAAACCAGCAGCCCCTCCAACCTCTGCAGTATATCAACACCCAGCACAACGCACCCCCACCATGCCAACAGCGAACAATTACGTTCAGCCAGCCCGGTTCAACGCCCGGGATTACTCACAGCCGATCCGTTGCTATGGGTGTAAGCAGTTGGGGCACAAGCGACCCGAGTGCCCATTAAACAATTCAAGCCAAGCCCAGTCATGGAGAAGACCAGCCGGCGGAAATCAGCAACCACCTCAACCTTCCGCCCACTGTCTTGAGCAGGAGGAATTTTGGGGTATACTACATGAGGCAGATCCGGTACAAGCAGCGCAGCAGGATAACCGTCAACAGCACAGACAGACCGTTTAACTGAATGGCAAAGCGGTAACTGGTCTGAGAGACACCGGAGCCACTATGACCTTGCTCCAAAAGAACCTTGTGTCCGAACACCAACACACTGGAGATACTGTGGCAGTGAGGGTGGCGGGAGGTGCAGTGTTCCGTTTACCGGTTGCCCGGGTTCACTTGGATTGGGGGGTGGGCTCTGGACACGTGAATGTGGGGGTCATGAAAGACTTACCGGCCGATATTTTGCTTGGGAATGACTTGGCCCCTTTGGTGTCCGCTTATGCTCCAATGGGACCGGCCGCTATCAACCCAGTGACTACCCGTGCCCAGACCCGTGCCGCTGGAACCAGCCCACCTGCTGCTGAGACCCAGGTAAGGACCGAGTCCCCGACTGGTACCCTAGAACAGACTTTTGTTAACTGGGATTCCCCAGAGGAGTTTGGGAGGGAAACTCAGACAGATTCGACCCTCCAGAAGTATAGGGACAGAGCAGATACTGGAGAGGAAGGATTAGATGGGGAAAGGTATGAGTGGGTGGGGGACAGGTTGTATAGGATCCCCAAGCTTTCCCCGAAGAGTGTTGCCCCGCCGCCGAATCGACAGCTGGTAGTGCCCGCGAAATACCGGCAGGAGATTCTGCGGATAGGGCATGATGTTCCACTAGCTGGACATCTAGGTTCCCGCCGCACAGCCTATAGGATCATGCAGAACTTTTTTTGGCCAAACTTCAATCAGGCTGTGCAGACATACTGCAGTACGTGTGACACATGTCAACGGATAGGAAAGCGGGGGGACCACCCAAGAGCTAGGCTTATGTCTATGCCTATCATTGGGGAACCCTTTGCCCGCATAGCCGTTGACATTGTGGGTCCACTGGCCAGGGCTAGTCCATCCGGTAAGAAATATATTCTCACCGTGGTGGATTATGCCACTCGCTATCCAGAGGCAGTAGCGCTGTCTAATATAGAGGCAGAGACAGTTGCTGATGCCCTGGTTAGGATTTTTACCAGAGTCGGGTTCCCTCAAGAGATTCTCTCTGACCAGGGAACCCAATTCACCGCTGTGCTCACCCAGCAACTGTGGAAGGTGTGCGGTATTAAACCGCTGCTTAGCTCACCTTACCATCCACAGACTAACGGTCTCTGCGAGCGATTTAATGGCACCCTCAAACAGATGCTGAGGACCTTTTCTGACACTTGCAGAGACTGGGAGCGATTCCTGCCTCATCTGTTGTTTGCCTACAGAGAGGTGCCCCAGGAATCTACTGGGTTCTCCCCTTCGAGTTGCTATATGGGAGAAGGGTCCGCAGACCCCTCGATCTCATTAGAGGCCACTGGGAGGGGGAGACCGAGCAGGAGGGGACCCCCATAGTACCCTATGTTCTGGAACTCCGGGACCGCATGGAGAAACTGTCCCTAATGGTAAGGGAGAATCTCCAGGTGGCTCAGGGGAGACAGAAGAGGTGGTACGATCGGGGTGCCCGACAGCGAGTCTTCCAGGTTGGGCAGAAAGTGTTAGTACTCAAACCTGTGAAGGCGAACAAGATGCAGGCATCTTGGCAGGGCCCGTATAAGGTGTTAGCACAGATATGTGATACTACCTACCTTATAGCCAGCTGTTCAGATGAAAGGATCCAGCGATCCTTCCATGTGAACATGCTAAAGGAGTATCAAGAGAGACCGGAGAATGTCGCTGCAGTATGTGCCCCTGCTGCAGATGATACAGAAAGTTTACCCTTGCCAGACCTGTTAGAGAGGGACCCCCAGACGGATCTTACTAGCCTAGTACAGCTAGGGGACAGATTGAGCGCTACCGAGAAGGACCAGGCAAGACAGCTTCTGTGGGAAAAGCAGGCGACCTTCTCCCAGGAACCTGGTTACACTACCCTAGCTGTACACAAGGTAGAAACCCCTGGACAGAACCCTCTGCGACAACCCCCTTACCGTATCCCTGAAGCAGTCCGGGAAGGAATGCGGAAGGAGATACAGGAGATGACCCAGCTGGGGGTCATCGAACACTCCGATAGCCCTTGGGCCTCGCCTGTAGTCCTGGTGCCCAAGAAGGATGGGACCACCCGGTTCTGTGTGGACTACAGGCGTCTCAATGAGCGGACCACCACTGACGCCTACCCGATGCCCCGGGTAGACGAATTGTTAGATCGCATTGCCAGGGGACGCTATCTGACCACCATAGACCTGTGCAAAGGCTACTGGCAGATTCCCCTGGCCGAGGATGCTATCCCCAAGTCGGCCTTCGTCACCCCATTTGGCCTGTACCAATTTAAGGTCATGCCATTTGGGATGAAGAATGCCCCGGCTACCTTCCAGCGTATGGTGGATAGACTTCTTGATGGATTCCAGGAATTTGCTTGTGCCTACCTGGATGACATTGCGATCTACAGTGAGTCCTGGGAAGAACACCTAGTGCATGTAGGGGTGGTGCTGGACAAGATTCGGGCCGCTGGCCTGACATTGAAGCCAGAGAAGTGCCATTTAGGCATGGCTGAAGTGCAGTACCTGGGTCACAGAGTAGGGTGTGGGAGCCAGAGGCCAGAGCCAGCCAAGATAGAGGCAGTTGCTAACTGGCCCACACCTATCACCAAGACCCAGGTGTTAGCCTTCCTAGGGACAGCAGGGTACTATAGACGCTTTGTCCCCGACTACAGCACTATTGCTAAACCCCTGACTGACTTGACCAAGAAAAATCTTCCTAAGCAGGTCCTGTGGTCTCCGGCTTGTGAAGCTGCGTTCCAAGCACTCAAACAAGCTCTTGTGAATGCCCCTGTCCTGGCTGCCCCAGTCCCTAACAAACGTTTTCTCGTCCATACAGATGCTTCCATGTATGGACTGGGGGCTGTGCTGAGCCAGGTCGGGGAAGATGGAGGAGAGCACCCTGTCGCATATCTCAGCAGGAAGCTGTTACCCAGGGAAGTGAGTTATGCGGCAGTGGAGAAGGAATGTTTGGCCCTGGTGTGGGCATTGAAGAAGCTAAGCCCGTATTTATATGGACAGGAATTTTCCCTTGTGACGGACCACAATCCCCTTGTCTGGCTTAACCGGGTCTCTGGAGACAATGGCAGACTGCTGAGGTGGAGTTTAGCACTACAGCCATATAACTTCACCATCACTTATCGACCCGGTAAGCAGAATGGGAACGCAGATGGATTGTCCAGGCAAACCGACATCCTCACCCCATCTTAGTCCGGTCATCCCCACGTTGACCCGCTAAAGGGTCAAGCCGGGTCTGCCGGAGTGGTTCGTCTGTTTCCCTTTGTTCGCGGAATTGCCTGTTCGTATAACCCCGTTCGTGTAATTTGCAAAACTACCGATTGAAACTACCGAACGAACGACCACCCAGGAGAGGAGTGTGCTGCTGGTTAACCTCTTGGCCCCAATTAGAACGTTGTGGTTAACCGCAGACACCTCTCCATTCCATTCGTACGGGTGGTCGTCGTTCGCATGTCGACCACGAGGCAGCGGCCATTTTGGGACATACGAACACAGAGCGGTGTTCGGTACAAACTGTATGGAACTAAAAACGGACACTTAAACTACCGAACACCGCTGAAAAGCTGCTGCCTACCTTCCTTTTCGACAAGGCATGCGAACGTCGGTCGTTCGGGAGTTTTGTTCAGTCGTATGGACTTTTACCCCGACAGCCATCCCATGGAGTCATTCGTATACCGAAGGACTGGTGAAAGACTTTGACTCCATGGCGATTCGACTAGATACATCGGATCTGAGCGCTATTCGGTGAAAACATGCCCTCAGATCCAGGCTGTCAGGGGATACGTTGCACGAACCATATGCATTCGGTAATTCTGTCGTTATGTATTTTAATGTAAATTTGTTACTGTATTCCAAGATGGCGATTGTCTCTACCTTGAGAGATAATTAGGTTTCTTCCTAATTATCTCCGAGGTAGAGGAGAAGGAATTATGGGCAAGATGGGAAGGGCTATTATTGAAGCCACTGCGATTGGCTACTGTACAATATGTTTTACAGTCTTCCACAAGGGGACCTTGTGGAGACCTGCATAAATACCGGGCAGGTAGCCCCCATTAAACAGATCTTCATTTGACCCTCAAGACGGAGCTTGGTCTCGTTTGTGGGGGAATTATTACTGGGACAGCGCTTTCGTTATTTCTAGCTGTGGAAGGCGTTCGACTGTTTGGCTGATCGGGAGTTGCTGTGTTCGCGGACTTCGTTCGGGAGTTTGGCGGTCGGCTGAATTTAACCTGCATTTCTGGAGAAGGGGATTATTGCCTAAACGGCGGCTTCATCTACCCGACGGTACGTGTCGTAACATGCTGTATGTTCCTTTCAGGCGAATGAGGGCATTCGTATGCTGGCGGTATGAAAACCCCAGCATACATACTGTAGTTTCATGAACAGTGAGTTTCAACACTGATCATGAAACGAATAAACTACCGAATGGACGACCACACACAAGAGGTCGTGTGGCGTCCATTCACCGATTCCAACATTGTTGCAATCGGAAGTTAAGAGCTTTCCCAGGTGGCCGTCGTTCGGCTACCGACCACGCGGTGGTCGGCCATCTTGGTTCCTTTGTTAGCCCAGCGGTGTTTTGCCGTAGAGCGCCTGGAACTAAAATCGGCTACTCAACGGCGCGAACACCGCTGGACTTCCAGGCCATTCGGGAGACCCGGCGTTCGGTAGTTTGTTCCCCTAATACCAATCGGTACTTTCACAGTGTTTTGGAAATAATGTGTGTTTCATGCGGCGTTCGGTTAGTTAGGCTGGGAGCTGAACGGTATTCTCACAAACAGTGCGCTCAGACCCCAGCTATCTACCGAACGTCCATTCGTTTAAATAAAGTGAATATAATGGAAGTTATGTATTTTAATGTGAAATGTAAGTTCTGCTGCACGGAGGGATAATCCACTTAATGGTATATTCTAGTGGGAGTATCCCTCTCGTCCAGCAGTGCACGGTGGGAGAAATGTATGTGTTGTTCAGTTCCCCATGTAGTCCCCTACTGTACCACCCCTGGAATGTCAGTAGGGAAACCCCTTGCATGGGGAATCCCATAAATACAGTGACCTGTGATTAAAAGCTCAGTTGACTCCCAGCCTATGTGTCGTCTAGTTCTTGGGAGGGAAGGATTCTTATAACGCTACCGGGATTATTGTATGCTGTATTCATTTCCTTGGATTATTTTATGTTGTTCCTGTTACCCAGCGAAGATACTGTGGATTATACTACCTCTCTGCTACAATTGGTGGCAAGCGACGGGATTGAAACTACACAGCAAAGCAACAGTCGGCAGAAATTGATACGAATAGAGGAGAAAGAGCAGCAATTCGGGAGTTAACCAATTCGGATGAAACCGGAGCCAGGAACACATGGAAACCCGCGAATGGCCGGTGAATGGGAACGAATTATGCCCTTTTAAAATGAAGCACACTAAAAGAATTACTTGAAGCAAGAGGAGCAATAGCCAGCAACAAGGCAAAGGCTATCCTGATTGCAGAACTGATGGAAGGAGACAGAGGAGCAGCTGCTGCAGCACCTCCAATGGAGGAAGATCAACAGGAATTCGCAAAAGAATTCAGGAGCAGGATGGCTTTATTCCCAAGCCCACCATCTGCAGAGATGGTCAATAGGATCTTCACAGATGTGCTGGACTCAATCATGCTCAAAGAGGCGCAGAGAAATCAACAAGATGGAGAAAGAGCCACGACACCAGTCAACATTTTCCCAGGGAAAGTAAAAATTCCCTACCAAGCCTTCAAAAGCTATTCCGAGGTTGACGGTGGCGTGGATGACTACCTGCAGTGTAGTGGAGCTGCAATATTAAATTCCACGATCTCCGCTGGTACAGAAGGTAATCCACAGTCAAGCGCTAAAAAGTAAGGCAATATCCCAAATCCCCCAGTAACCGGACGAGACACAGTTCTGGGAGTCAACTGAGGTTTTTATTCACAGCTCCAGTATTTATGCAAGTCCCCATGCAAGGGGTTTCCCTACTGACATAGCAGGGGTATTACAGTAGGGGACTACATGGGGGACTTAACATTCTGAGCATTTCTCCCATCAGGCACTGAACATACCGTTAAGTGGATTATCCCTCCGTGCAGCAGAACCGGCATTTTACATTTAAATACATAACTTTTACAATATTCAGTTTATTTAAACGAATGGATGTTCGGTAGATAGCTGGGGTCTGAGTGCACATTTCGTGGGAATACCGCTCAGATCCCAGCTAAAACAACCGAACATCGCACGAAATACACTTTGCCATTGAGTTCGCCTAAAAGTACCGAACACCGATGGGGAACCACAATAGCGAAAGACCGGAGCTCCCGAACGGCCTGGAAATCCAGCGGTGTTCGTGCCGTTGAGTAGCCGTTTTCAGTTCCACGCGCTCGACGACCAAACACCGTTGGTGAGACAAAGGATCCAAGATGGCCAACCGCCGTGTGGTCGCTAGCCGAACGACGGCCACCTAGGAAAGTCTCTAATTACCGAATGCAACAATCTTGCAATCGGTTAATGAGCGCCACACGTCACTCGTCCCACATGTGTGGGCTATTAGGGGGTAGCTCATTCGGTTCACAAACAGCCAGTAAAGTCGCTGTTCGGGAAACGAAACACATGAATGCTAGCGGCTTTCGGCTGCTAGCATACGAATTCTATGCACATAACAGTATCAACCAAGGTTACACATATATTACAGCGGTTATTACAGACAACCTTTTTATACATATAGTCCAGCATCCTATAAGTGGCTAGGTTTGCCACATGCAGGATTTTGAGAGGCTATGTTTATTACACGACATCAGCGAGGCGGATCGGGTACCTCTACTAGCAGGGAGACTATCCGGCCGCACAGCAGAAGCGTACCGGGCCGTACCAGATGAGGACAGTAGGGACTACAACAAAGTCAAACAAACGATTTTAGCCCGGTACACGATCACCTCAGAGGCATACCGCATGAAGTTTCGGGACATTAAAAAGCCAACAAAAGACACACATGTAGAGTGTGCACACCAGCTACAGTGAGCTGCAAAGGGGTGGTTGGAAGCCACCCAGGTAAACACGTTGGAGGGCCTGTTCCAATTGATGGTCATGGAACAGTTCTTCGACGGGATACCTGCCTGTGGCGAAACCGACCTCGCCACGTGTCCTTGGAGGGGGCTGCTTACCCGCCTCTTGCCTTTGGACTATGGACCAGACTTTATGTGAATGTGTTAACCCAGATAGCTATGCCATGGAGCCTATTCGTGTAGTTAAAGACTTCGGCTCCATGGCAATTGAACTGAGTGAATAGGATCTGAGCGCTATTCGGTAGTTTTGCGCGCTCAGATCCCAGCTATCTGGGGATATGTGAAATGTCTGTGTCTTATGTGTAAAAGGTGCATTAATGTATTTTAAAGTGTTTTATGTATTTTTGCAACCGTGTGCTCAATGGAGTCTGCCTCTATCCCTGGATAATTGGATTATTTTCCCCCATTGTCTCCAGGATAGAGGGCTCTGTAAAACCTGTTTGAGCCAGATAGCCATGTGCCAGCCAGGGCCCAAAAGATACTTTTACTAACTTTTGAACCCCTGGTCGGATTCATGCCATTTTTTAATATGTTGTTCCCCTGAATGGATTGATTGTGAATATGTAATTTTATGTGAATGTGATGTATGGTTTTAAAGTTATGAAAGTTGGGTAGAAAGTATGTTTTAACTGTATGTGTAATTGAGTTTCCTCTCAGGATAAGGGGAGGGAATATGTGGGATGTAACTGATATGTGATTGGTTGTTTTATACCTCCCTGTGGGCGGTCCTGTATGTGAAAGGCTGTAATAAAAACCAGGCTGGAGTTCCTGTTTTAACCCTCAAAGTGAAGTGTCGTCTCATTATTGGGGGAAGGATTTATTGTATGCTGTTCCAGTTTGACTGCTAGGAGAGTAAACCTATCCGTATGGTTCCTCTTCGGCTGTATACAGCATTCATATGCTTGAGAGGATTCATATGCTTCTCCGGTTCGGTGGTTGTGGTGTCTGCTGCAGTGCTTGGAGTCCTCAGGAAGCGCTAGGAGCATCCTTTAATGGAGGTACCCAGTCGGGGTGCCAGGTGATCCGTTGCCTACCTACAGAATTGGGTGAGGGACCGAAAACCGCGCACCCTGCAAGAGGCTGCCAAGCTGGCAGATGAGTTCCAGGATAACCAGAGGGACCAGCGCACACAAAACCGACCAGCGTCCAACC
>OW240924.1:5442626-5522051 GCA_933207985.1 Pelobates cultripes | reverse complement strand
AAAAAACATAGTGTGTACTGTATAAAAAACATACAAACTAAAACGTGAAAATGGAACTACCACTCACATGGCCCAGAGCCATGAGGCTCTAGATATCAGGCACAAGGTGCCACTACTGGCTACAGGATCCACGTGATCACAGCAGAAGACTGGACATCAGATGCTTGGCAAAACTAAAAACGTTATTCCATTTATTACATAAAATAATATAGAAGTAGTTGGGTACTATAACTCAGGTGGTTGTGAAACCTACTAGAAAAGTCACACTTACCACCGAAAGTAACCCAGGAAATGTAAGTACAAGGTTTAAAGTAGCAGATGTGTTTCAGCTCCAAAAGCCTTCTTCCAGTGCTATAGAAGTCCCTTTCTAATTTTCCTTTTTGTATCCCTTTATCAGTTTCATTTTTCTTTTATTTATTTACACAGCACGTATTGTGTGTTTATCTTCCAGCCTTCCATATGCTTCTTCACTTAGTAGCCTCTAGCGCCCATTCACTTCTGCGTCCTCTGGAAAGGTCCATTAAATGTACAGTTTCAGAGAGATAGTCTGCTGAGGATTGTAACAAATATTATTGGAAAATAAACTTGCAATGATGTATGAAGAACAACATTTGTCACAACTCTATTTTCTTTTTTCTTTTTTTTTTATCTTTCTTAATAACGTCTTAACTGACAAAACCTTTCCCACATAGGGAGCTCTGGACCTCTTTGTCACATACTCTCAGCCAAGCTCATCCAAGCTCGCTCCTTCAACATTTTTGAAAACACTTTTCTAACTTTGCTCTTGAAAGAGGCTTATAAGACATTCAGTATCTCAATCCTCATTTTTTCACTGTCTGTCACCCTAATTCACTGCACTTCATTCTAAACCTGTCTGTAATTTGATAAATTGTTTTGCATTCTGTGATCGGATTCTCAGCTTGCTAATTGATGATTTAACGGTAAAGATTAATTCAATGTACTGAAGGGAAAAGTAAATGTCTGCCCAGTTATGGCCTAAGAAATCCATTGAGTGTTTATCCACCCCATGTACCATAAATAATATATCTTTACCTGCATGTGACTGTGAGTGTCTGCTCCAAACGCAACAGAGACATATGTTTTACTATTCCGTCCAACAGTGATCTAATTAAACACATCCTGGGAACTGCTGTGCTGATTGACCACATATCACCAAGCTCATTAGGAATATAACAGACTAGATCACACAGAAAGCTGAACTTCTGTGATATACATCTGTTGGAGAAGGGCTTCACAAAAAAAAAAAGAGCTCTGCGGATATTAACCTGTAACAATGTTATTTAAAGATGGATATCACGTCCAGAGTAGCGACAGCTGATTGTACCTTCATCCCAGTAAACGCAATTGCAACATTCACCGGGGTAAATAACGTAGTAGAGGTAAGTAAAATCTTTCCTCCTGGTGATTTGCTGTGTTATAATGCATTGGGCATGCACCTACAGATTCAGGCAGCGAGCAGGGACATGCTGGACACACGTGCACTTGGCATTATCTCCAGCAGTATATTTTTTTCATATATTTTCTTCTGCAATCTCGCAGTATAATAAACAGCTCTTGGATGACACCCCTGCTGCTGCAAACATAGCAAAATACCATCAAAGACAGATTGCAGGCTTTTCAAATAATTTTCCCAATTTACATTACAATCATTATTGGCAAATTTAAATAATTACAAAATGTCCTGTATTCCTTTTTAAAAAATATAGTCCCAAAAAAGAAATAAAATACATCTGAAAAAAAAAATGTTTATTGTCAACATTATGTAACTTTAGCACTTAATCTAAAGAACATAAATACATATACACTGATCAGCGACAACATTAAAACCACCTGTCAGATATCATGTAGGTCTCCTCATGTTGCCAAGGCATGGACTCCACAAGACCTCTGAACGTGTTCTGTGGTATCGGGCACCAAGACATTAGCAGCAGGTCCTTTAAGTCCTGCAAGTTGCGAGGTTGGGTCATCATGATTCGGATTTGTTTTTTCAGCACATCCCACAGATACTATGAGTGATAGTTTGTTAAACAGTGCTTCACACAGAAACAGTGTTATGCCTGTTAATGTCACTTGTATAGTAATATGTTTAGCAAGTGCTCTCCTAATGAGATGAGATCAAAGGTGCCATAACAAAATAGATGTACAGGAGCAATCATATGCTGAACAAACTGCTTATTCAATACAGCTAAAAGTGTCATGCGCTGCATTGTAGCACAGTACTGATGAACTGGGAAGAATATATACAGTATAATTAATATATTAACATGCAAGTTTATAATGATTGCCAGGCCCGTCAGAATAAATTCACCCTGTAATAGATACAAAACACCCCAAATTACAATATTATGGACATATTATTCACTAGGCTCCTGTGTCTTAGCCCCGGTTTAGTGTCGGGGAGGATGGGGGGGGGGGCAAGAAGCTGATTGTGATCTAGTACTCATAGGTACTCTAGGCTCTCCCCTCCAGTGTCATATAATTGATCCAGGGTTTCCAGATTGCTAGGTATCGTGGATATGAGTGCATCAATGAGAAAATCAGCTCCTACTTTCTGAATCCAAGTTCTGAGTGGAGGCGCCGATGTGTTTTTCCAGTGTAGGGGATCAGTATGTTAGCAGCTGTCAGGAGGTGGTTTATGAGTGTGCATGTTTTTATTGGTTTGGTGAGGGGTACAAAAGGAATTGGGTTGTTTTCGGGGTGCACTGTATGCGCTGTCCAGTGATGGAGTGTATGATGGCTATTATCCGTTTCCAGTATGTTTGTATCGCCATGTGACCTGGTGTACCCTTGCCCTGCAGTCTCCCCCCCTTTTTAAGTGTGGAACAGTATCAATAGCAACACATGTTAATATGGCCAAATCATGTCTCTTTTCCAATACATTTTTGGCCACCAGTTTGTGTCAGCCACTTCATTCTGATAAGCCGTGTTGATTGCCAACCTATGCCAACCTATTCAATTCCTGTGTGTCAGGTCTGTCTTTCAAATGTAATCAGTTTCACATAGGCATGATATTTTGTAAATCTCATATTCTGATGTATAAGTAATGTAATGATTAATCTAACGTTGCTTATACTTTCTTGGATGCACAAAGAATTGGGTCTGGATCACGTGGCCACATGACACAACCACTACATCGGTAGCAGGCGGTGTTCTTTGAGGTATTTTGTAGCCAATTATTATCATAACAGTGATGTGGATTCGTCAGACTCGTCTGATTCGAGTCGATTCGTCAGTCGTCTACTTTTTCCATTAGAAAAGCTCATCATAAGTGGACATTTAAAGCAATCCTCTAAAGTCCTATCTGTAGACAAGATATTCCAGTTTGATCTGATGTTGTTAGAGGCAAACTTGGATGCTGTATCATACTGTATTTTACAGAAAAAAAGCCCAGGTTGCTGAGCCTTATCTTCCTCTTTCTTGGATATCATTATAACCCCTGTTGCATACACTGTTTCCTTAGATCTTTTAATTTGTGTTATTAATGAGGCAGGAGTATAACCTCTTTGGATCAAGCAACCAAACATTTCCTGTAAATGTGGTTGAGCCACAGCGTTATCCAAATTATTCCTCAACACATGTAAAAACATTCTATAATGTATTGCCTCAAACATGTGGAGAATGAAAACTCTTTTGATGCAAGAGAGTATTTCTGTCTGTCTCATTTTTAAACAATTAATATTCAAGAATTGTGCCTTTCCTGGTAATGCATAAATCCAGAAATCGTCTTCCAGAGTCGTAGGTAGTGCATTTACCATGGCTTTCTCAAAGCTTGCTCAATTCCCACACCAGATAATGAAGAATCATCTATATAGCATTTATATAAAAGCCTCTGGTCACCAAAAATCTCCTTCAAGTAGGTGTACTCAAATTCATACATAAATGTATTTGCATATGAGGGTACCATCATCGCCTCCATTGCATTTCCAGTACTTTGAATTTGTGTTCAAATTTAAAATAATTTAAATTATTTGCCAGTTTGTCCAACAGAAATTCAATTTTGAGACCATGATAATATGGGGAATAACTCACCAATTTCTAAACAGCCTCAATTTCATAGAGAATAACTATGTACAAGCTTGACACATCTATTTTGGCAAGAGTAATGTCTGCATCTGGGTTAGACCATGCCGGTGGAGGGAATGTCTTTTTTGTGATGTTTCGGAAGGTGAAGAGGTACGGCACCAAGGCAGCCTCAATGCGGGAAAAAGGTAAGTAAATCTTTAATTATCTTATATTTTTACTACACACAGTGGGGGTACCTTAATATAAGTTGGGACAGGGGTACTAAAATGCTAGGAATACAGTTTTGTATTCATAATGTTTTAGTGTCCCTTTAATATATGTAATTTTGGTGATAGCTGATGCACTTCATCAGACCCTGGGGTGCTAAAGTGCAGGAAAAGTAAGTCACTAGAGCCTGCTTTAATCCTTTCAAATAATTCAACCTAACCACATGGTCATCAGTAAAGTAAAATGATCCTTAATAGATCCAGTAACACTGAAATCGCATTCTGCCTTATATTTTACCATGCATACTTTGTCTGGTGAATTAAGATAATTAGCAGCAAAGATCTGCCAATTGTTCTTTCATTTGAGTGTGAAAGTATTTTTAAATAGGCATTATTTGAGTAAAATAGGATTTTTAATTTGTGCACAATACCAAAGCACTTTCCAGAAAATGTATTACATTTTGAAGGAGGAAGAAAACTTAATTGATAGTCTAAAATCATTTTTGTTTTGTAGTTAATTGCATCTCATCTAGATTGTTAATGGATCGGGTGTTTGACTACATTATTACAGAAATGTGTTTGTTTCCAGAGTGTTACTGGCCGAATAAATCAGGAAGAAGATATTTGTCTACCAGCAAATTCAAGCGAAAGTTACTCGATGTTATTTAATTAGAATATCATTTCTGCTGTGGTGTAACTCCATTAGTAACATTGCTTCGAGGACTGCGATTTGCATTCTCTGAATTTAGAGTACACTTTTGATATGTTTTCAAAATTAGGGTGTTAACATAAAGTTGTTGTTTTTCTCCAAAAGGCGAATATTTAATTAATCCAAAATCCAATTATAAAGAAACACATACACATACAACCTAGAATGTTTTGTTTTTTAATTTAACTAAATTACCAAATTTTATGTAAAGCATGACACATACAAATGTAATACACAATACCAGATCATTGCTCTAGTGGTTAATACCAGATTACTGAATATGCAACAATAGTCTGTTATCATTATCTTATTGTTATTATTATTATTGCCATTTATATAGCGCCAACAGATTCCGTAGCGCTTTACAATATTTTGAGAGGGGGGTGTAACTATAAATAGGACAATTACCAGAAAACTTACAGGAACAATCGGTTGAAGAGGACCCTGCTCAAACGAGCTGTTCAACCAATCACTTAGCTAATCCATGTTGATGAGAAAGGCAGGTAGGACGACCTAAATTTAGAACATAGCGCACATTACGGTCATGTATTACCGTGTGTTTGGGGACATCAGACAATGTCCTTGCACGTGACATATTTATCTGTAATAATGAACATCAGGGGTAGGAAACCTTTTGGTTGTACTTTGAAAACCCACCCAATTTTAATTTTAATAGAATATTGAAGAATTATGCTTGTGTTGAGTATGAGTGCAGCTTCTGCTTTGTGAGGATGTGTGTGTGCTGTGTATGGTGAGATTGTGTGCTGTGGTTTTATGTGTATCATGCATGTGTGTAGGCTGTCTATGTTTTTTGTGCACGTCTGTTGTACGTGGTGCTGAGTATGCGAGTGCTGTTTGTGATATAGCATATTATGAATGTGTGTTGGTTGTTTTGCAGTGGTGTTGTGCATGGAGGGTCCTTATTGTGACACTGTATAATAAATAGTTTTTGTTTTATAAAAAATATGTAATATAAAAATATTAATTGTGAAGTGTATGCCCTTCTTTCTCTTGCTTACCTTTGGCCAAGTAGGGTGGTGTAAAGCCATGATGAGATTTTATGGTGTGTTGAATGGAGACTGTGGCCTGCACCATGTGTGTGAGCAGACCACTTGCACCTCTCACTACGTGGTGCTTCTCGGTGAGTCAGAGCATCAGCATGATAACCTGCAGCAATCTCTGAATCATTCAGAAGTGCTGGATCATGAGAGAAGTATCATTGGTCTGAACCTGCTGGAAACGCCATTTTAGGAATGCTATGCAACAAAAGAAATCAGGTTAGAAAAAGAGATTAGTCAAATATGACATGACAGTACTTTATAAAAAAATTAAACATCATCCCTATATTGTCCTTAATGAATTCCCAGTGAATGTATAGCTTAAATTCTGTTTATTCTTAAAGTGACACGCTAGTCACCTGGACAACTACAGCTTTTTGTATTTGTTCTGGTGACATTTCTTCAAGGAGCCCTTCAGGCTTTTTGCAGCAAACTCCATCTTTTTAGAGAAAAGGCAGTGCTTACAGTATAGCCTAGGAATACCTCTACTGGCCACTCCTCAGATGGTTACTAGATGTGCTTCCTGGGGCAGTGCAGCACAGTGTGACTGACATTCCGTTTCTCCCTCCTTTGCAAAGAGACACTGAACTTGTCATGTATGTCATTATAACAAAGCTCTGTGCCAGAGGTTCATTTTCCAATAAGGTCTTTCCAGCTTTTCATCCTTGAAAGACCTATAAAATGAATAACATTAAGTTGGTTAAAAATAACATTTACAACCTAAAAGGTATCTGAGGACTGGTGACAAGATAAATGTACAATTTCTTGCTAAATACTTTGACACTTGTAGTTTTATTAACAAGTAGTGAGGCTGCAGTAGTTATGCCCATTAAACCTCACTAAGTATCCCACAACACTTACCTTATTGTAGAATGGTCTGTATGAGCACAGAACTTACATTATTGTAGAATGATCTGTATGAGCACAGAACTTACATTATTGTAGAATGGTCATTAGCGCAGAGCTAAAAACAAAGGCCTAAAAGCAAACATATGTAACTTTTATAATATTATCACTAAACTTCAAATTGTAGCAAATCTGAATTGCAGAATTTAGGCAAACAGTTAATTTAAGAAATATTTCAACTCATAGCTGTAATTCTAGTTTAGGTATTTCAGCCTAGCGTAAACTCCCTAATCTGAATATTTGAGGGCTATTTTGCTAGCACAATAAATAGATTGATTCTAATAATTTATTGGACCTTGTCTTGAAATGTTCAGGTGTATTAACAGGTTAGAGAACATTTTAAAGTAAGATTGTTGGGAGAAGCATTGTGGAATATAAGGACGATCAAAGTGAAGACTTAAAGGGACACTATAGTCACCAGAACAACTACAGCTTATTGTATTTGTTCGGGTGAGTAGAATCATTCATTCCAAAATCATTCATTTTTTTGCAGTAAACATGGTCTTTTCAGAGAAAATGCAATGTTTATATTACAGCCTAGGGAACCCCCTGCTGGCAAATCCTCAGATGGTTACTAGAGGTGCTTCCTGGGACAGTGCTGCACAGTAGACATGTGCACCAGTGAAATATTTGTTTCGTATGAATGATTTCATACTAAATAAAAAATTTCATTTGTCAATCCCGAATTCGTCCACAAACCATTCGTTTTCGAACGAAATTCATTAAAAAATAAATTGTTTTCATCCGTTAGAACAAAAACAGCACTGTGCATAGGCACAAAAACAAAACAAAAGAGGGAACCGGCAGCGCTACCAGCTCCCTCCTCCCTACTTGTTATAAATAAATAACTATTCCTACCCCCGTCCTGCATTAAAACCTATTGGGGTCACTATGACCCCTATATTAATAAAAGGGAGGTTAAATCCACCTGCATGCACATGTTGCCTAAACAGTGAGCAGTCAGTGGCTGCTCGCTGTCATTTAACTAGTGACTGGGCAGCTAGTTAATGTCCCCCCCATTATTTAATTTATTAGGGTCCCCACCCACTGCCCATGGGTGAGGACCTGGGGGGGACATTAGGTCCCCCGATTATATAATAGCACCCCACCTGGGTCACGGGTAGGTGTGCAGGGGGGCACTATGTCCCCCCCATTTGAGTTATGTGTTTTTCCCACCAAGGGGGAACAGGGGGACCTGTGCCAGGTCCTCCTTTATTTCACTTGCGACTGGGCAGTAATAGCTGTCCAGTCACCAGTAATTTTAAATGACAGCAAGCAGCCACTGGCTGCTCACTGTTTAGGCGACATGCCCCTGTTGGCAGCATACCGCAAGTAGGGGCATGCAGGAGGATTTAATCTCCCTTTTATCAATATGGGGGTCATAGTGACCCCCATAGGTTTTAATGCAGGGAGGAGGGTTATTTATTACATAGAGGGAGCTGGTAGCCACGCCCCAGCTGCAGTTAGAATACACCCTCGTGTGCGCGCGGGGAGACAGGGGACCTCCCTACACCATGCAACCTGGGTGAGCTTCTGCAGTTAGGGAACACACTGTAAAAGTGGGAGAGACAGGGGACCCTTACACCATAACCTTATAGCTGTGAAAGCCAGGAAATACACTGTGTGAGAAAGGGGGACCCTCCCCTACACCAACCTGGGCCGTGTGCTATAATACACCAAAAGTGGCACAGGGGACCTCCTTACACCATAACCTTATAGCTGCAGTTATAATACACTGTGTGCAGGGAGACAGGGGACCTCCTTACACCATAACATTATAGCTGCAGTTATAATACACTGTGTGCGGGGAGACAGGGGACCTCCTTACACCATAACCTTATAGCCGCAGTTGGAGTATCGTATACCGTGTGCCGTGGTTGGTGGGACCCTCCTTACACCATGCAATCTTATAGCTGTAAGCTATGGGTCACACTGTGTGCGGCATTGGGGACCCTTACACCATAAATCTTATAGCTGCAGTTATAATACACTGTGTGCTGGGAGACAGGGGACTCTTACACCATAACCTTATAGCTGCAGTTATAATACACTGTGTGCGGGGAGACAGGGGGCCTCCTTACACCGTAACCTTATAGCTGCAGTTATAATACACTGCGTGCGGGGAGACAGGGGACCTCCTTACACCATAACCTTATAGCTGCAGTTATAATACACTGTGTGCGGAGAGACAGGGGACCTCCTTACACCATAACCTTTATAGCTGCAGTTATAATACACTGTGTGCGGGGAGACAGGCGACCTCCTTACACCATAGCCTAATAGCTGTAGTTATAATACACTGTGTGTGGGCAGACAGGGGACCTTCTTACACCATAACCTTATAGCTGCAGTTATAATACACTGTGTGCGGGGAGACAGGGGACCTCCTTACACCATAACCTTATAGCTGCAGTTATAATACACTGTGTGCGGGGAGACAGGGGACCTCCTTACACCATAACCTTATAGCTGCAGTTATAATACACTGTGTGCAGGGAGACAGGGGACCTCCTTACACCATAACCTTATAGCTGCAGTTATAATACACTGTGTGCGGGGAGACAGGGGACCTCCTTACACCATAACCTTATAGCTGCAGTTATAATACACTGTGTGCGGGGAGACAGGGGACCTCCTTACACCATAACCTTATAGCTGCAGTTATAATACACTGTGTGCGGGGAGACAGGGGACCTCCTTACACCATAACCTTATAGCTGCAGTTATAATACACTGTGTGCGGGGAGACAGGGGACCTCCTTACACCATAACCTTATAGCTGCAGTTATAATACACTGTGTGCGGGGAGACAGGGGACCTCCTTACACCATAACCTTATAGCTGCAGTTATAATACACTGTGTGCGGGGAGACAGGGGACCTCCTTACACCATAACCTTATAGCTGCAGTTATAATACACTGTGTGCGGGGAGACAGGTGACCTCCTTACACCATAACCTTATAGCTGCAGTTATAATACACTGTGTGCGGGGAGACAGGGGACCTCCTTACACCATAACCTTATAGCTGCAGTTATAATACACTGTGTGCGGGGCGACAGGAGACCTCCTTAAACCATAACCTTATAGTTGCAGTTATAATACACTGTGTGCGGGGAGACAGGGGGCCTCCTTACACCATAACCTTATAGCTGCAGTTATAATACACTGTGTGCGGGGCGACAGGAGACCTCCTTAAACCATAACCTTATAGTTGCAGTTATAATACACTGTGTGCGGGGAGACAGGGGACCTCCTTACACCATAACCTTATAGTTGCAGTTATAATACACTGTGTGGGGAGACAGGGGACCTCCGTACCTTATTATACAGAGGAAAAGACACAGAAGCGATGCAATGTGTGCCTTGGCTGTGCCAGGGCTGAGCTGGATTGTGAGTGTGTTCTATTCTACAACATACAGATATTTACCTATATCTATAACATCTAACACCAGAAATGTTGATTGTCTTTGTTCGTTTTACATATATCCCTCGGATGAGTATATCACACAGTAGGCAGCCTATGCATTCCAAATGTTATGGACTATATCTCCCATGATGCTTTGCTTGCAGTAAGAGTATTATGGGGACTGTACATTAATACACAATATATTTGTATTGTTTAGGTTTACATAGTATCATGTCCAGTGTATACCTATTAACTGTTTGTTGTTGTTCTAATGTTAAATATTAACTTTACCATTTTATTATAATATTGCACTTATCTTGTGTTTTTGCACACAGCACTTTATTTAGAAGTTTTACACGACTTTGTATTTATTTGTATTATAGGAGATGCAGTACACAATATCCGCAGTGCTGAAGCTTGCGTACTCCTGGAGTATGTGATACATAAGCTTTGAAAAATAGTGAAACAAGTTTTAAAAAAAGGTTAATGCATGTTATAAGTGATTTTCAATGTTTTATTTTCAATGAGGTTATTTCTAACGAAGGTACAGTTCCCTTCGCTGAACAGATATTGCTTTTTGGCGAGGAGAGAGAAGTTCAGATTGTGAGTTTGTCCGACTCAGGGATCTACGTGGAGAGATCACCAGATAGACCAAGTGTTTTATTCTGATTGCATCCAGCTATCACCATTACTCTAAGAGCCGGCGTCCACCAAGTCCTCCCAGAAGCCATACTGCCCCCTTCTGATAGTCTGGTTTTTGATTTTGTGATGATGGGAGCTTTCAAAATGGAGTCCGTCACGCTACCCCAATACATATTGGCTGAGAGTTCTGCAGGGTTTCTTCCATGGTCACACAAGGTCTGGTATGTAACCCATTATTTAAACCCGCTGCTTTCCCCCGCTCGTTACTGTTGGGCACATTGCGTTTATTTATGGCGACACAGAACGAGACACATTAAACGCCCTTTCACCCATCCATAGCACAAAAAGCAGGTCAGAGATCAGCCAGTTGACTGTTCCTCAAAGACACTAGCGTACATTTTTCTCACCTTGTTCTGCGTGTGATTTCTCCATGACGTCAGTCGGCAGTGTACTCGTTTTTAGGCTGAGTTTTGCATTTTTTTTCTTGCCAGTATAATGAGTTGTGGTTTGCAGTTTACTTCCTGCTCATGCTAGAACATTGCAATTAAAACCAGGCTGGATGTCTTGATTCCTCCGAGACTGGGTATGCAGGCATCGATTGGTGACAAATGGACCTTAATATTACCAAACCAACAGGATCAGACTATCCGCAAGGTAGGTATTCTGCAACTAATCAGATGTATGAAATAATCGAGCATCTTAGGGTTTACTCAGTAAAACTAACCAGCAGATTGCAGTGATTAGACAGAAATTGCTGAATTAAAACACATTCTCCATGTATGAAGTGACCCTGTGCTAGGGCAGCTTAGAAAAATAAAGTGGCAATGCTGGTGGCTCTGGCAAAGCCCTCAAACCTCAGACCATCAATGAATCTATGTCTGATACATTAAATTCAGCTGATCAGTGGGAACAATTATGGAAAATCAATTCTGCAAGAATGCATTAAAAATTACTACATTTCCCAAGAGCCTTTGGCCTTAAGAGACCTAATAATACAATGTGACAGATTAGGCGAATTTGTGCCATAGCAGGCAATAGTGTACAAAGGAGCTTGCAATCTAATGATCTAAAGGGTGACCCACTCTAGGAAGCTGTAATCCGGTATAATAATGGGATAAACGCATTCAATGTATCAATAAATTGCATAACCCTACTCAACAAAAGCTTACATTACAGCAAAATAGACGACAAAGCTGAGATCTGAGCAGAAGAGCTTGTAATTTAATGTTATTATTAAATCTGTCCAGAAGAGTTTACAATCTATGGTTATGATGAGATCAATCCAGCAGAGCTTACAATCTAGTGTTATATTTGGTCAGAAGAGCTTACCAAATATAACATATGGTTATGATATCTGGTCAGAAGAGCTTACAATCTATGGTTTTGATGAGATCCATCCAGCAGAGTTTACAATCTAGTGTTATATTTGGTCAGAAGAGCTTACAATCTATGGTTATGATATCAGGTCAGAAGAGCTTACAATCTATGGTTATGATGATATCCATCCAGCAGAGCTTACAATCTAGTGTTATATTTGGTCAGAAGAGCTTACAATCTATGGTTATGATATCTGGTCAGAAGAGCTTACAATCTATGGTTATGATGAGATCCATCCAGCAGAGCTTACAATCTATGGTTATGATGAGATCCATCCAGCAGAGCTTACAATCTATGGTTATGATGAGATCCATCCAGCAGAGCTTACAATCTATGGTTATGATGAGATCCATCCAGCAGAGCTTACGATCTACAATCTAGTGTTTTCAAGCATTGTAGGTTAAGACCCTGTGAGCCATGGTATACCTGCAGTGAAGCACAGAGGATTCCCCAATATTATTGTGAGTGGGATGTACACCTACAGATTTCCATAATTAAAATGAACCTTTTTACCAGAGTAGCACAGCTCTGTGGCAGAGTTAGCATGGTGGTGAGGCAGGAGAGCCCTGTGTGAGTGGGATGTCTGACAGAATAATGAGTGATTTATGTGTGAATTAATAAGTGAGAAATGTGTTTAATTTTACCCAGTCAGCATTACATCAAATTAATGAGGGTGGAACGGAAAGAAACACACCGTAGAATGTGATAGAATTGTGCAAATAGTTGAAAAATGTTATTTTCATACCACACAAAAATAGAGGAGCATAATACCAAATCCCAGAATGGTACCTGGTACACGGTAACGTGGCACTTACTCATAGACGATCTGTTGTAGTTTTCATAGTTTACTTTAACTACTTCGTTATTTTTTTAATCAGAACACAACAATCGTTCTGAAAATGTGAAAATATTCCTATTGCAGACTTGTGATCTCTCTTCTTTTATAGTCTTACATCTTTTTATCCACTTTGTCTTGTAGAGTTCCCAACGGTTTTCTTCACAACTTTCAAAGCCATGTCTATAGAGAGTGACGATGTCCCACCCTCTAGCCAGCCTAGCCATTCTGAAGAGGCTACCAAGGAGGCCGGTGCTGGACCTCTGGTAAATATATCATTATTTAATATCACTATGCTGTTTTCTTTAATGTCTTTCATGTTGTTTGTGATGAAATGCCAGCATTATAAACACTGCAGATCAGTCTAGTGGTTATGATTCAAAGAGGCTTTGGGTGGAGTTCCTGTGTGAGCATGTTTTGGCCACAAACAAGGCTCACTCGTACTCATTGACCACTTGCTCTTCAGCTACCATGATGATATGAACACTATACTTCCTCATTATGAACCAATTATATCCAATGACAGGCTGAGGGGACCAGTGCCTCAGCTCTTCATTGCCTTTCATGGAGGGCCATCTGATGGTCACCTGGTGGAAGCAGGGGATGAATGGCGTGGGTGACAACTGAGAATAGCGGAGATGTTCACTAGGATTTAAGGGGGCAGAGGGACAGTTGCTGTAATAACCCAGGGAGGACTTTATTACCAATGGGATTAGCATTTTGATCCTATCTGGTGTTAACAATAGGCAGGAAATAAAAGACCAGGAAACAGGTTTAATGAATGTAACATGGAGGCAGTCATGCTGTTAGACAGAACGTGGTGTTATCTAAAATTGGAATCCGGTGTAGCACTGTGAAAGATCCAATGGCCAGCCTAGTACATTGTGGTGGAGGACCACTGTCTCCAGATAAAAACCGAAATAGTAAAGAATCCAAGGGCTCAACGGGATAGGAACGTAACTGTAGGTTTATTGGAAACTGAACAAAAAAATAAAAATACAAAGTTTCGGCACAAAGCTTTAATCGTGATATTGTTGTGTTCCTGTTTCGTGCCTACACTCCTGAGCCGACGGATTCTTTACTATTGTTATCTAATTAGCAATAGATCGGACTTGTATTAGCGCAGTAGCAGCCTATGTAGCAGTCAGGGCGGGACACCCGTATAAAGATTTCACAAGAAGAATGTCTACGTAGCAAGGAGAGAGTCCTCCAGCACACTCCGACTAGGCACAAGCGATTATTGCTAATAATCTAATGTGATAGGGATTTCACATGTTGTGGTAGAATAAGATGGAGAAAATGGAGAAGGGCAGATCGGGAAGAAGAGGGAATTCACGTGCGATATCGAACAATGCTAGAGAGAGGAAAATGCAATCACTGCAGAGGCTCAGGGGCCGATTAGACACACACCAAGTCTGCCAGCCAACTGGAACTGGACGTAAAAGTGCCTATTTACTTTCCAGGTTTTGGTTTTAAATTAATCAAGATATAGGGAGCATAAGGAAAGGCAACATTAGACGTGAGCTAAAGAATTCCTGGCTGATAGGTCTCGTGAGATGAACGCAAGATCAGCTGAACTAAATAATCGTCATTGAGGAGACAGAGACAGGAAGATCAGCGACTTGATGGAGGTGCTGAAACAATGGAGAATGAAAGCCAACAGCTGAGGTCGGATGTCGTGCCGCCATTTCTCGGCCATCTCCAGCATGCTATGAGTGCTGATAATGGACGCAAACTATGCACAGATTTAAACAAACACTTTATTTTAGGAATAGAAAAATTGTAATGGATCACCTGGCACCCCGACTGGTACCTCCGTTGAAGGATGATCTTAGCGCTTCTTGAGGACCCCAAGCACTCTAGCAACCACCGCAGGCCGAACCTCTCTTCCTTCAAAGCGAAGCAGGAACAAGCCTTTACAAGAGTTTAGGAGTGATAAAAGCAAGGGAATATGCAGAGTATAGCAATCCCTTGTAGCAGATTCCCCCAATTAGAGACAGGACTCCAAATAGAGGGTGAATTAGAACTGTATAAAACTTAAATTTACTTGGGACTAGCCCATATGGTCATTACATTGCCATTGCTGTGAACACTCGATAAAATTACAAACAGTCAAATCATAGCAGGCAACATACAGTGACTTATTATAACATAATTACATATTTATAAATGGGTGGGAAAGACCATAATTAACACAAAATGTCTCTCCTGCATGCAGAATTAGCAATATGCAAATCTACCCGAATATGCAAATTACCAGTCTTGCTATTCAGGTAGTGCATATTACTGTTGCTACCAACAGAGGGCACTACACAAGCTCCATAGCCAAATCCACCTAGTTGGTAGCAATCCTCAGCAGTACAGGAGAGCAGGCAATACATCCCAGGGGCCATAGTCACATGGCAGGAGGCTGGCAATCAGTCTTCTCCAATGCCCAGTGGCGAGGCTGGTTCCGCCACAAAGATTTATTCCTAACACTATAATGTCCCTCTGCCCCCAGCTTCCCAGCATCCATGAAATGGTTAAAAAAAACTTTTTTCACTTACCTGCTTCCAGCGTGGATGTCCCTCTGCGCTGGGTCACTCTCCACTACCCAATGCTTTTGTATGGGGATTTACTTGAAGCTGTATGTCCTCATGCAATGCGTTAAACTCAGCAGGAAGCACCTGTCTGGTAACTCTGCAATGTAAAGCAGTTTCTCTAATACTGGAATGTTTTATATTGTGGGACTTAGGAGAGATGAAGGGGTCTGGGTGTCTATAGTGTCCCTTTAACATTACTCGGAGTGTCGCTGCTACAAGTGCAGCAATGTGCTATATCTCTTATTAGAATGCTGCACATACAGACTCTATCACCACAAACACTTCCAAGTCACAGACGTGGTCATGGTGCTTTGAGTAACCCTTTAACTTTGTGCTATCATTGACTAACTTCCCTGCTTACCAATGGAGTATGACTACGTCTTATTGCATTCTGGGGTTTTCATTTACACCTTGCACTGACACCATCATAAGACTCAGCATTACATATATTATTTATTTAAAGGGACACTATAGTCACTAGAGCAACTTTAGCTTAAAAGGACACTATAGTTACCTGAACAACTTTAGCTTAATGAAGCAGTTTTAGTGTATAGAACATGCCCCTGCAGCCTCACTGCTCAATCCTCTGCCATTTAGGAGTTAAATCCCTTTGTTTATGAACCCTAGTCACACCTCCCTGCATGTGACTTGCACAGCCTTCTGTAACGGACCGTTTTGCACACAAGGGGTAAAAACCGTTTAGGCGATCGGCCCCCTTTCAGAGATACAGGCACAGCTACTGCAGAACACCAAACTCCCGAACTGGATACAAAATAGCACTCCAACTCCCGAACTGGAACCTCCCAAATAGCTGCTAGCAGACGAACAGGAAAAGCAGACAATCAGCTTACACTCCTGGCAATCAGTCTCTAACAGCATACAGTGAATCCCCCCAAGAACGAGACAAGGCTCCGTGTTGAGGGTCAAGCAGTGGTCTGAGGTGCTGGCACACCCAGCCTGGTTTTTATTACAGTCTTGCAAATACAGGACCGCCCACAGGGAGGTATAAAACAACCAATCACATCACAGTTACATCCCACATATTCCCTCCCCTTATCCTGAGAGGAAACTCAATTATACATACAGTTAAAACATACTTTCTACCCAACTTTCATAACTCCAAAACCATACATCACATTCACATAAAATTACATATTCACAATCAATCCATTCAGGGGAACAACATATTCAAAAATGGCACAAATCAGACAAGGGGTTCAAAAGTTAGTAAAAAGTCCTTTGTGACTAAATGAAGCATGGCTTTCTGGCCCAAACCAGTTTCAGAGTCTTCTATCCTGGAGATAAGTAATTCAATTATCTCCCAGGACAGACACAAGACTCCATTAAGCACATGGTTGCAAAAGACACAAAACACTTTAAAATACATAAAGTCACATTTTACACATAACACACAGACATTTCACATATCCCCAGATAGCTCAGGTCTGAGCGCACATTATTAAGTGAATGGCGCTCGGACCACACAAATACAGTTTAATCGCCATGGAGCCAAAGTCTTTACAGTCAGTTTCATACGAATGGGCTTCATGGGATTCCCATCTGGGGTATATAACACATTCAACCAAAACTTCACAAACCCCAGGCAGAAAAGCACGAATGAAGCTTTTCTGCAGGGGAAAAGAAGGCTTTTAACATGGGGCCATAGTCCAAAGGCAACAGGCGAGCAACCAGGCTTCTCCAATGCAATGTGGCGAGATTGGTCTCGTCACATCTCTCCCCTTTTCCTAATCGACTAACAGGGTATCTGACCTCCTGCGGGTCAGTGCCCTTGTTAGTCCAGCAGCCCACCCACAACACACAATCAGTAATACAGCCCACCCACAATAAATGGTTACTACACCTGGGTAGAGGAGAACTTTGTCCATGTCCAGGTGCCTCACCCGCTACGGCTTCCAATGCTACAGATGCGAATACGCTTCTTGGTGGGTTGCTTGCTGCGTGGGCGAAGACCAGCGGCACTCTGCCCTGTTACTTAGCGCCGCTACTGGGAGGGTAGCCTGGTGGAAGCCTGGTTGTTGGAGGGGGAGACCGACTGTCTCCCCTTTAAATACACAGCTCTGCTGCTGCTGCTGGAGACTGACTGTCTCCCCTTTAGATGCACAGTCCTGCTGCTGGAGACCGACCGTCTCCCCTTTGGTTACCCATCTCTGCTGCTGGAGGGGGAGACCGATTGTCTCCTCTTTGGCTAAACAGCCCTGTCGCTGGGGGGCAGGACCGACCGTCCCTACCCCCTGTGCTGGCAGTGTAGAGACTACGGTCCCATCTGCACGGTTGTGGGGCTTACTGTCTCCCCTTTGTACATTAAGCTGCCGCTGGGGAGAGGGGTAACAAGCTCCTCTCCCATACATACTTCCAGCTGTGGGGGAGGGAGACCGACTGTCTCTGCTCCCAATACAGAGTCCTGCTGCTGGGGAAAGGAGACTGGGCTCTCTATTCCCAGTAGGACACTCTGCCGCTGGGGAATGGAGACGGGGCTCCCAATTCCCAATGATCTGTGCTGCCGCTGGGGGATGGAGACTGGGCTCCCAATTCCCAAAGCATCATTCTGCCGCTGGGGAATGGAGACTGGGCTCCCAATTCCCAAAAAATCACGCTGCCGCTGGGGAGGGAGGACACTGCTCTCCTCTCCCTGGACTTCCCACTGCCTTCCCGGCATATCACTTGGCTGCTGGGGGGCAGGAACAACTACCTCTGCCCCCTGTATCTCAGCCTGCCGCTGGGGAGGGAGGACGCTGTTCTCCTCTCCCTGCACTTTACACTGCCTTCCCGGCATATCACTCTGCTGCTGGGGGCAGGAACAACTACCTCTGCCCCCTGTAACTCAGCCTGCCGCTGGGGAATGGAGCTCAGGCTCCCAATTCCCTGCAATATCTCCCGCTGGGGAATGGAGGTCGGGCTCCCAATTCCCTGCAATTTCTCCCGCTGGGGAATGGAGCTCGGGCTCCCAATTCCCTGCAATTCATTCTGCTGCTGGGGGACAGGAGCGACTATCTCTGTCCCCTGTAACTCAGCCTGCAGCTGGGGAATGGAGCTCAGGCTCCCAATTCCCTGCAATATCTCCCGCTGGGGAATGGAGACTGGGCTCCCAATTCCCAATAAATCACACGGCCGCTGGGGAATGGAGACTGGGCTCCCAATTCCCTGCAGGACCGGTGGAGAGACCTTGGTCCCATCTCCACCGGCCACCTGGGGTTCTTCCCAGTAACACTCCACAATATCTTCCCAGCTGAATGGGTCTGGATCTGGGTCTCCGCTTCCCTGCTGAGCCTTCTCACTGGAGTGGAACAGATTTTGGTAACCCTGTTCCAGCTCCATCTCTCGGGTCACCAGGTGGACCAGGTCTTGCTCAATTTCGTGAGTGTCGTCCCAGTCATACCTGCTCTCCCTCCACTCAAAGAGATCACTGAACCGGACTTGTGTAGGGCTCCCAAACTCAGGCTCTGCAAAAGTCTCCCATAACAAGCCAGGACCATCAAACTCCTCTCCCTCTGGCTTGTCATGCTCGGCTTTCCAGGGCAGGTATTGTGCCCCATACCACCAGAGTGCCTGGTAGGCATCTTCTAGCCACATCTCCTGCCATACTAGGTGTTCCAATTTCCTCACCCATTCTTCCAGGGGCTGCTCTCCCAGGAAGGGCATCCGCAGGGCTACTCGCTTCTGCAACCGCTGGTCTTCCTTGGGGAATCTCTCGCCCCGCTGGTACTCCGCAATACCCAGTGCCTGGTACCAGATGCCTTTACGGACTGCATCTTGGTCATCCATGGCACCCTCATCATACTCCACTGCTGGTTCCATCTCGGTGCTGTCAGGGTCGCTGTACTGGGACATGCGTTGCCCTCAAATTGTAAAAAATCCACGGAATGGTGTCGCCTGTAGCTGTCCTGTAGTCTGTGGGAACGATCCCGCCACTTGCCACCAATTGTAACGGACCGTTTTGCACAAAAGGGGAAAAAACCACTTAGACGATAATCCCCCTTTTCAGAGACAGGCACAGCTACTGAATAAGCACCAAAACTCACGAACCGCCAAGAAATGAATGCTCCAAACTCCCGAACGGCATACAAGGGAATAAGGTAGCACTTCAAATAAACGAACAGGAACCATACGAATAGCTGCTAGCAGGCGAACAGGAAAAGCTTCCAAGCGGCTTACACTCCTGGCAATCAGTCTCTAACAGCATACAGTGAATCCCCCCAAGAACGAGACAAGGCTCCGTGTTGAGGGTCAAGCAGTGGTCTGAGGTGCTGGCACACCCAGCCTGGTTTTTATTACCGTCTTGCAAATACAGGACCGCCCACAGGGAGGTATAAAACAACCAATCACATCACAGTTACATCCCACATATTCCCTCCCTTTATCCTGAGAGGAAACTCAATTACACATACAGTTAAAACATACTTTCTACCCAACTTTCATAACTCTAAAACCATACATCACATTCACATAAAATTACATATTCTCAATCAATCCATTCAGGGGAACAACATATTCAAAAATGGCACAAATCAGACAAGGGGTTCAACAGTTAGTAAAAAGTCCTTTGTGACTAAATGAAGCATGGCTTTCTGGCCCAAACCAGATTCAGAGTCTTCTATCCTGGAGATAAGTAATTGAATTATCTCCCAGGACAGACACAAGACTCCATTAAGCACATGGTTGCAAAAAGACACAAAACACTTTAAAATACATAAAGTCACATTTACACATAAAACACAGACATGTAACATATCCCCAGATAGCTCAGGTCTGAGCGCACATTATTAAGTGAATGGCGCTCAGACCACACAAATACAATTTAATCACCATGGAGCCAAAGTCTTTACAGTCAGTTTCATATGAATGGGCTCCATGGGATTCCTATCTGGGGTATAACACATTCAACCAAAACTACCAAACCCCAGGCAGAAAAGCACGAATGAAGCTTTTCTGCAGGTAAAAAAGATGTCTTTTAAAAGGGGCCATAGTCCAAAGGCAGCAGGCGAGCAACCAGGCTTCTCCAATGCAATGTGGCGAGATTGGTCTCGTCACACCTTCCATAAACACTTCCTGTAAAGAGAGCCCTATTTAGGCTTTCTTTATTACAAGTTCTGTTTAATTAAGATTTTCTTATCCCCTGCTATGTTAATAGCTTGCTAGACCCTGCAAGAGCCTCCTGTATGTGATTAAAGTTCAATTTAGAGATTGAGATACAATTATTTAAGGTAAATTACATCTGTCTGAAAGTGAAACCAGTTTTTTTTTTCATGCAGGCTCTGTCAATCACAGCCAGGGGAGGTGTGGCCAGGGCTGCATAAACAGAAACAAAGTGATTTAACTCCTAAATGACAGTGAATTGAGCAGTGAAATTGCAGGGGAATGATCTATACACTAAAACTGTTTTATTTAGCTAAAGAAATTTAGGTGACTATAGTGTTCCTTTAATGAAGCAGTTTTGGTGTATAGATCATCTCCCTGCAGTCTCACTGTTAATTCTCTGCAATTTAGGAGTTGAATCAGTTTTGTTTCTGTTTATCCAGCTCTAGTTACACCTCCCCTGGCTGTGATTGACACAACCTGCATGCAAACCAAATGGTTTCATTTTTGTGGCATTACTTACCTCCACCGAGCCGCGGAGACCTCCTTCTGCTGCTCGGTCCGACCACTCCACGCAACTGCGCTGCTCACTGAGGGAGACTCGCCTCCCGCAAGCCGTGCAGAGCTCCTCCTGCTGCGACATCTTGCCGAACTTCGCTCGAGTACATCTCTAAATAGATGTGGACGTGATGTCACGTCCACTCTTAAAGTGACCACGTCATCATTGCGATCCTTATCTGTCTTGGAGCGCAGTGATAACGTGGATTTATCAGAACATAGGTAAGCCTATTTAAGGCTTGTTTTAGCCCCCATTCATTGCTCTATCTGTTAGATCATCGTTTAGTGCTCCTAGAGATTCCCTTGGGAATTCTGGTATCCTGACCTCAGCTTCGTATTGACCTTGTGATTTCTGGTATCCTGACCCGGCTTCGTATTGACTTTGTGATTTCGGGTATCCTGATCTCGGCTTTGTCTTGACTTCGTGATTTCTGGTATTCTGATCTCGGCTTTGTATTGACTACGTGATTTCTGGTATCCTGACCTGGCTTCGTATTGACTTTGTGATTTTGGGTATCCTGATCTCGGCTTTGTCTTGACTTCGGGATTTCTGGTATTCTTACCCGGCTTCATATTGACTTTGTGATTTCTGGTATCCTGACCTCGACTTCGTATTGACTTCGTGATTTCTGGTATCCTGATCTCGGCTTCGTATTGACTTCGTGATTTCTGGTATCCTGACCCAGCTTTATTTTGACTTTGTGATTTCTGGTATCCTGATCTTGGCTTCATATTGACTTTGTGATTTCTGGTATCCTGACCCGGCTTCGTATTGACTTTGTGATTTCTGGTATCCTGATCTCGGCTTCGTATTGACTTTGTGATTTATGATATCCTGACCCGGCTTCGTATTGACTTCATGATTTTGGATATCCTGAACCGGCTTTGTCTTGATTTCGTGATTTCTGGTATCCTGATCTCGGCTTCATATTGACTTTGTGATTTCTGTCTTGACTCGTAATTTCTGGTATCCTGAACTCTGCTTCATCTTTGACTCGTAATTTCTGGTATCCTGACACCGGCTTTGTCTTGACTCGTAATTTCTGGTATTCTGACCCGACTTTGAGTATTTCTGTTATTCTGTCCTTTATTTATCTTGACTCTGTTTCTTGTTGTATTAATACGTTAAGTCCACCAATTCTAAGGCTCGGTAATACATCTTTCGGATTCACCTTTTGTGGGTTTCCTCTTTCCTGCGTGTTGGGATACGACTCCCATGACAATTGCTGCTCCCACCTATCTATCCTCCCTTATACACAAGTATGTACCGTCTAGGCCCTTACGATCTGCCGAAGACTTACGTCTATCTTCTGTCCGTACTCCCACCTCTGATGCTCGCTTTCAAGACTTCTCGAGGGCTGCACCGTTCCTGTGGAACTCGCTTCCCTCCTCCGTTAGATGCTCACCCAGTCTCCACTCAAAAAATCGTTAAAAACCCACTTCTTCATAAAAGCATATCAATTAAACGGTTAATAGCTCCTGACTGATTCCTCTTCTGTAACTGTCACTAGTCTAATACTGTCATTTTACCCCACTCCCTCTAGCATGTAAGCTCATTGAGCAGGGCCCTCAACCCCTCTGTTCCTGTGTGTCCAACTTGTCTGGTTACAACTACATGTCTGTTTGTCCACCCATTGTAAAGCGCTGCGGAATTTGATGGCGCTATATAAATATCATAATAATAATATGTTAACTTACTTTAAAAGTTTGTATCTCCTATTCTGTAAATTGAACTATAATTACATACAGGAGGCTTCTGTAGGGTCTAGCAAACTATTAGCAGAGCATGAGATAATAAGTTGAACAGACTATGCAACAAAGGAAGTGTAAACATTAGATGACTCTTTACAGGAAGTGTTTAGGAAGGCTGTGCAAGTCACATGCAGGGAGGTGTGACTAGGGTGTATAAACAAAGTGATTTAACTCCTAAATGGCAGAGAATTGAGCAGTGAGACTGCAGGGATATGATCTATAGACCAAAACTGCTTCATTAAGCTAAAGTTGTTTTTGTGATTCTAGTGTCTCTTAAATTATATTTTACCAGGAGCCATTTCTTGCATGACTTTACACACATTGTACAATGTTTGCTTACAATATTTGCTTTGCCAGTCTTTCATGTCTGGATTGGCTTTCCATCCCGAGTTGCGTTATCTTAATTCTAGCTGCAAGTTTAACTTGTTTACATCCTGTCCTGTATCTTCCATCGATAAAACTCTTCTTTACGATACATGTTGCAATGAATTCACACCTTTCAGTTGCTATGCAAAACATAATAAGCTTGAATTTTCTCTGCCTCTCGTAATATGCACAGTGGTTTTCTTTTCACTAAACATAAAAGAATTTCTTTCTAACTTACTGCTGTGAACGTAGGAAGCTTAACTGATTTTCTTCTGAACAAAAAGTGTGCCAAATGTTTGACTGTTTGGAGTTGAAACAGCAAAAATTCTGCAGAAAAATATTTACAAACATACAAAGTGTGTAACTTATTTTCTGGAGTCTCTCTAATTTGGGCTATAGAAATCGTGCGTTCATTGCCATAGTGAATCCCAGGGCTCTAGATATTAAGTGGTAAATTGCCCGAAGACATGTTTTGAAATGTATTTTTCAGATTTAATGTTTCACCTGTTTGATATCTATTTTAGTTAAATAGCGGAGTATTCACTTAATAGTAAATTGCAGCAAATTGAAACTTAAGGATAACAATGTGGACTACAAGAAGCAAGCTGTGATCGTACTGGAGAATTGCTTCTAAATCAGATATTTGTGCCTAAATTATGCACTTCAGCTTTTAAGTAACTAGGTCAGTGTTTAGCGATTAGAGCTCATTGTTTTAGGCCAGTGTTGTTTGAGGACTCCCAAGAGTCTCAGCCAGCCTTTCTGCTGTCTGCAGGAGATGGTGTGTGCTGACACAAGAGATTCCATTGCTAATTTGCTGTTCATTTTTACTTATTTACATTTATTATATATTATTTATTTATTGCTGCCAAGCGTGCCCGGACACCCTCGCAGGGTAAGTATTCAAACCCTTTGCGAACGTTTTGTCAGTGTACCTGGATGTGACGGTCACCCCTTCCTATAGCACTGAGCTCCCGGGGACCTTCTTTATCAGAGAAGAAATGCAGATAAGAGATAAATGATTAAAAACTGAGGGGAGCGAGAATATCTTTATATAGATCCATAGATAAATCTAGACATTGCTAGCAATTCTACTGTCACAATATAAATATACAGATTACATTTTATTCTTTATCTTTAAAACTGTTTAAAAAGTTGTCTGTTCTGTGACAGCTCTGTTAAATTTCCTCTTTATGTGCCCAGTGTACTTGGAAAACTGAAATGCAGATTTTTTTTTTTTTAATTTCCGCGTGATATTATTTACATTTATTAAATTATTTACAGTGTTTACATGTGTTATGCAGTTTTGATTGTATTAATATTATTACACTTTCCGTTCTAATGTCATGTTTTGTATGTTTTGTTGCAATTTGCTAAAAGTGGAGCATTCAGTTGGTATTCGTGGTAACTGCTCCTTACAGAAGTTTGCCCCAGAATAGCCTTTTTATTTTGCTGATATTTTTGACACTCTAAATTTGGCAAATAAAAAAAAAAAACACAAATAGAAAAAGAAAACGCAACGTGTGCTCCATATGACAAACATCCTTCTTTGAAGGGCTAGGTTATAGTGTGTGTTTCCTCGCAGACTAACCACACAGCCCCTGCCTGCACCCTCCGCAAACACATGTCTAAGAAACCAGCAAGGCAATTGAAAGAGGAAACTCTGCACTGGTTCCAGAATACTCAGAGGAGAAAGCTGATCATTAATGGGGAATATCCAGACTGGTTTCACGGATTCCTCACACGCAAGTAAGTGGCTTCACCATGGGGGGATTGTAGAAAAAACACACAACTCATTTAGACTTATTGTACAGCGCTGCGGTATAGGTTTCTGCCTGATAAATAACCTGTGAGGATCATAAAATTGTGTCAGACTTTGAGTTTATCTCTGGCCAGCTATTCTGTTCCTGTCACTAGTTTATGAACACGATTCCTCCAGTTAGTATGTAAGGGTTAACTAAACACGCCACAATGATCTGACCTCAAAATATACAACTTGGCCCAGGGCAGGAATTTCTCCAGAATGCTTGTTTGCACTATAAATATTATATACATACATGACTTGTTTTACCTATTTGTCATGTTTGTGTACATTGTCACTTTGTCACCATAAAATGTCAGATTGTTTGAATTATTTTTAACCTATTTACCACAACTATCACTAACTGGGGTTTAGTTACTGTAGCGGAGTAGTAGTATTATCCACGGTATCTTCGCTGGCAGACAGAATAAAGCAGGTACAAAGTAGACAAAATGCAGGTAGCGTAGTTACAATCCCTTCCTCCCAAGAACTAGACGACACATAGCTTGGAGGTCAACTGAGGTTTTAATCACAGGTCACAGTATTTATGCGATTACAAATGTAAGGGGTTTCCCAAGTCACATTACAGGGTTTGTCCAGTAGGGGACTACATGGGGGACTGAGTTTACAGACAGATTACCCATCATACACTTGCGCTTGTGTTGCCGAGTAGCAGAATTTAGTTCCAGGCACTCGACGACAAAGCCCCGCTGGCTCTCCGAGAACAAAGATGGCCGCCACCACGTGTTCGTTACACGAACGGCGGCCACCCGCAACATACATTACTTAGCACGGATACACTGTTGCAAAATACCTAATTGGAGACACACGACCTGCTGGGGGGTGGTCTCCCATTCAATACTTTGCTTGTTCCACGAACAGTGCGGTGATTCACTGTTCATGGATAACCAAGCTGAATACTAGCGGTATTCGTGTGCTGTAACACATGAATGCTTCATATATTGATCTTTTATTCGGGGAAACAAACAATAGGGGCAATAGCATAAAATATACAGTTACACTCTGTAAGTGGCTAGATTTTCCATAGTCACTAACCTCTAGAAACATATAGAATGTGACGGCAGATAAGAACCATGCGGCCCATCTAGTCTGCCCAATTTTCTAAATACTTTCATTAGTCCCTAGCCTTATCTTATAGTTAGGATAGCCTTATGCCTATCCCACGCATGCTTAAACTCCTTTACTGTGTTAACCTCTACCACTTCAGCTGGAAGGCTATTCCATGCATCCACTACCCTCTCAGTAAAGTAATACTTCCTGATATTATTTTTAAACCTTTGTCCCTCTAATTTAAGACTATGTCCTCTTGTTGTGGTAGTTTTTCTTCTTTTAAATATAGTCTCCTCCTTTACTGTGTTGATTCCCTTTATGTATTTAAATGTTTCTATCATATCCCCCCTGTCTCGTCTTTCCTCCAAGCTATACATGTTAAGATCCTTTAACCTTTCCTGGTAAGTTTTATCCTGCAATCCATGAACCAGTTTAGTAGCCCTTCTCTGAACCCTCTCTAAGGTATCAATATCCTTCTGAAGATACGGTCTCCAGTACTGTGTACAATACTCCAAGTGAGGTCTCACCAGTGTTCTGTACAATGGCATGAGCACTTCCCTCTTTCTACTGCTAATACCTCTCCCTATACAACCAAGCATTCTGCTAGCATTTCCTGCTGCTCTATTACATTGTCTGCCTACTTTTAAGTCATCAGAAATAATCACCCCTAAATCCCTTTCTTCAGATGTTGAAGTTAGGACTCTATCAAATATTATGTACCCTGCCCTTGGGTTTTTACGTCCAAGATGCATTAAATGTCAGTTGCCAGTTCTAATTTACCTAAATCATTTGCCATTTGGCTTATCCTTCCTGGAACATCAACCCTGTTACATATCTTAGTATCATCAGCAAAAAGACATACCTTACCATCAAGACCTTCTGCAATATCGCTAATAAAAATATTAAAGAGAATGGGTCCAAGTACAGATCCCTGAGGTACCCCATGCTTCCCTGAGGTACCCCATGCTTCCAATATACTCCATTGACTACAACCCTCTGTTGCCTGTCACTCAGCCACTGCCTTACCCATTCAACAATATTGGAATCCAAACTTAAAGATTGCAGTTTAGTGATAAGCCTTCTATGTGCAACAGTGTCAAAAGCCTTACTGAAATCTAGGTAAGCAATGTCTACTGCACCACCCTGATCTATAATTTTAGTTACCCAATCAAAAAAAATCAATAAGATTAGTTTGGTATGATCTCCCTGAAGTAAACCCATGTTGTCTCTGATCTTGAAATCCATGTGTTTTTAGATGTTCAACAATCCTATCCTTTAACATGGTTTCCATTACTTTCCCCACTACTGAAGTAAGGCTTACTGGCCTATAGTTGCCCGACTTCTCCCTATTAAATTTCTTGTAAATGGGCACAGCATTCGCTAACTTCCAATCTTCTGGGACTACTCCTGTTAACAATGATTGGTTAAATAAATCTGTTAATGGTTTTGCTAGTACACCACTAAGCTTGTGGCAAACCTAGCCACTTAAGACTGTATGTATGTGTAAGGGTTGTCTTGCAGACTGCAGGGATATGGCTGTATTGCTTTATTTTATGTTCCGCTTTACATGTGTTAGAGAGCATTCGTATGCTAGCGGCACGAAAGCCGCTAGCATTCACATGGTAGTTTCACGAACAGTGAATTTCACCACTGTTCGTTAAACGAACAAACTACCGAATGGGAGACCACACAAGGGGGTCGTGTGTCTCCCATTAAAAATTGCAACAATGTATCCGCAGCCTGTTAATGTATGTCCCGGGTGGCAGCCGTTCGTATGCCGAACACGTGGCAGCGGCCATCTTTGCTCACGAAAGCCCAGCAGTGTTTGGTCATCAAGTGCCTGGAACTAAAATCAGCTACTCGACTTCACGAACACCGCTGGACTTCTAGACCGTTTGGATGGATTATTCTTTCGGCATATTAAAGCTACCAGTATATTTTCACATTACAAGGTCTGTTCGTCTGAAACCGTAATTCGAATCGCTTTCGTTTAATAATGCAGGGATCTGAGCGGTATTTCACCAGATGGTGCGCTCAGACCCCAGTTATTCACTGAGGGGTCATTCGGGCTTAAATCTAACACATATTTTACAAATTAAGTATTTTTGTGTAAACTATTATTTTTTGCTGTACTGAGAGATAATCCAATTAACATTATATTCTTGGGTGATTATCTCTCCAGTACAGCAGGGCACACTGGGAAATAACCTTGATTAAAACCCCTGCAATACCAATCTGAAAACCCCTTGCATGGGGAACTGTTCCCCAGTAATTGGGGTTTAGTCACTAACCTACCACTGCTGTCAATAACCTACCAGTGCTATCCTTAATAGGATTTAGTCACTAACCTACCAGTGCTATCATTAATAGGATTTAGTCACTAACCTACCAGTGCTATCACTTATAGGATTTAGTTAGTAACCTACCAGTGCTATCACTAATAGAATTTAGTTACTAACCAACCAGTGCTATCATTAATAAGATTTAGTCACTAACCTACCAGTTCTATCATTAATAGGATTTAGTTACTAACCTACTAGTGCCATCACTAATAGGATTTAGTTACTAACCTACCAGTGCTATCATTAATAGGCTGAACTTGATGGACGCAAGTCTCTTTTCAGCTATGTACTAATAGGATTTAGTTATTAACCTACCAGTGCTATCATTAATAGAATTTAGTTACTAACCTACCAGTACTATCACTAATAGGATTTAGTTACTAACCTACCAGTGCTATCATTAATTCGATTTAGTCACTAACCTACCAGTGCTATCATTAATAGGATCTAGTTCATAAACCGGACTTTACATAGGACACGAGGCCATGCGTTTAGACTGGAAGAAAGAAGATTTCGCCTAAGGCAAAGGAAAGGTTTTTTTACTGTAAGAACAATCAGGATGTGGAATTCTCTGCCTGAGGAAGTGGTTTCATCAGAGTCCATACAGATGTTCAAACGGCTACTAGATGCATACTTGCAAGAACAGAATATTCAAGGATATAATCTTTCAATGTAGGGTAATAACTGCTTGATCCAAGGATAAATCTGACTGCCATTCTGTGGTCAAGAAGGAATTTTTTTCCTAGCTTGTTGCAAAATTGTGCTTCAAACTGGGTTTTTTTGCCTTCTTTTGGATCAACAGCAAAAAACAAATGTGAGGAAGGCTGAACTTGATGGACGCAAGTCTCTTTTCAGCTATGTAACTATGTAACTATGTAACTAGTTACTAACCTACCAGTGCTAACATTAATAGGATTTAGTTACTAACCTACCAGTGCTATCATTAATAGGATTTAGTTACTAACCTACCAGTGTTATCATTAATAGGATTTAGTTACTAACCAACCCGTGCTATCATTAATAGGATTTAGTTACTAACCAACCCATGCTATCATTAATAGGATTTAGTTACTAACCTACCAGTGCTATCATTAATAGGATTTAGTTACTAACCTACCAGTGCTATCATTCATAGGATTTAGTTACTAACCTACCAGCGCTATCATTAGTAGGATTTAGTTACTAACCAACCCGTGCTATCATTAATAGGATTTAGTTACTAACCTACCAGTGCTATCATTAATAGGATTTAGTTACTAACCTGCCAGTGCTATCATTAATAGGAATTATTTACTAACTTACCAGTGCTATCATTAATAGGATTTAGTTACTAACCAACCCGTGCTATCATTAATAGGATTTAGTTACTAACCAACCCATGCTATCATTAATAGGATTTAGTTACTAACCTACCAGTGCTATCATTAATAGGATTTAGTTACTAACCTACCAGTGCTATCATTCATAGGATTTAGTTACTAACCAAACCGTGCTATCATTAATAGGATTTAGTTACTAACCTACCAGTGCTATCATGAATAGGATTTAGTTACTAACCTGCCAGTGCTATCATTAATAGGAATTATTTACTAACTTACCAGTGCTATCATTAATAGGATTTATTTACTAACCTACCAGTGCTGTCATTAATAGGATTTAGTTACTAACCTACCAGTGCTATCATTAATAGAATTTAGTTACTAACCTACCAGTGCTATCACTAATAGGATTTAGTTACTAACCTACCAGTGCTATCATTAATACGATTTAGTCACTAACCTACCAGTGCTATCATTAATAGGATTTAGTTACTAACCTACCAGTGCTAACATTAATAGGATTTAGTTACTAACCTACCAGTGCTATCATTAATAGGATTTAGTTACTAACCTACCAGTGTTATCATTAATAGGATTTAGTTACTAACCTACCAGTGTTATCATTAATAGGATTTAGTTACTAACCTACCAGTGTTATCATTAATAGGATTTAGTTACTAACCAACCCGTGCTATCATTAATAGGATTTAGTTACTAACCAACCCATGCTATCATTAATAGGATTTAGTTACTAACCTACCAGTGCTATCATTAATAGGATTTAGTTACTAACCTACCAGTGCTATCATTAATAGGATTTAGTTACTAACCAACCCATGCTATCATTAATAGGATTTAGTTACTAACCTACCAGTGCTATCATTAATAGGATTTAGTTACTAACCTACCAGTGCTATCATTCATAGGATTTAGTTACTAACCTACCAGCGCTATCATTAGTAGGATTTAGTTACTAACCAAACCGTGCTATCATTAATAGGATTTAGTTACTAACCTACCAGTGCTATCATTAATAGGATTTAGTTACTAACCTGCCAGTGCTATCATTAATAGGAATTATTTACTAACCTACCAGTGCTATCATTAATAGGATTTATTTAGTAACCTACCAGTGCTGTCATTAATAGGATTTAGTTACTAACCTACCAGTGCTATCATTAAAATGATTTAGTCACTAACCTACCAGTACTATCATTAATAGGATTTAGTTACTAACCTACCAGTGCTATCATTAATAGGATTTAGTTACTAACCTACCAGCGCTATCACTAATAGGATTTAGTTACTAACCTACCAGTGCTATCATTAATAGGATTTAGTTACTAACATACCAGTGCTATCATTAATAGGATTTAGTCACTAACCTACCAGTGCTATCACTAATAGGATTTAGTTACTAACCTACCAGTGCTATCATTAGTAGGATTTAGTTACTAACCAAACCGTGCTATCATTAATAGGATTTAGTTACTAACCTACCAGTGCTATCATTAATAGGATTTAGTTACTAACCTGCCAGTGCTATCATTAATAGGAATTATTTACTAACCTACCAGTGCTATCATTAATAGGATTTATTTACTAACCTACCAGTGCTGTCATTAATAGGATTTAGTTACTAACCTACCAGTGCTATCATTAAAATGATTTAGTCACTAACCTACCAGTACTATCATTAATAGGATTTAGTTACTAACCTACCAGTGCTATCATTAATAGGATTTAGTTACTAACCTACCAGTGCTATCATTAATAGGATTTAGTCACTAACCTACCAGTGCTATCATTAAAATGATTTAGTCACTAACCTACCAGTACTATCATTAATAGGATTTAGTTACTAACCTACCAGTGCTATCATTAATAGGATTTAGTTACTAACCTACCAGTGCTATCATTAATAGGATTTAGTCACTAACCTACCAGTGCTATCATTAATAGGATTTAGTCACTAACCTACCAGTGCTATCATTAATAGGATTTAGTTACTAACCTACCAGTGCTATCATTAATAGGATTTAGTTACTAACCTACCAGTGCTATCATTAATAGGATTTAGTTACTAACCAACCAGCGCTATCATTAATAGGATTTAGTTACTAACCTACCAGCGCTATCACTAATAGGATTTAGTTACTAACCTACCAGTGCTATCATTAATAGGATTTAGTTACTAACCTACCAGTGCTATCATTAATAGGATTTAGTTACTAACATACCAGTGCTATCATTATTAAGATTTAGTCACTATCCAACCCGTGCTATCATTAATAGGATTTAGTTACTAACCTACCCGTGCTATCATTAATAAGATTTAGTCACTAACCAACCAGTGCTATCATTAATAGGATTTAGTTACTAACCTACCAGTGCTATCATTAATAGGATTTAGTCACTAACCTACCAGTGCTATCATTAATAGGATTTAGTTACTAACCAACCCGTGCTATTATTAATAGGATTTAGTTACTAACCTACCCGTGCTAGCATTAATAGGATTTAGTTACTAACCTACCAGTGTTATCATTAATAGGATTTAGTTACTAACCTACCCATGCTATCATTAATAGGATTTAGTTACTAACCTACCCGTGCAATCATTAATAGGATTTAGTTACTAACCTACCTGTGCTGTCATTAATAGGATTTAGTCACTAACCAACCAGTGTTATCATTAATAGGATTTAGTCACTAACCAACAAATTTTAGTGAATAAAAACCTGAATTGTATAATTTTAGCTGGGTACAGCGTAAGTTGGGGAATATTTCCAAATCGGCTATTGTCTAAATTTTGCCATTTCATTTTGCTACAATACACAATGCAGTGGAATGTACAGTGTCTTGGTTACAGCTGTGCTAGCATTCTGACATTGAGTGCCCTACTCATTTCAGTGCTGGTCTGTCCCTTTTGTAGCAGTGAAGGTTCTGGTACAGAGTCTAAGCCTTCGCTCCTGACACTGGGGGTGTTTAAACTACCACAGGTTGTTGATGGCTGTTGGGGCTCCTGGCTGTTACCAACCCTAACGAATAAACAGCTAATTATTTAATATTGTGCCTGCTGGGATTTCAGCTGGTCCAGCAATTTCTGCCCAAGTTGGGAAACCCATTATGAATCATTAAAATGTTACTTTTAAATAGGAAGTGTTCAACTGTATAATAGAGCTTCATGTACATTGGACGCTATTCTGCAGAGTCATTACTTTCCTTTATTTAGATATCCGATATTATTTTGGTTCCTTACATTACAGCCACATTCTGCTTGCTTTATTTTAGACTAAATTAACCAGATAGGACACAGAGCAGATATATAGTTATAGCACTGACAAAGGAAACTGCTAACAATAATTAGATCTCTTTTGATATCAGGCACTCGTTAGAGATAGCCATGCCTTACCCTTCTCGGACACACCAAAACAAATGCAAGATTTATTCTCTGTCTGATAATAAAACCAGGAAAAGAAGCCTATACAGTAAAGTAGTGCCTGTATTTGGACAACAATAATAACACCCCAAATCAGGTTTCATATGACACCAAATCAGATTTAATACGACCCCAAATCAGGTTTAGTATCATCCCAAATCAGGTTTAATATGACCCGAAATCAGATTTAATACTACCCCAAATCAAATTTAATACGACCCCTGTAACGGGCCGTTTTGCACACAAGGGGTAAAAACCGTTTAGTAGATCTTCCCCTTCCATAGACACAGGCACAGCTACTGCAGAACACCAATCCGCCGAACAGGAAACCATACGAATGCTGTAAACAGCCGAATAGGAAAAAACATACAAATAGGTTTACACTCCTAGCAGTCAAACTGGAACAGAATACAGTAAATCCCCCCAAGAACAAGACAAAGCTCTATGCTGAGGGTCAAGCAGTGAACAGACAGAGCTGTGGGTTTATTGTGCTTATGTACACATTCTTACACATAAGTACCACCCACAGGGTTTTGGAAAACAACCAATAAACACATACAATACACTCAGACACTCCCACACAAATTCCTCCCCTCTGCATGTGATTCAATTACCTTACACAATGGGTAATGTAATTTAGCACAAGCAGAGAAATACAATTTTTCCACATTATTCATAACTTGAAAAGTATGCATCACATTCACTTACATTTTCAGAATCAGCATACTCCAAATACAAACATACGTCAAAATCATACAAATTGGTCCAGTGGTTCAAAAGATAGATCGTAGTCCTTTGTGACCACAGGAAACATGGCTTTTCTGCCCAAAACCAGTTCCACAGAGTCTTCTATCCTGGAGATAATTAGAAGTAATCCAATTATTTCCAAAGACAGAGGCAAAACTCCATTGAACACATGGCAGCAAAAAGACAGTAAAATACAATAAAATACACAATGTTACATTTATGACATAAAATACAGACATGCAACATATGCCCAGATAGCTTAGGTCTGAGCGCACATTATTACTGAATGGCGCTCAGAGCACACACATACAGTTCAATTGCCATGGAGCCAAAGTCTTTCCCATAGTCTTTCATTATACGAATTGGCTCCATGGCATAGCTCTGGGGTATCACTGCTCAAACAGGGCAAGCACCAAATGACCCGGCTTTCTTGTCTTTGCAGGGGAAAATCAAGCCTTTTAACATGGGGACATAATTCAAAGGCAACAGGCGAGCAACCAGGCTTCTCCAATGCAATGTGGCGAGATTGCTCTCGTCACATCTCTCCCCTTTTCCAAACAGACTAACAGGGTATCTGACCTCCTGCCGGTCAGTGCCCTTGTTTGTCCAGCAGCCCACCCACAACACACAAACAGTAATACAGCCCACCCACAATAAATGGTTACTTCACCTGACTCGGTCACTGTGTATAGCTGGGTGTTTAGCTAAGTGTGAGAAGGTCGGTAGGTGCAGGCTGACTCGGTCACTGTGTATAGCTTGGTGTTTAGCTAAGTGTGAGAAGGTTGGTAGGTGCAGGCTGACTTGGTCACTGGGTATAGCTGGGTGTTTAGCTAAGTGTGAGAAGGTCGGTAGGTGCAGGCTGACTCGGTCACTGGGTATAGCTGGGTGTTTAGCTAAGTGTGAGAAGGCCGGTAGGTGCAGGCTGACTCGGTCACTGTGTATAGCTGGGTGTTTAGCTGAGTGTGAGAAGGTCGGTAGCTGCAGGCTGACTCGGTCACTGTGTATAGCTGGGTGTTTAGCTAAGTGTGAGGTCAGTAGGTGCAGGCTGACTCGGTCACTGTGTATAGCTGGGTGTTTAGCTAAGTGTGAGAAGGTCGGTAGGTGCGGGCTGACTCGGTCACTGTGTATAGCTGGGTGTTTAACTAAGTATGAGAAGGTCGGTAGGTGCGGGCTGACTCGGTCACTGTGTATAGCTGGGTGTTTAGCTGAGTGTGAGAAGGTCGGTAGGTGCAGGCTGATTCGGTCACTGGGTATAGCTGGGTGTTTAGCTAAGTGTGAGAAGGTCGGTAGGTGCAGGCTGATTCGGTCACTGTGTATAGCTGGGTGTTTAGCTGAGTGTGAGAAGGTCGGTAGGTGCGGGCTGACTCGGTCACTGGGTATAGCTGGGTGTTTAGCTAAGTGTGAGAAGGTCGGTAGGTGCAGGCTGATTCGGTCACTGTGTATAGCTGGGTGTTTAGCTAAGTGTGAGAAGGTTGGTTGGTGCAGGCTGACTCGGCTTTCTCACAGTTAAAACAGGAAACTGATGCGGTTTCGGAAAATTCTAAAAACAGCATTGCTCTTATATTGATATATAAATTGCACATATACCCTGACTGACAGAGAAAATGTTATTTTAGTTACCGGCCAAGCATTGAGGTCTGCTGAACTAGAATGGTACTTCTGCAAACTGATCACATCTTCATGGTGATGAGCAGATAATAAAAAGTGCTGCTTTGTAGGATATAAGAGAGAGAACTGAAGGAACACTCCATTGAAGTTTAACCATTTAGTAGATATACCCCAATTAAAGCGTACATGTATTTTATTATGCATTGTGTTCATTGGAGGTATATTGAAAACAGCTTGCAGAGCTGCAGATCTCTTGTCTGCAGCCATTGAAAGTCTTCTTCTCCAGCCTGTGCCAGGGAATGCTCCAATCAGAGGTTTGACGTTGAGTATTGCCCAGTGCACGCCAGCGCAGTTCCAATACTTCTCAACTAATACAACTCACTAAGAAGCAGGGAGGCAGGTGTGCTCCAACTCTATAGAGCTAACGGAAATGGAAGAAAATTCCTGGTTATGAGTGACCGATAGTGTGTGAGTGAGCGATAGTGTGTGAGTGACTGTTAGTGTCTGAGTGACGGATAGTGTGTGAGTGACTGTTAGTGTCTGAGTGACGGATAGTGTGGGAGTGACTGTTTGTGACTCACTGACCGGAAGTGTCTGAGTTAGTGATTGTGTCTCAGTGACGTATAGTGACGTAGTGACTGTTCATGTATGAGTCACTGTTAGTGTCTGAGTGACTTTTAGTGTCTAAGTGACGGATAGTGACTGAGTGACTGTTCATGTATGAGTGAAAGATAGTGTCTGAGTGACTGTTAGTGTCTGAGTGACGGATAGTGACTGAGTGACTGTTCATGTATGAGTGACCGGTTGTGTTTGAGTTTGTGTCAGTGTCTCAGTGACGTATAGTGACTGAGTGATGGATAGTGTCTGAGTGACTGTTCTTTTGTGACTGACTACTAGTGTCTGAGTGACTGTTAGTGTCTGACTGACGGATAGTGACTGAGTGACTGTTAGTGTCTGAGTGACAGATATTGACTGAGTGACTGTTCATGTATGAGTGACCGGTAGTGTTTGAGTTAGTGTCAGTGTCTCAGTGACATATAGTGACTGAGTGATAGTTTCTGAGTGATGGATAGTGTCTGAGTGACTGTTCGTGTGTGATTGACTGCTATTGTCTGAGTGACTGATAGTGACTGAGTGACTGATGGTATCTGAGTAGCTGTTACTGTCTGAGTATAAAAGGGGTAAAATGCGCTCATTATAGTATTTAACATAAGATAAATACAGTCTGCAGTAACCATTTCAAGGATTCCCAAGCCTTGTGGATAGTTGAAGTATGAAAAGGGTAAGGGAAACTGTGTCCAACGGTATATGTACAAAATAATTTTATACGTACACAGGTCTTTAGGGTTGTATACACAATTGACCTCAAACATAAAAGGACAAAAAAATAATAGTGCAGTACAGTATGTACAGTGAGTAAGTAGTGGATAATCTTGTGTGGTTTCCACTCACATTTTTTTGAGCTAACTCAGAGCTCTGCTGTATTGCACATGGACAGAACAATCCCCGTCTAAGGGTGTAGAGTGGTATGGACATCACGGGTGCCTAAAATAAGGTGCAGTATACAGGACATATATGGAGGTGAATACAAAAAATAAATACTCCAGATACTCCAAGTACTGGTGAATATCCAGATGAAATAATAAAGTAATGTACTTACATTTACTAGAGCAGAACTTGCTCTGGTATAAACAGCATGAGTGGTTTAATCCCCACCAAAGGATGTGATGGTACCAGGAAGCAATGGATGGATCAATAAAGATATAAATAAAATAAACTATTTATTAACCATACAAAAACAATAAAAGCAGTATAAAATAACTTTAAGGAGTCCCACTTTACCTGTTTCGCCTCTCCAAGGCTTCTTCGGAAGTGTGGTTAGGTCCTTATGAAGTTTCGTTTATATAGGCAGTCGGTAAATGAGGCTGGCTTTCTGGTGTGTTGGTTGATTGATTTCCTGTAACCACTCTGGAACGCACGCGTCATACCGGAAGTGACACGGCGATCTACCAATATGGTATTTCTTGCGTTCCATTTTATAGGGTAAGTAGCCCTTCCCATAAGGGAGTTAGAATGTATCAAATTAGCCAGTCCCATTTCTTTACAGACAGTTTACTTTGTCTGTTTCGTTTGGCCGTTATTGTTCCTGAATGGGCGCAACGTCATACAACATCTTGTATGTTGTGAATCTCGGAAATGTCTTTCAAAAGGGAAATGTATGGGAAAGAGAAAAAAAGGGAATATGTCAAAGATGGGGCAAAAAGGCATATAATTGTAGTACTAAGTACAATATCTGGGTTATAAAATATAGAAAAAAGGAAGATGTATAATGTATATCCATATGATTGGAAAAAATATTTGCAAAGGAAAAATATATTTTTAAATCTGTTTAAAATCTAATATAGGATGAAAGAATTTGGGATGATGATCATGCGAAAAAATAATAATTGAGCACTAAGAATGTCAATGTATAAATCTTAAAATACATTTATTAAACAAATAGATAGGTATAGTTTTATAGTAGTGCTAAAATGTCACATGCCATGTTACATAAAACCATATTGGTGGAGTGGGAAAAAAAAACTGTAGCTGTTAGTGTCTGAGTGACTGATAGTGTCTGAGTGACTGATATTGTCTGAGTGACTGATAGTGTCTGAGTGACAGTGACTGAGTCTGAGTGACTGTTCGTGTCTGAGTGACTGATAGTGTCTGACTGACAGATAGTGTCTGAGTGACAGTGACTGAGTCTGAGTGACTGTTCGTGTCTGATAGTGTCTGAGTGACAGATAGTGTCTGAGTGACAGATAGTGACTGAGTGACTGTTTGTGTCGGAGTGACTGATAGTGTCTGACTGATAGTGACTGTTAATGTCTGAGTGACTGATAGTGTCTGAGTGACTGATATTGTCTAAGTGACTGATAGTGTCTGAGTGACAGTGTCTGAGTCTGAGTGACTGTTCGTGTCTGAGTGACAGATAGTGTCGAGTGACAGATAGCGACTGAGTGACTGTTTGTGTTGGAGTGACTGATAGTGTCTGAGTGACTGATAGTGACTGTTTGTGTCTGCGTGACTGTTTGTGTCTGCGTTACTGTTTGTGTCTGAGTGACAGATAGTGACTGAGTGACAGACTGTTTGTGTCTGAGTGACTGATAGTGTCTGAGTGACAGTGACTGAGTGACTGTGTCTGAGTGACTGTTCGTGTCTGAGTGACTGTTCGTGTCTGAGTGACAGATAGTGTCTGAGTGACAGATAGTGACTGAGTGACAGATAGTGACTGAGTGACTGTTTGTGTCTGCGTGACAGATAGTGACTGTTTGTGTCGGAGTGACTGATAGTGTCTGAGTGACTGATAGTGTCGGAGTGACTGATAGTGTCGGAGTGACTGATAGTGACTGATAGTGTCTAAGTGACTGATAGTGTCTGAGTGACAGTGACTGAGTGACAGTGACTGAGTGACTGTGTCTGAGTGACTGTTCGTGTCTGAGTGACTGATAGTGTCTGAGTGACAGATAGTGTCAGAGTGACAGATAGTGACTGAGTGACTGTGTCGGAGTGACTGATAGTGTCTGAGTGACTGATAGTGTCTGAGTGACTGTTTGTGTCTGCGTGACTGTGACTGAGTGACTGATAGTGTCGGAGTGACTGATAGTGTCTGAGTGACAGATAGTGTCTGAGTGACTGTGTCGGAGTGACTGTTTGTGTCGGAGTGACTGATAGTGACTGAGTGACAGATAGGGACTGAGTGACTGTGTCAGAGTGACTGTGTCGGAGTGACTGTTTGTGTCTGAGTGACAGATAGTGACTGAGTGACAGATAGTGACTGAGTGACTGTTTGTGTCGGTGTGACTGATAGTGTCGGAGTGACTGATAGTGACTAATATTGTCTGAGTGACTGATAGTGACTAATAGTGACTTATAGTGTCTGAGTGACAGATAGTGACTGAGTGACTGTTCGTGTCTGAGTGACTGATTATTAACTGTATAAAATAAACATTAAAAATCCTTGTCTGTGACGGTATACAGCGTATATTCCATGTTTGTGATGGTATACTGTGTATATTCCATGTTTGTGATGGTATACTGTGTGTATTCCATGTCTGTGACGGTATATTGTGTATATTCCATGTCTGTGACGGTATACTGTGTATATTCCATGTCTGTGACGGTATATTGTGTATATTCCATGTTTGTGATGGTATACTGTGTATATTCCATGTTTGTGATGGTATACTGTGTGTATTCCATGTCTGTGACGGTATATTGTGTATATTCCATGTCTGTGACGGTATACTGTGTATATTCCATGTCTGTGACGGTATATTGTGTATATTCCATGTTTGTGATGGTATACTGTGTATATTCCATGTTTGTGATGGTATACTGTGTGTATTCCATGTCTGTGACGGTATATTGTGTATATTCCATGTCTGTGACGGTATACTGTGTATATTCCATGTCTGTGACGGTATACTGTGTGTATTCCATGTCTGTGACGGTATACTGTGTGTATTCCATGTCTGTGAAGTGATGATATTACCCATTGCAGGACAGCGAGATTCCGCTGTCCTAAAGTACAATATGTGCCTGGACTGCGTTATAAAAGACTTTTAAACTCTTATATTGTTTTCTTTACACAGACGGGCAGAGGAGATCCTGCAGGATAAGCCCCTGGGGTGCTTCCTTATACGTTTTTGTGAAAGCAGAGTTGGATACGTTCTTTCCTACCGGTAAGGATTACATAGTTACATAGCTGAAAAGAGACTTGCATCCATCAAGTTCAGCCTTCCTCATATATGTTTTTGCGGTTGATCCAAAAGAAGGCAAAAAACCCAGTCTGAAGCGCTTCCAATTTTGCAACAAACTAGGGAAAAAATCCTTCTTGACCCCAAAATAGCAGTCAGGTTTATCCTTGGATCCAACAGCTATTACCCCACTAATTAGAAATTATATCCCTGTATGTTATGTTTTTGCAAGTATTTATCCAGTTGCAGTTTAAACATCTGTATGGACTCTGATAAAACCACCTCTTCAGGCAGAGAATTCCATATCCTTATTGTTCTTACTGTTAAAAAAACCTTTTCTTTGCCTTAGAGGAAATCTCCTTTCTTCCAGACTAAATGCGTGATTTCATGTCCTATGTATAGCTCTGTTTATGAATAGATTTACTGATAATGGTTTGTACTGGCCCCAAATATATTTGTATAAAGTTATCATATCCCCTCTCAGGCGCCGTTTTTCCAAACTAAAGAGATTTACATTTTTAACCTTTCTTCATAACTAAAATGCTCCATTCCTTTTATCAATTTTGTAGCTCGTCTCTGCACTATTTCTAGTGCCATGATATCCTTCTTTAGAACTGGTGCCCAAAATTGCACAGCATATTCAAGGTGTGGTCGTACCAGTGATTTATAAAGAGGCAAAATTATATTTTCATCCCGAGAATTTATGCCCCTATTAATACATGACAAAACATTACTGGCCTTAGCAACTGCAGACTGACATTGCATATTGCTGCCTAATTTGTTGTCTATAACAATTCCCAAATCCTTCTCGTGTGTGGTTATCCCTAATTCACTACCATTTAGGGTGTAAGTTGCTTGTGCATTCTTAACCCCGAAGTGCATAACTTTGCATTTCTCTATGTTAAATTTCATCTCCCATTTTAGTGCCCAGTCCCCAATCTATCCAAATCCCTCTGCAGCAAAGCAATATATTGCTCACATTTTATTACTTTACAAAGTTTTGTGTCATCTGCAAACAATAAAACATGGCTTTCAATGCCTATTTCAAGTTCGTTTATAAATATGTTAAAAAGAAGTGGTCCCAAAACAGAACCCTGAGGGACACCACTTACCACTTTTGTCCAGCCTGAAAATTTACCATTAATGACAAGTCGTCGTACTCTATACTTAAGCAAATGTTCTACCCAAGAACAAGAATATTCATCTACACCAATTTCTTTTAACCATTTCCCCTTCTTTGTACCCATCCAGTCTAGGGATGGCGAGCGTTTTAGGTTTATCTGAATACAAGTTAATCCTTCATCCCGGGGGCTGCGGGGAGGTAACTTCCTATTTAGTAAGACATTTATTGTCTGTGTGTATAAATATAGTACTAGCTCTCAGAGTGTAGACAGGATTGATACCTCCAGTAACACACGTTGGATTGGGCAGCCGTAATCCAGTCCATTGTCTTGTGCAAAGTGGTTTTAGTACTAATGTAAAATAAATGTATTTGGCAGAGGAAGTGAGCGCTGCCGCCATTTTATGTTGGACCAGCTGAAGGATGAGAAGTATGTGATTGAGGGTGAGGACAGTACTCATTCCCGCCTCGAAGACCTGCTGAACCATTACCGCCTGCACCCAGTCAAGCCGTACAAAGAATTGCTGACCGCAGCTTGTGTCAAGGTAGGAATTAGTGTTTTAGGCTTGTTTTCTGCATCCAGGCCCCCATATTGCCAACCTGCCCGTGTAAACCTCCCAGCGGCTGTACGTTAGCGGACCTCCAAGGTAACCGTAGCCTTTTCTGGTAAGCTCAGTGGTAACGTTATCTGAAGAAACATACAGGAATATCATTCAGATCGGCTATTTATGAAGCGCTGTATAAGGTCTATCTATCTGCTGCCGTGCATTTAGAACGTCAAAACAATCTTTTCAGAATGTGAGGTATCATCTGCATCACATTGAAATGTCAGTAGAGTAATGTTCTTCATGTAACATCTATGGATGGTCCCAATAGGGTTGCTACAACGCCCATCTAAAGACACAGTATTACTGTATGGGGTATATAATGCACCCGAGCTGTTACCAAGGACACAGTATTACTGTAAGGGGTATATAATGCACCCAAGCTGTTACCAAGGACACAGTATTACTGCATGGGGTATATAATGTGCCCGAGCTGTTACCAAGGACACAGTATTACTGTATGGGTTATATGATGTTCCCAAGCTGTTACCAAGGACACAGTATTACTGCATGGGGTATATAATGTGCCCGAGCTGTTACCAAGGACACAGTATTACTGTATGGGGTATATAATGCACCCAAGCTGTTACCAAGGACACAGTATTACTGCATGGGGTATATAATGTACCCAAGCTGTTACCAAGGACACAGTATTACTGCATGGGGTATATAATGTACCCGAGCTGTTATCAATGACAGTATTACTGTATGGGGTATATAATGTACCCAAGCTGTTACCAAGGACACAGTATTACTGTATGGGGTATATAATGTACCCGAGCTGTTATCAATGACAGTATTACTGTATGGGGTATATAATGTACCCGAGCTGTTACCAAGGACACAGTATTACTGTATGGGGTATATAATGTACCCGAGCTGTTACCAAGGACACAGTATTACTGCATGGGGTATATAATGCACCCAAGCTGTTACCAAGGACACAGTATTACTGTATGGGGTATATAATGTACCCAAGCTGTTACCAAGGACACAGTATTACTGTATGGGGTATATAATGTACCCGAGCTGTTACCAAGGACACAGTATTACTGCATGGGGTATATAATGTACCCGAGCTGTTATCAATGACAGTATTACTGTATGGGGTATATAATGTACCCAAGCTGTTACCAAGGACACAGTATTACTGCATGGGGTATATAATGTACCCGAGCTGTTATCAATGACAGTATTACTGTATGGGGTATATGATGTTCCCAAGCTGTTACCAAGGACACAGTATTACTGTATGGGGTATATAATGTACCCGAGCTGTTACCAAGGACACAGTATTACTGCATGGGGTATATAATGCACCCAAGCTGTTACCAAGTATTACTGTATGCGGTATATAATGTATATACCGCATACAGTATTACTGTATGGGTTATATAATGTACCCGAGCTGTTACCAAGGACACAGTATTACTGTATGGGGTATATAATGTACCCGAGCTGTTACCAAGGACACAGTATTACTGTATGGGTTATATAATGTACCCAAGCTGTTACCAAGGACACAGTATTACTGCATGGGGTATATAATGTACCCGAGCTATTACCAAGGACACAGTATTACTGCATGGGGTATATAATGTGCCTGAGCTGTTACCAAGGACACAGTATTACTGTATGGGGTATATAATGTACCCGAGCTGTTACCAAGGACACAGTATTACTGCATGGGGTATATAATGTGCCCGAGCTGTTACCAAGGACACAGTATTACTGTATGGGTTATATAATGTACCCGAGCTGTTACCAAGGACACAGTATTACTGTATGGGGTATATAATGTACCCGAGCTGTTACCAAGGACACAGTATTACTGTATGGGTTATATAATGTACCCAAGCTGTTACCAAGGACACAGTATTACTGCATGGGGTATATAATGTACCCGAGCTGTTACCAAGGACACAGTATTACTGTATGGGGTATATAATGTACCCGAGCTATTACCAAGGACACAGTATTTCTGTACGGGGTATATAATGCACCCGAGCTGTTACCAAGGACACAGTATTACTGTATGGGGTATATAATGTACCCGAGCTGTTACCAAGGACACAGTATTACTGCATGGGGTATATAATGTACCCGAGCTGTTACCAAGGACACAGTATTACTGCATGGGGTATATAATGTACCCGAGCTGTTACCAAGGACACAGTATTACTGCATGGGGTATATAATGCACCCAAGCTGTTACCAAGGACACAGTATTACTGTAAGGGGTATATAATGTACCTGAGCTGTTACCAAGGACACAGTATTACTGTATGGGTTATATAATGTACCCAAGCTGTTACCAAGGACACAGTATTACTGCATGGGGTATATAATGTACCCGAGCTGTTACCAAGGACACAGTATTACTGTATGGGGTATATAATGCTGGTACCAAGGAGACAGTATTACTGCATGGGGTATATAATGTTCCCGAGCTGTTAACAGCACTACAATAACAATGCATGTACTCCAATGTCATTGCTCGGTCATTAAAAGGGACTCTCCAGTGTCAGGAAAACATATCCGTTTTTCCTGGCACTGCAGGACACTGCAGTGCCCCTCTCCCTCCCACACCCCATCCCAAGTTGAAGGGGTGAAAACCCTTTCAGTGACTTACCTGAATCCAGCGCCGATGTCCCTCTGCGCTGGGTCAGGCTCCACCCACGCTCCTCCCCCACCAGAGACCTTATGCACATGCGCGGCAATGGAGCGCGCCCGCACATTAGACCTCCCCATAGGATTTCGGCGACGCTGGAGGTCCTCATGCATAGCGGAAGAACGCGGAAGTCCCTCTAGTGGCGGTCTGATAGAGAGCCACTAGAGGAGGACTTAACCCTGCAAGGTACACTCGCAGGGGGCAGGGTTAAGGATGGTGGGAGTTGGCACCCAGACCACTCCAATGGGCAGAAGTGGTCTGCGTGCCTGGAGTGTCCCTTTAAATGTCTGTTTTAAAGTAAATCATATTTATTTATAAAATATTTCATCAGGAAACATACATTTGTATCCAGTGTTTCCACTCTCGATCTCCCAATAGTCCAACACCCTTGACCTTCATGACTCTGTGTTTAGTTAGCGAGGTCATGCCACTTGCAGTCTACAGGAAAAGATAGAGGCTTTCCCCACTCTGATCTGCTGGGCCTATTACAATATTTATCAGAGGAACAGCTTGTTGGTAAATGGCGAGAGACTCCTCCCATTTTACCTGACTTAGAAAAAATACATATGAAGGCATGTACCTGATCTATCATTCTAATCTATATATTGTAGCCAGTCACAACCCCCATCTTTTGATGATCTGCAGATACCATCATACTCTGATTTGTGGTTTGTAGGAAGGACAAGCAGCCGTCAGACCATCTCTCTCACCGAGTTTGATCTCTCTTTATGTAGACTCCAACAGCAAAGAATTCAGAGGACATGTTGCAAAACTCAATTGAAGTGCCTAGGGGGGATCACAAGTATGACAAAGTCATCAAGCCATGCCCAAATCCTACCGAGAAACAACCTCAGTCTCCCAAAGAAAGGAAGAACACTCCGCCAAAAGACATGATTAAGGTGAAATACTTTGTATACAATATTTACCAATATTTAGGATTGTTTGTGAAATACGGAACATGTAGAGGTGGCAGAGCTCACTGGGTAGATATGGTGTGAGGATACTGTGCACATTCGCCAAATTGAACAATAATTTTACATTTGGGCCATTCCAATGTAAGAGAAGAAGGGGAAGATTTCACTTCAACTTATCCTGCAGAGACTGCTTCTGCAGCATTAGTATAAATGCATACCAGCTACAGTGAATATGTTCAGACAAATCATGGCCTCCATTTTTATCAACTGATTGGAAAATGGTATAAGTTCAAATAATATGTCTGAACAAATTCATATACCAACAATAGGTTATCAAAGCATGTATGCATTTAAATTCTGCTACTAACCAAAAAATGTTTTCTTGACTAGCACGACGTGCTTTAGTAACTAAAAATCTAATCAAAAGAAATGTGGCTTTTTCCTGAAGGTACGTGTATGATTGGCCGATAGCTGCTAGATTTGAGTTATTAACAGCACAAACTATAAATAATTGCCTTGTTTACATTTGTAGCCAGTAAATTATAACACAATAGTGAAATGGACCACCAAACATTACTAAGCTCTGAGAATAAGAGGTCCTTGAATAATCTTCTGAGAAGTATTTTCTAAATCTTTTAATATATATATATACAAAAATTCACAGGTGGTCCATAAAGCAAAATAACCAATTCTGATCTTTTTCCATTAGATTGTCAATGATGGACCAAGCTTCCCTTCCAGTGTCCCTGATGTAAGTGTGAAAGACCACATAAAACCTGGACCTAAACAGCCCTCTGATGACTACTCACCCATTATAAAGAAATGTTCTGGGTCTCATACCCAAACAAAGAATGAAAAAATATTGCGTGATAAAGAATATGGCATGATGGAGGAATTCCATACATACTCTGAGCCAGCCATATGTACAACGCAGGACAAAGGAAATGCTATGGAGAGAGAACATCCTATTGCTTTTTATGCCGTAGGGCGAGGGTCGTGCAAGGAAAGCATGGAGAATATTTATTCAGAGGTGGATAACAACTGCAAAACATCTTCTGGATTCCAAACCAAGACACACAAACAAGCAGCATCGGCCACTCTTCCTCACCCAACGAGCAGAGCACCCCCTAATAAAAAGACAGCCTTCCATTCCTCATTTCGTGCGAACAAATGTTTAGATCCATCGGCAGCGGGCCGCTCTAAAGCACAGGAAATCGCAAGAAAAGCCTACTGCAAATCCAAGGTAAAAGACGTTCGCACGTAACATTTGTTACATAAATCTGAATGGTTAGAACACACAAAAAAAAAAAACTAAACGCTTCTTTGTTAAATTCTACACATTTTTATTTCAGTAATAATGTGTAAGGTTCCTTCAGAAAAACGGGTGATTAAAAAGAGGATTGGTTTACCCTGACAGTGCCTTTATTGTCTATTCCAAATTAAAATGTTTAATTGTTTCCTTCCTAGGCAAAAATGCAGTTAGATGATCCATCATACGGTAATTACACACAAGACAACACACACACCAACACGAGAGAGCTGACAGATCTGGAAAACATCTATGAAAGAATTCCAGAAGATCGCATCTCCCGACCAAAGAAAAACCACCGGTCAACTAAAATGCAGTGTGATCAGTGACTAAATTTTTGTGCCTATATCACCAAATATCTACAGGTCCTACCACCTCATTATTCCTTTTAATGTGAAGAATGCAAAATATTCCTTAAGACTTTAATAAATATTACTTATGGAATCTCGCAGGATATTTCTAACCAAAAAGATCATTATCATACTACCCACAGACTGCCCTTTAACTACTCACAATATAACATCCTCATTTTAATAGTCAAATAAGCCTACATACATTAAGAAAGGAATTATCAGCAAATCTCTTATTCTGTCACTGTGTAGTTGGATGACTTTATCGCCAAAGATGACAATAATGTCCCCTCCCAGGAAAGTGTGGGAGTGTGAAGCCAGTGTCAGCAGTGACCTATATCTATGAAACATTTGGGAAATTGAATTCATTTATTGAACTTCTGGTGGAAAATGTTGAACATTGGAGACAAATCCATCGAGAGAGAAAATCAGCTTAATTATTTATTGTTTTAATCGCAGACAATCATTGAACAGGAGACCAAACTTCAGCTTTAATATTGTTGGCTAAACCTTTAAAATTATTTTACTCAACATATTAAAATATATAAAAAATACCTAAATATCAAAAAAATTCATGATTTTTCATTATATTAAATCATTTTCAAAGTTTATCCAAATATAATAAACAATTTGGAAAAATTTTCTAACTATTTGAAATCAAGGCCTTGATGTCAAAATGCTGCTATCTGGGAAGATCTTGCAGTAGACAGAGAAGCTTCCTGCCCAGCAATTGAAGAGCTTGCTTACAAACTTCTATTCACAGCCGGTAGCTTGTAACGGTTACGAATTATCAGCAGAATTGTCGCAATATCTAGGATATCGCTAATAATGGCTGCCAAGCTCATCAGCACCTTGTTGGAAAAAGAACGGAAACCGCTTCCTGTGAATGCTATTTGTTGAACTCTCAGAACAATCCGTAAGCAACCACTACTTGCTAACAGTAGCAAACAGATTTTCGTGAATAGCAGCTGGCCAGTAAAAAATAAATAAATAGTGGCACGGTTGTAAGTGACTGCTTAATTTGGCTGCTGTGTTGATAGTTTATAGGAATATGCCAACAGTAAAAAAACAGAATATATTTATATTGTTACATTTTCATTTTCTGCAGCACTGTCAATCCTTGAGATGGAATATTTATAATCCATGTAATAATAAAAAATAAAAAAAACCTAGATATAGTCTTTTTTTTGTTTTTGAATGAAAAGCTATGAATGTATTACATTTAAAGTGATGTTTGGCAGATGGTTTTAACAGGACAATTTTTAAATAATGTTTATTCAGCCTGTCATTATACAAATGTACATACAATTAGTATTTATATAAGGTAAGTTTAAATATTGATGTGTGACACAATCAGTGAACTGTAAGGGTTAGTTATATAAGAGAGGCTTGCCATGTTATGTGCGAATTATCCGAGTGTTTTATGATGTAAATAATATATTAAATGCTCTAAAACAAACAAAACAAGACACCTTTGCTGGTGGTAAAGTAGCACTGTACCTGAGATCACTTTCAAACAATCATGCATACATATTATTACTATTTAAATCTAAGATTTGCTGGGATTATCACTTGAAGCCCAGTTACGGTTTCAGAGTGGAGATGGCCATTTTAGACTTTCATTACAATTTTCAAACAATGCTAGAGGTGTTACAGACAAGTCGTACAACATACACAAAGCTATGTACTGGTACAGAAGGATCAAGGTCCATGGCCTTGTGAGCTTACAATCCAGTGGGAGGTGGCAATGCAGAGGAAGTTGGACAGACTGATAGCTGGGTGGATTTAGGAATCTGTATGGCAGCACGAATTTCAACACTTCTCGGGTTCTAAAACGCAAAAGCAGGCTTGTCCTTAGAGGGTTAAGACCTGTGTGTTGGAAAGTTTGTTTTATGATCGGACTACCAGCTGTACTTTGTTTGGTTAATATGGACTACTTAAAGGACCACTATCGTCTATAGTGCCCTGAGAGTTCCCCCACCCTCAGGGTCCCACTCCTGCGGCGCTGAAGGGGGAGGAAGGGTTTAATCCCTTACCTTTCTCCAGTGCTGGGACTCTCCTCCCTCTTCTGATGTCATCGTCTGAATGCGCATGCGCGGTGAGATAGCTCAGTGGGCTAATGCATTATCAGAAACTGTTCATCTATTGAGGGTTGCAGGTTCAATTTCCAACTGAGGTAGATTGAATAAGAATGATTTAGTTGAGTAACCAGAGAATATCTTACTGTACCCTTGTTGGTTAAAAATCACTTATACTTGTTGCATTTTAATGTGTATTCCCAGCCATTCGCCACTTTATTCACTTAGTCTATTCCTCTCTAACAGTCCATAGGAAAGCATTCTCAATTCTCTATTCCTATGGACGCTCTGAAACTACTATGTTTACAGCAGAAAGGCTTAATCCTAGATGGACCTGGCACCCAGACCACTTCATTAAGCTGAAGTGGTCTGGGTGCCTATAGTGATCCTTTAAGGAGTTGGCAGAGTGTGAATAGGTAGAAGGCTAACGGACCAGAGCCAAGCCGAAAGGTAATACCGGTCATCATCTTGGACGGAGTTTGGCTAACAGACTCCAATACGAAAGGAATGGACAGTTTATCCTCAAAACAGATGGTGTCCTAAGCAGAGAATCGGGAGCAAGCCTAGACTGGAGGGTGGGTGCACAATACGTGTAACAATGTAACAACCGCTAAGATGGATCTGTAACGACACATTGGTTCACTACTGCTAATCCTGTATCATGAAAACCCACAAACGTTTCATGAATTAAGCTTTCCAGTGTTTGATCCATGCAGCCGTGAATTTCACCCTGTGCACGATTACATGACGAAGCACAATGGAAGCAATCACTCCCGTCTTCTTCATGTAGACTGGATTTAATACTTATTGAGCCCTGACCAACTTTCTTGAGTTTTTGTTATATATAGAATCCTTACACTCCATCGCGGTCCTCAGCACGAACGAGAGGTTTTAATATTTTTAGCTGCAAAACGTGACAAAGTTTTCCTGCTTCCAGCCATAATTGCGGCCTCTTACATGTTAATTCTCAGAGCTGGCACTATAGTAAATACAGTGACTCCCGGCCGTAGCTCGCTTTAAAAGCATCGCAGATAATTACACTGCTGGGATTTCATGCTGTGAGTATAGTGTGTATACTAGCCATAGGATAAAGACGTACCAAGCCTGCCTGATCTAAGATTCTGCTAAAACTCTAACAAGTTATCTTCCTGCAATATTTCTTGCCCTCGGATTGATCAGATCTCTGACCCAGCCATATAAATGATGCTTGACTTTACTGTCATCTCATTGAAGTCGTCTGGACGCACTGTCCCTGTCCCCTCAACCCTGCAATATAAAACATTGCTGTTTTAGACAAATTGCCGCACTAAGACTGCCTCCCTTGGCTGTCTAACAGATTTTTTGGGGGCCCAGGCGATATTGTATTTTAATTCGTCGTGTCACAATATTATGGTGGCTTTCCTGGCCAGTGTAATGGCCAGGAAAAAAACAAAAAAGGAAATCAATACCCCCTTTCTGTGCAATCCACAAGAGGTGCAACATTTGACATTTAATTACAGCTGTAGGCCTGTCCATTTCCCAGATGTCAGAGAATGAAGCAATACTGAGACTTAGTACAGAATGAAAATGCTGCACAGAGCAGATGGACATATCCCATAAACTCCTGCTCTGTAAGACAAGAGACCAGAACATTCATTACAAGTGGGGTTATTTACTAAACCATATGGGGCCAATCGGGACCAATCACAGCGCTGTGACAGCTCAATCTCACTTCTCTCGAGCCTTGGCTGTCAGGCTGCTCTGATTGGTTGGTTGGCTTGCTAGTCAAGCAATCAGAGCGTTCTTACCGATATTCCATACGTGGGAAATTTTACTACTCAATGATAGCTTACAGCCCTTGCTTTGAGAACTCAGTCTACAGCTGACCCTCGTGGAGCAAAGATGGACTCAATTTTATTGCATCGGGTTTTTGAATTTTAATGTTTTTTTTTTTTCTTTCAGGAATTATGATTTTTATTGGCCTTTTATGGGGCTGACTAATAGAGGGATTAAAAGAAAGGAGGCTTATGGTGGTATGTATAAATGTATTATTAACACGTACTCTCCCCCCAGAACCTGCTAGCGGCAAATAGGACTTAAAATTATCATTCACTTGCAAAAAGTTTGAGATATCCCTGAAGAGACAACATGCTGAGATCTCTCCTATATAGTGCCTGCTGGTGGTTGTAGCCTGCATAGTGTCATAGGGCCGATTCACAGATTTCTTCAACTACCTCTTTAACTCTCTCAGTGCTGCAGTGAAGGCTTTGTGCACAGCAGAATAAAAGCATTTCACAACAAACACTGTAATAATGATCTTTTTTTTTTGGGGGAGAGTTTAAAAATCACTGTTTAGTAAATATACTACCAATTAATAAATGCATTATTTTTTCATGTATGAATTGGGGGTATATTTTTCAAAAAAGTTTTCAATACACGAGGTTCTTATGAACTGCAGCCTTTGCAAGCCCTCCCCTATTTTCCTGAAAGAGAATCATTGAGAGGCCTCAGAATTGATGCCCTTGTGCCTACCAGTTCAGCTAATGCAGAGAAGCCAACGGCAGGAGGCTGACAACATCCCTAGATGACAACCTCCCGAGGGGTTTTCCCTAGTTAATTTATAAAAGTTAATTTATTTTTTTTAAAAGCTGTGGTTAAACTAGCATACTCCTCACCTCTAAAGCACGTCAGCAAACTGAAGTTGGGGTGTTTTGAGCGGTGATCCTTTAAAGGTGCACTACATTCACATAAATAAAGGCAACTGGCTGAAATGATATGTTCAGTGAATTGAGCAATGAAACTGCAGGGCAGGATCTATACACCAAAACTGCTTCATTAAGTTTTCATTATGTTTTCTTCTGTCACTAAATTCAAGGTTTATGTAAAGAGGATGCCAAATAATCAAACATTTCAGTGAGTACTTTTACTGGGTCTAAAGAGCCTTTAATACAGTAACTTACAATACATTGGTATATGGAAATGACAATTCAGTTATCTGTCCAAATAAACCATTTAGGAAGGGAGCAGAGTTTAGCTTACAGAGACATTCCATCTCAATTAAGTGGTTATAGTACTTGGAGTCCCCTGGCACAGTCCCTTCATTCAGTGTTAAACCATTTTCAAGCAGTTTAACACTGAATGAGGTTCCATGGCTTTCCATAGCTCCGCCCGCATTGGAGGTGTGGCTAAGGCAGAGATTACACACTTCATCTAGCCATACCAATCCATACCAGCAATGGGCACTGTGATAGGCTCAATGCAGTCAGCTGACACTCTCAGCCAACCATTGATGCTCAGTCCAATATCTCCTCATTAGCACAGAGAGGATGGACTGCTGGGGACTAATTAAACCGCTAAAAACGGTTTAACTCTATATGGTAGGACATCGCCAAGGATCTCAAGACACTATAACCACTTCAATGAGATTAAGCAGTTACATTGCCTAAAGTGTCCCTTTAATGTGTGTCCAAACATAAAGTGGCTCTGTCAGCAGACACAGTCTAAGCACAATCATACAGCATTTTAAAACTGTTTACACCATGTGTAATTTTTATATCTACTCAGCATTGCTTTATAATTAAAAAGAACACTTCCAGCTGCCTTAGGGGATTTTGTGGTCACAGCATCATGTTCTACCAACGATTCCTTGTGCAGTGCAATGCTGGGAGTTTCTCTGCATATCCCACACTGATTGGCTGCGGAGATTACATGAACTGACATGGTGTAATAATTCCAATTTAGGCAAAATATTCCCCTGCTAGTTTTTGTCAGTATTACAAAACACACATTTTCTGTTGTCAGACTTGCACTGTAAGAGGTGTTTGATACCTGATGACATGTAATGGAGGCACCGATAGGACTAAAAAGGAGCAGGTCACCTCAAACAGTAGGTGTTTCAACGCACATATAAAAAACAATGCAGAATACAAAACCGTAAACAACTTTCCTAAAAATTAATTTGAGGATATTGTTCCTTAAAATGAAAACTGACAATTTTAATTTAAAATAAAATATTACATGAATTTTGTAATGCATACACATACATCAATAGCTCTATTTGGTGAAACTCCTGCCTGCTCCTTGGGGGAGAAAACGCCATGCAGCACAACTACCAAAGCCTGTAAAGTGTCGACACACCATCCCCAGTGCAAGTAGTCAAACTATTACTCAAAGAAAAATGAGGACATAAAACAGAACGCTTCTATTTCTTATAAAAATGCCCATATAGACCAAATCTTAATTTCAAATATAGTGCTTGATACACCAATGTTCCAGGCAGAGAATAAATCTCATATAATTGTGATTGTGCAAAGTTATAAAACAAATGTTTCAATTCCTATACAAGTGTCAATGATTTTGCACCACCATAGATCTCCCCTATCCTCATCAATACGAGCGAATAGATTCAAATAAACATACTGACAATAATAGCTAACGTGTGGTTCCTCTGAGTCACCTGCACTCATCTCTATAATGCCAGCAAGATTCCTGCAGATAAAGAGAGATCCAATATATATTTTACCATAATGACTTGCCAGCCAGTTGGATCATTGGGAGTGCTGCACCTTATGCCTTATTTAAAAATCACCTTTGGAATCTGAACTTTGCTCTATTGATCCTAGTGGCTGGCAAGTAATTAGGCACATATTAGGTTTATAGCATTTACTAGCATTCTGGAGATTTGAATGCAGGTGTGTGTGTCCTATTGTTGACTCAGGGGAACCACACTTTTCTTCAGCTTGTATGTTTATTTCACTCTATTAGCTCGTATTGATGAGGGCAGGGGTGACCTCTGGTGGTGCAAAATTATCATTACTTGTATAGGAGTGGCACTGAATAGAAACCGGTTCATAACTTTGATATTAACTTATGTTTTATGTTACCCACATTTATTTTTGTGTGGGTATTGTACGAAGGGCTGAAACCTCTTTGTCTTGTGGTTGACAATCTTTATTACTTTGGCCAAATTTTTAAGTATTCTAGTTAAATCATTAAGATCATTTTGTTAACTTGTGCCTGCAACAGTCTGTTTCCTCCTTTTTTTACCGAGTTATTAAACGGCTCAACCAATCACACTGGGAGGATGCAAAGGCACTCCTGGAACCATAACAACCACAGTAGGCTGCTGTAATTATCAGACCACACACTAAATAACAGAGCTAGGGGTGATCCCAAATCCTGACATCATGCAAGAACAGAAAATGAACTCTGAAACAGACTCCGCTCACACCGTGCATGGCTTTTGGTTAAAGAAGCAGTATTTATGACCAATGACGACTTACTGAAAAAGGTATGCATTACAAATGATAGAATCACAAAAGTGTTTTATTACAGGCCATTTTGTTTCAACGATAAGGAAAATATTAGCTCAGGTACTGCAGGCTGCTTAGCCCTCTTCAGTACTTGCATTATGAACTGGAGATTTACGGTTACACAGGAGATATATCAGAGTTTCAAAAATCACTGTATTAAAAGCTACGGGGAAGTGGGAGCAAAAAAATCCAACTCAAAAAATATATATATATATGTATATACATACACAGTTTTAAGTTATTTACAAGATTTCACACCACAAAATACAGGACATGTTTAAATTCCGCTCGCACCGGTCAACCTTTGGGATGCAAAGTAGGTTGAGAGAGTTGTTTCAGTTCAATAGCAGAAAAGAAAGTGACCATTGGGCACGCAGCGGGTTATTACTAAGTGGGCTGTGAATATTTCGAGAAGCAGAGAGAGCATGGTCTCCAGGAGTTCACATGTGTGGCGAGAATGAGCTGTATGGAAGGGAAATAGGAGAATGTCTTTATATCGGTACCCCGTTAGTCAGTTTCACATTGCTACCGGAAGAGAGCCACAGACCAGAGCTGGCGACATTTAACAGAAAACTTTTCTTGTCAGTCATCGTCAAAAGAAAAACTCGCATTAACAGACCGGCAGCGTTAAAATGTGTCACAATTTATGCAGCTCATAGTTTTCCAAGCAGCCGCTGCCACCGATACTCTTCATAGAGGCTTAGTCTAAAAGCCGCTATTCCTGTGGGCACTTCATATTAGAATCCAAATGTTATAGCCACCATGGCTGACTCACATTCCAAAAAGGCTCCATAAGAATACAAAGAGCTGTTAGAAGCCATATTTGGCTTGTGTCTGCCGCCGGCTCAGCTTGTTATCTGACCAAGTGTTCTTAAGTTCAAGTTCTCGCTCTTTAGCCTGTGAAAAGGATACAGAAAGTAATGAATCATAAGCCAACGTCCCATGTAAGAAATCTTCAGCAGCTCAACTGGCACTTTATTCCTCTCTGTCATGGGATCTCGAACTGGACTCTACACAGAATGCCTCTGGCACTATATTCCTCTCTGTCATGGGATCTCAAGGTGGGCTCCATACGGACTGCCTCTGGCACTATATTTCTCTCTGTCATGGGATCTTGAAGTGGGCTCTATGCGGACTGCACTTTTAAAAAAGCAGGGACTGGGCACACAGAGTAATGCTCATTTTCTGGTGTACAGTTCCTTAAAGGAATACTCCAGGCACCAATACAACTTTAATGCATTTGATAGATTTTGGCCTAATGAATATGTTGTATTTTTGTCATGCTCAAAACTTTATAGTTTTTGCAAAATAAATAAATAAAAATTTTTTAAAAGTTTTACAGAATGCTACACCATAAGCCCAACTGCTTAACCACACGACTCATGCCAGAAAGACTTCTTTATCAATGTATGCTCACAGTCTCGGTCCCAACAGCACTGAGTGAGTGGCTTTTAATTCAAAACCTGTCTGCAGACAGTCTGAGATGCCTCTCTGGTTGTCGTCCTCTTCTAATGCAGGTAAGTTCTGTTCAGATCATTCAGTGCTGTCAGTGGCTGAGTTTGAGAAGGAGGTCTTTCTTCTGGAGTGAGGGGGCGTGGCTATAAAGGCCGGCTTATGATGCAATATTTTTCAAAAATTTATTTTATATCAAAAGAAAGGTTTGAGCATGTAAACAATACAGCATGTTAATGAGGCCCGTCAGTCACCGACGTGTGGACCCCAGCCCGTTACTCCATGTTTATAAAACTCTGACAAAGTGTGAGAAGCTTATTTTGTGCAGGTACACAGTGCATTGACAGGCATCAATAAGTGCAGTAGATTGGCCAGGAGGTGGGTTCTCCTGCTCTTCATCTCTTAATTCTCAACAAACACACTAAGCTAAGAACTGCATGTAGAGTTCCCCCATTCTTCATCAGTCCAGCACTACCACGTATGCCAGGTACGGACAGGTGAGAGGGCAATATTTATACAACCTATAGCATTTCCATCAATTCTGCTGACAGACTAAATGTAATGTTTTTGTTCATGTTAGGTATCACAATTACGCTTTAATCTACTCTCCTCACCAGATCTTGAGGGATATTTTTCAGGGATGATTAAAGGTCAAAACAAAGAGAAATTATTGGTGAAGAAAGTTTGCCAAGAAAGACCATGTACCTCCTCCCCCAATTCAATAACAAACTCACAGCTAAGTGAGTAACCACTAACGTGCTGTCCTGAGAATTGGAATCGTGGCCTGCAATTCCATGTTACAGAAAGAACAAAACCACCAACCTGGTGTATTAGATAGGTTATCTGGTGTTTCCTCCGCTGCTGCCCAGTTGGCTGCTCCCCTTTTTTCTAGAGTAAAAAGGAAAAAAGCATTTAAATTAAAATATAAATGAAAATTGTCAATACACACAACTAATGACTACAGGTTATTTTTTAGTGAAGAACAGTCTCAGTCTCTCCATGTTCTGCGCCCAGAATAAAGCAGTAGAGGTAAGTAAACGCTATTCCTCAGAGCATGCGCGAGTGTCATATCTGGCAGTGCTGTAAACAGGTGGAGGTCTGGATTACCAAACTTACCACAAACTCCACAGCACAGGCCCAGGACATCACTTACCCGCATGGGCGAATGTCTATTGTGGCGGCCTCCCCGATGAAAAGAGGAGTTTCACCGCGAGGGATGTTCTTTTCCCCCTAGTGGGAGGGATGCTGTAGAGCAGAGCAGAAACAGCTCTTAAAAGAGTTAATGATTAAGCACTCCAAGCAGAAGAGTTAATGATTAAGCACTCGGTTGCAGCTTTCTCCCACAAACATGAGCCGAGGCTCTATGCTGTGAGATAACAGAGCCACACACAGCCTTTTATGTCAATGCCCATGCAAGTTGTCCTCCCCTCTGGACCTGAGAGTAGACTACAAGAAAGACAATCATAAAATGGCATTGGTTCTCAGGTCCAGGACACTCCCATACACTCTCCTCTGCGCTTGGGAGATAATTGAATCAGGCACTGTATTCACATAATCCAATTATCTCCAAGCACAGAAAAAAATATATACTTTTACACAGTACCCTGAAAGTACCCCCAAAATGCATGGAAACCCCACTAAAGTTATATCCCCTGATAGCCCCAATCTGGGGGACCAACATATCCAAAGATCACCCAGATCGGTTCAGGGGTTCAGGATTTCCATGGAAGTCACATTTTGACCGACGAGGCTCCTGCACAAAAGAGTTCCATGAAATCGGGAATACATGAAATAGTCAAAATACTGAACGTAAGAGTTCATAGGGAAACAGTCTATGTATTTGGTCCGGGAGCTTATTCCTACCGAACGCCGCTCTTTTTATACGAATCCAGACGAACATAGGAAGGCATTGAAGTCCTAGCGGTGCTTGTGCCGTCGAGTGTCAGATTATAGTTCTATGCACCCGACGACCAAACACGGCTGTATGTATTCGCGGCTAAATATGTCCTCCGTCATATACCGAACACCGACTACCCAGCCGACTGCTTAGAATGCCTGTGGTTTTCGAGGTGTTACCAGACACACTGGTGATCTGGTCGTTCAGTAGGGGGAATAAAATTAGTTTAGAGCAAAAACAAACAAAAAAACACGAGGCGCAAGAGTATACTGAGAACGGGCAGCAGCTGAAATAGCCTACCTTTCGGTGGGTCCCCGCTCAGATCTCAAGCTGGTTTTAGCGCATATTGTGCCATTACAGAGAGAACATATAAATAAATAATTAGGAACGAAATGGAAGGCAATGTCCCAAACTCATAGGGGAATTAAATGAGGGGTTTTCAGTCCATGGACAGGGTGATCCGACACATCTATGAGTGAGGAATGCCTTGAGGATCTAAATAATAGGTCCAGACGGTCACGGAACAACATCTGTATCCATGGCTTCTTAGGAACCGTCACGCCAGTATTTCTAATACCCACTCTCAGAGACATCTTCAAAACCATTGCCCCAGAACTACCGGCACAAGACCTGAAAATGGACAGAGCCCACGGGGCGTTATGCCCACCAAGCCTCAACATCGCAACCCCCGAGAGATGTCCTAACTCGACTTCATTACTTCCAAGCAAAAGAGAAATAGCTGAATCTCGCCAGAGACCACCCACCAAGACTCCCGCTTAACATTCTTTCAAGACCTTGCTCCTATGATGCTTAAAAAGAAAAGAGATCTCAAACCCCCTAACACTGGCCCTCCAACAACATGGGCTTAAATATACATGGGGCCATCCATTCAAGTTGCTAGTAAAAAAAAAAATAAAAAATAAAAAATGGTGAAACACATATCCTGTCCTCTGTATCAGAAACTGCACAGTTTGCAGAATCCCTGGGCATCGAGCTGCAGGACCCCACGACCCTCTACAGTTACCTGGTAGAGGCACGACCAACGGAAAGACAGAGATCCCCTCGCCCCCTCAAGAAGAAGAAACTATCCCCAGTGCTTGAGGGAGCAACACCGAGACATCATGATGCCTAACTGATCATCCTTCCCGAAGAGCCGTTGTACCCTTCCAGACACACTAACGTCACTTTCCATCTACAAAATTGAGAAAACTACGGAACTGGTAACCTGGCCTACGGGCCGATCTGAACTCCCATGGACTTTACACCTACCGTGGGTAACAATACTGCTCCGACCCTACACCCCTAACTATCCTCACAATATGCTAGCTTGTGGGCCCCCTGCTCCCCTTTCACATTTACCCTCGGAGACCCGATTAATCCCACTGAAGGAACCCTTCGGGGGGAAGCTCATCACCATCCTCCCATTCAGACTGCCACATTCATAGCCTGGTCAACCGGACCCTTCAACCCTCCAATTTATCGGGCAGAGGGTTGAAGGGTCAACGTGGGGGCCGGGCCCATCCCACTCCATAACTACCATCCATAATAAGAGGAGACATCCCGAATCCAGAACACCCCAGGTCCCCTGATGGCAATAATCGATCCCCGATAAAGTTACAGACCCATTACAGACGAAAGGTGCTTTTTTTTTTTACATCTCCAGTTATCAAATGTCATTTAATGGTATTTTATGTGATTATATAAGGTGAGCACGGGCATCCACCCTCATTCAGAATGAATTTGACACCAAGGTCAAACTGTTCTATATAATGTATGTACTTGGTAACACAGGGACGGGGAGATAAACCCTATACAGATGACTCATTACTAAGGGACTATTATCGATTTGAAGAATACCTTAGACACCTGTTACACAAAGTACCCTTTGCCACAGACTTTTGGAGAGGCCTGCTTGCCAGCCTCTTGCCCTGTGACTATGGCCCCTGGGGTGTATTGCAATTTAAAAAGACTATTTGGGCTTACTGGCTTTTAAAAGACTTTCTGCCCCTTTGATTCCATGGGAGAATGTGCCTCTTCCCCTCCTCCTTTAATACCTATCCCATTGTTCTCCAGCAGGGCGTTGTCCCAGGGACACTGCCAGACCAGTTCAAACTGTCTGCTTTGTCCCTCCTCAATCTCTCATCAGTCCTTGCAAAACTTTAACCCCATGGCAAATTTACTCTGTTCGTGGGATCTGAGCGCTGTTCACCTATATTGGGTGGGGGTTCTGTGTAATATAATAGGAATTATGTATTTTTATGTATTTTACTGTTAGTGTAAAATGAAGATATTTTCTGTACCTGGAGATAATAGAGTTTACTGCAGTTCCGTAACCCCTTAATGACACGACATGTGTGATATGTCATGATTCCCTTTTATTCCAGAAGTTTGGTCCTTAATGGGTTAAGCCCATTATCTCCAGGATAGAGGGGAGGGATTTTACTGTGTATTTGGGGGTGTTATTTTGTTAGTGTTCCCATTGGTTTGTGTCCCTTTTGTCACAGTTTACCACAAGGTCCAGGGGGTGTGCCTCTGGCCTGAAAACTTGTATTAAAGAAAGTCCTTTTGTGTGTATTAAACAGACCTGCTTTACCCCTACATGAAGTCTTGGCTCATGTTTGGGGGATGGGATAACGACACTCTGGGGATTGCTATTTCACAATACTCCCCTAATGTAGCGGAGAGCTGATTTCCCACAGCTTAACTCCACAGGTATATTAGAATAATTCAGGAACAAGTATTAAATCCAATAGGGTAACAAGCACAATCAGCAAGGCAATCCAATAATATCCCATCACTTTTCCCAATCACTGGACGACACACAGGATCAGGAGTAGAACTGAAGTTTAATGACAATTCCTGCTTTTATGGGATTCTCCCATGCAAGGGAGGCACCCACCATAATCATTACAGTAACCAATCACATAGACGTTACCTCCCACACATCTCCTCCCCTTAGCTTAACAGTTAACAATTATAACGTGCATACTTTTCCCCAATTCTTGGATGTACCCCAAATATGGTAGGTACACTATATGTGGTACCCACTGGTAGCCCTGATCTGGGTGGGAAACCTATCCAAAAATCACCCAGATCAGACCAGGGGTTCGAGAGTTATGAGGACGCAGAGATTTGACCGACCGCACAAGCAAAGTAGCCGAAAATAGTTCCGTGAGTTTTGGCCCTGTGGTCGGTCTCCGTTCGTGCATAAAAAGTCCCGAAAGTCTATGCCATCTATAGTTGAGTTCGCGTTCGGATTAATCCCTACTAGTTTGTGGGATTCATCCTACCGAATAACAGCCGTTCGTGTTTTTTGCTCGGTACTTTCTGAAGTCCTGGAGGTCTTAGCGGTGTTCGGTTAGTCGAGTGTCCGATTTGAGTTGCAGACACTCGACGACCAAACACCGCTGTTCGGGAGTTTAAGATGGCCGACGCCACGTGTTAAGCTGCTGAAATGGCGGCCACCCAGGGAATACCGCAGAGCGTTCGTGTGTTTAAACCAGGGGAATGTAACGAGCATACAGGGAGGTAAATTACAGCCACACTCCACACCAGGGTGGTCGGGTTGTTCGGCACTTTAGTTCGTATGGTGAATACAGCGGTTCACATGCAGACTTGTATATCTTTCCACCGAACCCCTTGATGAATCCTAGCATGGCCACATAAGGTTGTATGCAAATCTGTATATTCCAGGCACAGGAAAACTATTAGGTTCCAACAATAATATTAAACAGGGAATGTATGGGACAGCCAAAGGGGTTCTGCTACACCTGAGTTTAAGCTTGTTCCTGGTTCCTGCTCTCTGGATTCTAGGAGCGGTTCACCCACTGGAAGCTGAACCCTGGTCTTGGATCTAGAGTGGGTGGAGTACGGCGAGACCCCAACCAAGCTGCGGCAGTTCGTGGAGTCTGCAGTGGTTATGGTGTCGAGTGGAGTGCTTGAAGCATCTGTTAGCGGAAGGTACCTAGTCGGGGTGCCAGGCTTTCCGTTACAACCTGCATTGCTCGACGGGGGACCGTTTCACTCACAATATATGTTAAATCACATGGAGCAGGCATACAAGACGATGCTCCAATGGGACCCAACACGCCTGAGATTAAAACAAATGGGGTTGAGCAGACAGACCTGACGCGTGCGGTCACCCCATAAAGAAACCCCCCCACTGCTACCCACCCCAGCTACACAACCTCACCTCACCACTCCTCTCCCCACCTGCAACCCTTCATCATTCTCTCTTCCACATCTCCTCTCCCATTTCCCCTCCCTCCCCCACACCCTTCTGTACCCGGCACCCACCAGACCTATCCCATTCTTAAACAGAACACTTGTCCACTATACCCACCAAACGTACAAACCATAATCAAGAGACCGCCACCCCAAGCAGACTAAGGGACAAAGGGACAAAGAAACCATACACCACAAATAATAAGCACAAAATGGTGGAAATACACAGTACACCTCCCAATATATATGCGGGTATAATTCTACCCGAGAATACCAAGGACAATCTACCCATCCACAACATGGCAGAGATTGGATACACATCGCATAGCATCCTACCCCCCTACTTCCACTACTATCCCTCAACTGAAACCCACTACCCCACAACCATACCACCACCTCAGGCTCTTACAGTACTACCATTGATTCACACTGCACAATGACCATCAATTCAACCAATATGTATGAAGCTGTACTTAATATATTCTGGACTCCACACGAAAACAGACCTTTCTTAGTGAAGAAATTGTATCAAAATAGGCTCATTAAAATACTGTCAGAAAAAAAGCCCATGACACAGAACTTCATTACTATGCCTTCACTGATCTGTACCCCTTCCCTTTTCTTCATTCTGTAACCCTACCTTTGACGCAAAAAATTTGAAAATAAAGAATGTATTAATAATATGAACTAATAATTAATATATTGTAACGAGTCATTACTCTACAGGTAGGCACGTACCAGGGTAAATATTTTATATACACAAACAGGCAAAAATGTTTTATAAACTTACACATTCTTTAATCACAAAAATATAAATAAAATACCGTATATACTCTAGTATAAGTCGAGTTTTTCGGCACATTTTTTGTGCTGAAAAACCCCCACTCGACTTATACTCGAGTCAATGCCTGTATTATGGCAACTTACATTATACAGACCAGGACCGCTGGGCTCATTACAAGCCCGGCGGTCCTGTTGGGGGCTAGCAGCAAGCTGTAACTTACCGTTCCTGCAGCTCCTGTCAGCTCCCTTCTCCTGCGTTCCGGTCAGCTCCCCTGTAAATCTCGTGAGTATGCATTACATACACACACACACTGCACTCATGCACACACTATAAATATTCAATTAATATAATTTTTTGGGGATCTAATTTTATTTAGAATTTTACCAGTAGCTGCTGCATTTCCCACCCTAGTCTTATACTCGAATCCATAAGTTGTCCCAGTTTTTTGGGGTAAAATTAGGGGTCTCGACTTATATTCGGGTCAACCTATACTAGAGTATATACGGTATAACATGGTGCCCCTCACACCCTCATCTAATCACACTACAAGGTGAGTTATCAATGAAGACCAGACTTAAGGCAGAATATAAATCCACTCTGACTAGAGGAAGCCATGGGCCTCAATCTCACAGGAGCAGTGAATCACGTGGACGTTAGAGAGAGAATATTGTGTATCTGCCTTACCTTGCTGAAAGACTTCATATTCTTCTCCTCAGTCAAGGACTTTGTTAGCCACTGCTGGTTGCCGCTTAGTTGATCATCCCCTTTAATTTCCACAAAATTAATTTCTTCCCTTCCTCGGTTTCTCTTGCCTTGCAAGCGTTTAAACTTGGAGAAAAAGGCATTAAAGAGTTACTTGGGAAAGACATAGCATAGAACATATTGTCAGCTATATTTCAGGTGCAGAGTTATGAAACTAGAACATGTGGATACAATTTCATTTGATAAATTACACAAAGACATAGCAGAGGTCTGTAGAGCAACATGTTCTTAATGCTGAACCCAGTAGGTCTCCAGAGACTCACTGCAGGTCCAGCAGTCTTAATACTGGAACTATATTAGCCATTCAGATCTACAACTGCATGTTGCTACTTCCCCCTACAGGAACACCTATGCTGTCACCTTGTGGAACAAAAGGGGTTTTAAAAAAAAAAATCCTTACTGCTTCATCATCCATAAACGAGTCACTAGTAGCTGGTTCTCGAGGTGCCGATGGCGACGTTTCAGACTCCTGGTAGTAACCGGTGTTATAGTAATCCTGCTGCAAAAGAAATAATCAAAATCAAATTATTTTTTATTATATTTCACACACAAAAAAAAACCAAACAGTTTGACAGGCTATTTTAGATGCATCCCAATGGAAAGATGCATAATTAAAGTCATGCATGTTTTCATCTGGGTTATATCTACTAAACAGCGACATTTAATATTTTGTAATTGGGCAGTGGTTTTCATTTGGGTTATATCTACTAAACAGCGAGATTTAATATTTTGTAATTGGGCGGTGGTTTTCATTCGGGTTATATCTACTAAACAGCGAGATTTAATATTTTGTAATTGGGCAGTGGTTTTCATTCGGGTTATATCTACTAAACAGCGAGATTTAATATTTTGTAATTGGGCAGTGGTTTTCATTTGGGTTATATCTACTAAACAGCGAGATTTAATATTTTGTAATTGGGCGGTGGTTTTCATTTGGGTTATATCTACTAAACAGCGAGATTTAATATTTTGTAATTGGGCGGTGGTTTTCATTTGGGTTATATCTACTAAACAGCGAGATTTAATATTTTGTAATTGGGCGGTGGTTTTCATTTGGGTTATATCTACTAAACAGCGAGATTTAATATTTTGTAATTGGGCAGTGGTTTTCATTTGGGTTATATCTACTAAACAGCGAGATTTAATATTTTGTAATTGGGCAGTGGTTTTCATTTGGGTTATATCTACTAAACAGCGAGATTTAATATTTTGTAATTGGGCGGTGGTTTTCATTCGGGTTATATCTACTAAACAGCGAGATTTAATATTTTGTAATTGGGCGGTGGTTTTCATTTGGGTTATATCTACTAAACAGCGACATTTAATATTTTGTAATTGGGCAGTGGTTTTCATTTGGGTTATATCTACTAAACAGCGACATTTAATATTTTGTAATTGGGCAGTGGTTTTCATTTGGGTTATATCTACTAAACAGCGAGATTTAATATTTTGTAATTGGGCAGTGGTTTTCATTCGGGTTATATCTACTAAACAGCGAGATTTAATATTTTGTAATTGGGCAGTGGTTTTCATTCGGGTTATATCTACTAAACAGCGATATTTAATATTTTGTAATTGGGCGGTGGTTTTAATTTGGGTTATATCTACTAAACAGCGATATTTAATATTTTGTAATTGGGCAGTGGTTTTAATTTGGGTTATATCTACTAAACAGCGATATTTAATATTTTGTAATTGGGCGGTGGTTTTCATTTGGGTTATATCTACTAAACAGCGATATTTAATATTTTGTAATTGGGCAGTGGTTTTAATTTGGGTTATATCTACTAAACAGCGAGATTTAATATTTTGTAATTGGGCAGTGGTTTTAATTTGGGTTATATCTACTAAACAGCGAGATTTAATATTTTGTAATTGGGCAGTGGTTTTAATTTGGGTTATATCTACTAAACAGCGATATTTAATATTTTGTAATTGGGCAGTGGAGTGTGTCTATGCTGCTTTTACTTGCGTTGTGTTTGTCTGATCGCTTCCGCTGTACACAGCTTATACATGTAACCTACACCTTTGCACAAGGCATAAACAAAATCTGCACACCTACCTAAAGCCCACCTTATCCATATTTTATAGCGAACAAAACTCTTGCACATGAAACTATAGGAAGACAGTCTAGTTTGGGGAGTTGTCTTTTTTTATGTAGGGATTTATTTTCCTCACGCCTCATTGATGATGCCTAATCAGTCCTCAGATCATCTCCCCTACAGGCCCTCCCTAATGGGTGGAATAAATTAACAGGGGTAAACATTCATGTAGATCATATCTAAGGATGTTAAGATGTATTGTAACGGTGAAGGCCTCACATCTGTAAGCACCATAATCACTGCACCCAGTTATAGTAGTTATATTGTCAGGTGACTCAAGGCAATGTTCCGCAGTTTTCAAACAGTTTGACACATACCGGGGTGGGTTTCACAGTCACCTACCATCTCTCTCTCTTTACAGTTAACCCGAAGAGGAAATTGCCCTTTCGTATTAAATATTCCAGTCAAGACTATCGAGGATTAAATTTCTGGCCAAAGACAGACAGAATTGATATCACTATTGCAGAAGAAGGAACTGACAGACGTAGACCACTGTTCAGAAATGTTCTAACAGTTGAATGGCCGCAGGGTAGTCCTAGCACCACAAACACTAAAATGTTATGTAGTGTTTATGGTTCTCAGAGTGTACCTTTAAAACCAATGTAACTGATTGAAGTGGTTATGGTGCTTTGAGACAGTAGGCACAAGGATTTGCATCACTGTTAAACAGTTTATGATTTAGTAGAGATCCTTACTCCCCAATTACAATATGGCAGACAGGGCTGCCACTGCACTTCATCCCAGGTATTGGGGCAATGAGTGTCAGAGCGTTTAGTGGACACTGTCAGCCTTTCACTTCCTGCTTCGGCTGGTAAATGGAAAGCATCTCCATTTTTCAACAATGGGGGGGCTGGGCTGTCGTGGACGGATTTCTGCTAAATGGCGAGTAAACCAGAACAACTTATCTGAATCTGAAGTGATAAGACAGAACTTACTGGATAGAAAGTAGCTCCAGGATTACTGTACTCTGGGTACTGGTTGTACTGGCCGCTGTATTCTTCAGTAACTGTAGATGACCACGGCTGGTTGGAGCCCACAGAAGCACTCGTTTTGAAATCTAAAGGAGCATTAGCTGCATCACTTTGATACTCGTCGGGCTCAGTTCCTGGGGGTCTGTCGTTACTGAGATCAGCGACTTGGTATGAGAAGCTTTCAGTGTTCATAGAAGGAGTCTCATTAGAGTCCGAAAGGGAGAAGAAGTTGCCTTGTTGAACTTCATCGTCACTCTCCTCGTCCTCTTCCTGCGTGATATGCTTGGTGACTTGTAGGGCAGCATTCTTGGCCGCAGCTTTAATGGCAGACGGAGATGGGGTGTGAGAAACTTCGGGTTTTGGTGTTAGATTGGACTTTGTAGGAGGAGCAGTTTTGGGAAGCTTTGCATCGTTCAGAGAGTCTGAAGATTTCTTGGTAAAGTTATAAGGGAGGGTAGGCCTCTTTGAATCGCCACCAGATGGATTTTTGGGCTGAGGAAGTAAAGCAGACAAGCCAAACCCTTCCCTTGGTGCCTGAGTGAAAAATGAGAGACATTTCAAAAGTGATATCAGAAATTAGTTACAGCTTAACCCCTTAAGGATGAAGGCATTGTACAAGTTCTGACCAAAACAACCAACCATAATATACCTATTTCATATACACCCACACTTATTATATATCATTCTGTTGAGGAGAAACAGGGTTTTCATTTCACATCAAATATTTATATAAGAAACAGTATTTTTTTAAAGTGTACACTATAATTTAATTTTTGCTTTTATACTCATGGCGAGGAACTTACCTAACCATACCCAAAAAAAGTATTCTGTACAAATATGCAAGAGTGGGGATCATATCACTCCAGGCTTTGTACAAGGAGCCATCGAAGGCTCCAACAAATGTGAGCGCACCCTTATACAAAATGTCATTTCTTTTGGTCTCCTGACATACTATACCATTTTGGCATTTTTCTGTTTATATTGCAGAACTATATCACACTTTGTTGGATCAAGATTGCAGACCAATAACCACAGACGGGGATTGTACCGCAGAGGCGCTACATTGGGAGCCAAGCGATAGCTCTTTTCACTGTATCTCATGTTTCTTTAAACTGAAGTTCTGACATACTGCACCATATTCCTTTTTTGGTCTTCTTTTTCCCCCACTATATAGCACCTTGAAGTTGAGGATGCTCCCTATAGCTCATATTTTCTATTAATTTAATTTGCCTACCTGCAAATATTTTAATACCCACTACCATACCTAACCACCAATTCCCACTTCCACCCACACAAAAACAAACACCCGATCCAAAGCCAGCTTGATCAGAGAGCCTGCTGATCACACATACTGTACAGTACAGTGATAAGACAGCAAGGAAGGAGTTAAAAACAAAAAAAACACTGCCGAATGTTTTTGACTCCTCCAAAATACCGTAAATATCTTACTTACCTTCAGTCCAGCGCCACTATATCTGCAGTTAGTGAGTGTCACCATAATGTAACATCTGCCTCCAGTCCTTGTCTCCTGCCTGAGGAACACTTCACAAAGCAGGAGAACCTCCACAATGACACTTTACTGCCATAAACAAAGTCCTAGGACTTGCTGAGTGCTCCCTGTGATAGACAAGTCACTAAACACTCAATGTATCAAATTATCTGTTCTCATGTAGCTATTCGCTTTGACTGCGTCACAGGAACATCTGTCGGGGTTCTCATGTAGCTATTCGCTAGGACTGCGTCACATGACCATCTGTCGGGGTTCTCATGCAGCTATTCGCTAGGACTGCGTCACATGACCATCTGTCAGGGTTTTCATGCAGTCATTGTTAAATATGCATCACATGACCATCTGTCAGGGTTCTCAAGCAGTTATTGTTTAATATGTGTCACATGACCATCTGTCGGGGTTCTAATGCAGTTATGGTTTAGTATGCTTCATATGACCATCTGTCGGGGTTCTAATGCAGCTATGGTTTAGTATGCGTCACATGACCATCTGTCGGGGTTCTAATGCAGCTTTTGTTTAGGATGCGTCATATAACCATCTACCATTGGTTTGAAACTATGTATGAAAGTGATTCCAATGCAGCACTTAACACAGCTGGATTCATGATAAAAAAGGGACACTGACAACTTAGCCTTGACAGGCCATATTTAAGGCTTCAGGACGTAGTTCAGGGGGAACAAACCAAAAGATATGCGCTCCCCCATGGGCACACAAACACCTCTACTATACACAGCTCAACCACTTTAACCGGCTTTCGAGCAGCTATGCCTAACACATCCCCTTAAACGGAAGACACTCTCCACTATGTACATGCTCCTACAAAACGAACAATCACCTGATCTCCCGAGGCTCACGGGGAAATGGTCAAACTAACTACAGTTAGACATAACACATGACCAGTGGCAAATGATATTTCTCAGGGCACATAAGACATCTACGAATATCACCACACAAGAAAGTAACTACAAACGCATCACTCTCTGGCACTACACCCCAGCGAAAATACTAAAAAAAAAAAATACACAAACTACATAATGAGGTCAGGGACGAATGTTGGAGATGCCAACAACCTGATGCTCACCCGGCACACATCTGGTGGCAGTGTCCAACAATAACCAAATACTGGAGACGCATAAACACTTACACAAATGATTTCAGGAGTGCAAATGCCATCCTCACCGTATTACCTGCTATTCCTTCTGCCACCCCTCCCTGACGACGACAGACAAAATACACCCTTAACCACCCACCTTCTTTTAGCAACAAACCAGCTCATACCGCCATATGGAAACAGACTGAATCTCCCTCAGTCAGGGAATGGGTTCAAAGGGTAGAGGGAGTGAGACAAATGGAAGAAATCATATACGCCACTGCTAAAAACTATACTAAATACACACAAACCTGGGGACAGTGAACCAATTTCTTGCTGGCTGAAGCAGACACAGATCCGCAGGCTTTCTTAGGTAGCCAACTCCAAAAGCCAGTAGCAGACGGAGTAGAATTAGTAAAACACTTACACATACATAGAGGCTCACATGGGAAAAACGAGACAGATACCATGTCGCTCCACAAAATATACACATGTGATGACTAGATACTCCTCAAGAAACTGTGACACATATACACCGAATAACCCGATGCAAGATACACACCAGATGTCAAATTTACTGTTGCAAATGAAGTTGCTATTACAAATATAGACAAAATACACAACTATGGAAAATATTACTGTGTAACTAAAACTCAGCTAATGGTCTGTCTATATTTAAGATGAAATTCATGTACTACAAATGCAAAACTTTTATTGCACAATTTTCATCTGTAACAATTTAACACTTTGAATTACTGTTCTTTGTATTGCATACCAATGAAAACCAAATAAAAAAATGAAATATAAAAAAGGGGACACTGAGCCAGGTCACCATGGAGACTCGGACTTTAGTCCTAGTGCCTGGGTGTTTGTCAGCCTGTTCAACGCTACTTGCACCTTTTCCTACTGATGCGCGTAACGTGGCAGAACTACAGGAATCGCTGTGTTCTGCCTGTCCTGGGGGCCAAGATCTGGTATGCTGGCTACCTAGGTCCGCTCCAATGTGGTCGACTGTGAGCAATGGATGCGGGTGCAGTGAGGGAGCTGTAATCTCCTCGCACACCATACAGTGATGCGCTCCAGCCCTGGAGTGCATGAAGGAGCAGAGCTTGAAGATTACAGGATCATAGCAGCTCCACTGGACCCCAGGAAAAGGATCCACTCCCACTCTCCCATCGGTAGGGAGGCTGGGTATACTTACAAAGCTGCATAAACAAAGTGATTTACCTCCTAAAAAGCACAGAATTGAGCAGTGAGATTGCAGGAGCATGATCTATACACCAAAACTGCTTCATTAAGCTTAAGTTGTTTTGTGACTATAGTGACCCTTTAAGTTAGCCTTGTTTACCATGAAACTTACCTGAATGGCTGTTTTCTTCACAACTGGCTCATCATCTTCTGAATCAGACTGAAAAGGAAGAGAAAGGGCTGAAGTGAAACCAATTCATGTATATTTGTGTTTCACATATTATAGATTTCAAGCGATTATTTAAAACAGTACTACTAAGTGAGCATTCTCTGATTATATTCAAACGTGATTCTAAGGAAGTATCTCCCTGATAAGCCAAGTCGCTATTCTCCTGGTGTGATGGTGTCACGAGTCGGATTAAAGCTGACTCGGTGGCCTAATTTCTTTTAACAGACATTTGCCAAGAAATTAGACCACTGAGCGACTCCAAGTACAAACAGCGCATGCACACCCTACACTGACTCATGGTCATATAGCACCTGCAATAAGCACTTATTCCAGGCTAACCAAAATTATCTTGGGTCAGATTATTAGCATGTTCCATGGTTTCAGCCACCATAACCAATTTGATTATTTGAGGCTATTCTGGTGCCTACAGTGTACCTTTAAATTAAACAGAATAATAGTACCTTACAAGCATATAAAAAAGCAAAACCTTCAAAGAAGTGCCCCTGATAGACATGGAGGAGACTTACTGATTGGCTGACTACCTACAGTCTGACTGTGGATTACAGAGACACTAAGCACTAGAACCACTACAGTTAATATAGTGCTTCTGGGAAAGTTGACAAAAAAGAAGCCACAGGCACTAAGCACTGTGGCATATATGTGTGGTGGCAATAGAGGGTTAATAGGTCAGTGTAAGTTCATGACCCCTGATCATCTTGTTGGGTAGAGTGGGACAAGTAGCTGGGCAGATTAGGTGACAGCTGTTGCTGGGGACAAGAACTGGCTGATGATTGGTTGCTGTCAGTGAGCCAGAAAAAGAGCGGGAAACCAGGTAAGTATAAAAGGTGACAGTGCAAGGCAATCCCTGTCAGCTGTCTTTTCTACAGGATGGGGGAAGCACCGACGGACACCCACCCTCCCTCCCACTAATTGTTAAATGTGTTTATATGTTATGTCGTGGTGTTGGAAGCTTGGGGTAAAAGTCACCCTCAGGTTCAAGTTCTGAGGAAGGATATGTGTTAAATGGTTGTATTTATAAGGCGGTCAAGTTAGCTATGACTGACTGGCACTAAGTGATGGTGAAAGTAAAAGTTGAAGTGAAAAGTTTACCTGAATATGTTACCGTTATCAAGTTACTGGTGGTATGCCACATTTTCAAGCTTTAATAAACACCACGGCCAAGCCCATTGAAATAAAATGAACGATGTCTGTGTTTATTGTGTGGTCTAAGTTATTTATGCGAATTATTGCCTACCAGACATATGAAACTTAATAGCACAAACAATGCAGTTGGGCCTGATGTACTTGCTTGAGAGTGTTATGTATATGCTTTCGATTACCAATCAATGTCTGAACATATACCAAATGTACAAAACCCATGTTATCTACAATGTATACTAAGTACCGCATTGTGCTAGAACATGTACCGGAAAAGTATTTGTAATATATGTCAACGTAAATAAAGAATTAAAAAAAATACTCGTGGGGCAAAAAGACTGTCCCTGCAGCAATGTAAACACTGTCTCTGTTTCTGAGAAAAGGCAGTGCTGACATTACATACTAATGCCACCATTATCATTCACACAGACAGCCACCAGAGGGGCTTCCTGGATGCGTTCCTGCAATGCTTGCAGCACCAACGTTCACCATGGAGACGCTAAACGCTCCCCATGGAGCAGTCTTTACTTAATGTACATTAGTCGTCCCCCCCCCCCAAGCTTCAATGTGAGGATGCATTGGATTGGCTGAGATAATTATTTCAGCCAAGGGAGCAATGGCAAGACCGGTGCACCAGGTAAGCTAATCATTGTATTTTATTCCTTCTGAGGGAAGCCCTTATCCTAAATAGCATTAAAGGGATTTTATAGTGCCACTATAGGTTCCTACAGTGCCCCCCTCCAGCGGCGCTGAAGGGGTTAAAACACCTTTAGCCACTTACCTGAATCCAGCGTTGGGTCAGGCTCGACCCACGCTCTTCCCCTGTTGCCGTCAGCTGGCGAGGGAGACCTAATGTGCAATGGCCGTGCTCGCATTAGGATTTCCACATAGGAAAGCATTATTCAATGCTTTCCTTTGGGAATTCTGGCGATGCCATTAGTTTCTCAGAAACTGCAATAATTACCACTGTATGGTTAAGGGACATTGCACCCAGACCACTTAAATGAGCTGAGGTGTTCTGGGAGCCTACAATGTCCCTTTAAATGAAGCAGCTTTATTGTGTATTACAATTCATCATGGGAAAAGCAGCCACGTGACCAAATCTACACCATCCATGGACAGTTAAGTGAATGTAACAGAAGTAAGAAATCCTGGGGTTTCTGCTGTTTTTCCTGCTCACTGTTATTGTCCTTAGCACACCTAATTCTGCCATTATCTGGATTAACGCAGATCTGAAGAAAATGGGGTTAAAAATAATAATAAATAATTACTTAGATTATATAAATTCTGCTATTGAACATTTGTAACCATGGTATCCCCTAATCCTACTAATCTGTGTGGTTAACCATCCACCCACGTGTCTGCTTTACTCATTGTACTGTACTGTTAATTTGCAATATATAATAAAACTACTTTCAATTCACAACGTGGCTGTTTTTTTAATCCCTTTCCTGACTCCACCAGGAGAGAACATACTGATATAGGAGATAGCTCTTAGAAAAAACTAGCTTATTACTTTAGCTGTACGAAGTAACCATTGTATTCCTTTTCCAATTCAATTATTTAAGCCAGATCTACTTTTTTGTCACTAGTTATGTCACCAAAACCTCAGTGTGGGCTATTTTCCAACATGATGCAGAGGACATTGCATTGAACTAGTGCTGTAATAATACTCGGGGTGGAGAAATAAGCACAGTATATAGCTCTTAGTCTTCCAGCATAAAGTGGTCATAAGACACGAGCCGGGATACTCACACCAACAGAAGTCAGCTCGGGGACACTGATTTTCACTGGTTCGTTCCTCTTCTTTGGTTTTAGGTTTTCAGTGGCTGGTGGGGGGAGATTTAATCCATGAGAAGACGCTTTAGGAGGGGGTAGAGACAGACGAGAATCCCCAACAATGTTGGATGTGGGACTTAACTGTGAAGGTGGTATATTAAGTCCAGGACCGACTTGCGGTGGTGGTATGTTCATCCCATGGCCACCAACTGGTGGAGGAAGAGAAAGATTAGGGCTTCCTGGTGGAGGTGGCATGTTCATACCATGGTTGTTTTGAGGAGGAGGTAAGCTGAGTCCATGGCTGCTATGTGGTGGAGGCATGTTTAAACTACTTTGAGGTGGTGGAAGATTCATCCCTTGCCCAATTTGTAAAGGATGGTGACTCATCACAGGGCCAACTTGTGGGGGAGGGTGACTCATTCCACGACTACCTTGAGGTGGAGGGAGGTTTGTTCCTGATGTCCCTTGTGGGGGTGGCAGATTCAGTCCTGGACCTCCTTGTGTAGGGGGGAGGTTTATTCCTGGAGCCCCCTGTGGAGGGGGGAGGTTCATTCTTGGGCCACCATGCAGAGCAGGAAGGTTCAGTCCCGAGCCCACTTGCGGAGGAGGAAGATTCATTCTTGTCCCTCCTTGAGGATGGGGGTGATTCATTCCTGGACTCTCTTGTGGAGGGGGCAAGCTCATTCCTGGACCCCTCTGTGGTGGGGGAAGGTTCATCCCTTGCATAGGGGGATGGCTCATCCCTGGACCCCCTTGTGGTGGTAGGAGGTTCATCCCTGGACCTCCTTGTGGTGGTGGGAGGGTCATGCCTGGACCTCCTTGTGGTGGTGGGAGGGTCATGCCTGGACCTCCATGAGGTGGTGGGAGGTTCATGCCTGGACCCCCCTGTGGTGGTGGGGGGAGGTTCATGCCTGGACCCCCCTGTGGTGGTGGGGGGAGGTTCATGCCTGGACCCCCCTGTGGTGGTGGGGGGAGGTTCATGCCTGGACCCCCCTGTGGTGGTGGGGGGAGGTTCATGCCATGGCCCACAGGTGGTGGGGGGAGGCTGTAGGGCCCCATGTTGGGGTAGCTGGAGGAGCCTGGCCCCTGGCTGTTACTATGGCCATAGCTGCCATACATGGCTGGGCCCTGGCTGCCCGGGTAGGCGGAGGGTCCATAGCCAGGCGGGGGGCCGTATCCTGGCGGGAAGCCGAAGGCCCCTGGGGGCCCATAGAGGCTCGGGCTGTGCTGCTCCTGCTCTCCATAGGGCCCAGGGTAGGCCTCGGCCTGGGGGCTGGAGTGTGGGGGCTCCCCGGCCAGCTCCGTGTCCGAGCCGCTCTCCTCGCTGCTGGCATAGGCCACCAGAGACATGGCTGGGCCTGGCCTTCCTCTCCTGCTCGGCTCAACGGCCGACTGCTGTGATGGCGCCCGGCAGCACTACAGCTCCCATGAGCCAGCGCGGCCCGCCAGCTACTGCGGCTCAGCGTCTAGCCGCCGCAAAGCATGCTGGGAGTTGCGGTGCTCGGCTTCTGTCCTGACCTATCCAATGGCGAACTACAACTCCCGTCAATCATTGCGACATCTTTCCAACCCTTCTCCAGCTTTCGGATGGTGCGAGTGTTGAGGGACTTGTAGTCCTGAGAGACAGTTACCAGACTGTGAGAAAATAGGTTTTATTAGTGACCCTGCATTAAGCAGGAGATAAATTAAACAGGAGATAAACACCACTCACAGCTTGCTTTCAGTGTCTGAATGTCAGAGTTTATGGCAATTCACATCACAATATTCAGTCTAAATCCACAGGTCCATTCACTAAAAATGGGAATTATGGAGAAATTAGCATTTTACACTAAAATAGCCGAATCAGAAAGTGTGTTTTGGGTCGTTTGGCCTAAGGTTTGCAGATCTGCGTCCGTACGCCACGTCAGCCTTTACCAAACTAAAACTATTAAAATATGAAATGACGTCACGTTGTGAAATGACGTCACGCTATGAAATGATGTCACGTTATGAAATGATGATGTCATGGCTGCTGGGTGTCGCGTCATGGGAGGACGCCTAGCCATCTACCTCCCAGCAGCATGCACAACGTACTGCGTAACAGTTAAATCCTTCCAGGGAGCTTGCGGTCTGCACCGTATTTGTGTAGACCACTTTCAACGCTCCCTCATTAAATAAGTCAGAGTGCTGCTTCGGGTTTACCGAGCAGGAACACTGAGCTCCCTCGCTGGCCCTCCTCCCCGGCCGGGTACGTTTTAGCAGAGTAGGCACCTGCAGTATGGGGAAAGCAGGAGCCTACTCCGCTATAACACCAGCATGTACTCGCGGCTCACTGGGCCACAAAGATGGTCCTTGTGGGCCGCATGCGGCCAGTAGGCCGCGAGTTTGACCTGCTTGCTATACCACTTCAGCTGGAAGGCTATTCCATGCATCCACTACCCTCTCAGTAAAGTAATACTTCCTGATATTATTTTTAAACCTTTGTCCCTCTAATTTAAGACTATGTCCTCTTGTTGTGGTAGTTTTTCTTCTTTTAAATATAGTCTCCTCCTTTACTGTGTTGATTCCCTTTATATATTTAAATGTTTCTATCATATCCCCCCTGTCTCGTCTTTCCTCCAAGCTATACATGTTAAGATCCTTTAACCTTTCCTGGTAAGTTTTATCCCGCAATCCATGAACCAGTTTAGTAGCCCTTCTCTGAACCCTCTCTAAGGTATCAATATCCTTCTGAAGATACGGTCTCCAGTACTGTGTACAATACTCCAAGTGAGGTCTCACCAGTGTTCTGTACAATGGCATGAGCACTTCCCTCTTTCTACTGCTAATACCTCTCCCTATACAACCAAGCATTCTGCTAGCATTTCCTGCTGCTCTATTACATTGTCTGCCTACCTTTAAGTCATCAGAAATAATCACCCCTAAATCCCTTTCCTAATATGTTGAGGTTAGGACTTGTGACGGTACAATCCTTTACTCCGTCAAGCATTCCCTTCTTCCCATTAAATAAAATCACCAAGTAATACACAGAGTAATAAATTGCTGGTATCGCCGAATAATTCACACATGAGCCAAAGCTTAATGCTGGAACCAGTCTGATTTACTGAGAAACAGGGCACACAATTTATACAGTACATAACTCCTCCTCTGGGCCAGGCTAGATAATTGGGTTTGAGCACTTATCAAACTCAATTATCTAGTGGCCAGAAAAGTTAAAATTTTTCACAATTATTAGAAACATACTTTATATATAACATATCAATATAAAAACCATATCCCTGGGTATCTAAGGGAGTTTAAGATGGCCGCCATCCATTGTTCTCGCCATGTGTTCGTATCCCGAAATGGCAGCCACCCAGGAGCACTCAATTAGCTTGCGGTTTCGAGTAATAACACAGGATTTTATAAAGGACACGGAGGCGAGTATTAGGCTTATCTCTTTCTTTTATTTCCTCAGCAGCAAAGAAAGCTAATGTGTTTATTTGTAGAGAAAAAAAGAAACATGCATAACTCCCGTCACAGGGTTAACCTTACATCACCATCTTCCCACCAATAGGAACAGTCCTTCTCTAATATCCTCTCCTCTATCCTCCTCCTCTCCCTCTCTTTCTTTGCTGCTGCCTCAGCTAAGTATCACTGTTTTTCCCTGACTCCATTTTGTGTATGTTCTGTGTATGTTTTCTGTATTCACTTGTTGTACTTTGCTGGTATTTTTCCACAGCGTTTGCTGCTTGATAGCCCCTGAGGGACTCCTCTCTGTCTGTAGCCTTTTTTCCACGTTCCCTGCAGGTGCCCCGCCCCCCTCCCGCCCCCCCCCTGGCGGGGTACCGGCTCCGTGCAGACTGCCGGGTAGTTTATTGCCTGCTCCTCCCGGTCGCATAGTGTGGGGAACCCCCTGGGAAGAGCCCGGTTTCTTCTCAGGGGTTTCCCCAGCCACAACACCGCGCGGGTGAACGGCCGCAGGCACATGCGCGGTCTCTGCCACACACGGTCATCTTAAAGGGGCGGTAGCAAACGTTTTTGCCGCTCTTTTTCTCCTGCTCAGCTCACAGCCCACTAGCAGGGCGTGAGCTGATTGGACAAATAGCTTTCCTGTCAGCCTGCCAGTGTCCCCAGAGGCCATTCCTGACAGTACAAGCTGCTGGTTTGTTACTGTGGTTTTTTCTGTTGCCTTGTCTTTAGCCCCTTACTCAGCCTGCACACTTCAGTGTCACATTAGCTATAGTTGCCTCATTCCCTTATTTGGCCCAAGATGCAGACCCCTACTGAGTACTCTGCCCCTGGCCCCAGTGATAAGGGGGACGCCAACAGGACCTTGGTGTCTGCACCCCCCACCCTGCAAGGGGACATGGTGACCCCCCCTGGAGCATTTGGACTCAGAGGAGTTCTACTCGCTCCTGGACGCCACCATGTCCAAATCAGTTACCCAGGCTATCTATACCGCAATGGGGGTTATGTCTGACAACATATCCCACTCTATTTCAACTACTATTAAGGCAGCCAACCCTAAGGGACCCCTTGGCAGAGTCACAGAAGAGGGCCCTGTACACAAAGAGGGCCGTAAAGCTGTGAGGAAAACTCACTACATGGGAAATCATACCTCCAAAACTGAAATGAGGAACAGGGTACGTACTGTCACACCTGAGGTCGTGGGGCCCCCATGAAAACGAGCGAAATTGACCATGCTTTTTTGCCTGATTTCCTGCAAGAGTGTGTCTGATGTTAGAGCACTGGATGTTGTGACACGCTCCTTTACCCCCACGGGAGTTTCCTTCAACATCTCCAGGCGTACTAAGTCGGCAATTACTTCAGTTTCATACCCCTCGTTCCCACATAACATCAAACTTTGTCCAGTAAACTGCCTACGGGAATATGAGAAACGAACCTGGGGATTCAGAAATCCGATGCATCCGGAATTGTTTTTGGCTACCAAACGACCTCATCACCCAGTATCAACGGTGACTCTCGTCGGTGGGTGAAATGGGTAATGGCTCTGGCGCACGTAGATACTACTGTATACGGAGCACACTCTACCAGGGGCGCTATGGCGTCAAAAGTTTTCAGTTCGGGCTGCAGATTGGAGGATCTCTTGAGAACAGCAGATTGGTCTTGTGAGTCGACATTTAAGGAATATTATTTTCGACCCACAGACCACGTGTCCAGAGTAGTTATCTCTCAGCTTTAAACTAGCCTAATATGAGCCTCCGTGTCCTTTAATAAAATTAACGGATTTTACTAATAACATGACGTAAAGTCATGATTTTATAAAGGACACGGAGGGGAGTATTAGCCCACCCGGATCAGAGGCGCTTGGAAATGGGTATCCCGGCCCAGGTACGTAATAGATAATGTATTG
>OW240924.1:5428280-5442526 GCA_933207985.1 Pelobates cultripes | reverse complement strand
CCTCCCAGAGCCTGGCTCAGCTCTCTCCCCCCCTCCCAGAGCCTGGCTCAGCTCTCTTCCCCCAAAGCCTGGCTCAGCTCTCTCCCCAGCTCATGGAAGGCCCCGGCCTGCCTCAGCTCTCCCCCCCACTCTGTGATTGTTATTGTTATTGTCAGAGCAGACGGAACCAAAGATGGCCTCACTTCCTCTCACTAAGCATCTCGGGAAAGGCGGCCTAACAAGCCACCGGCGGCGGCGCTCACCTTCCCCCTGCGTCCCGCGGCTACCCACGAGCCCCCTCCTCTTGTCACGGACCGTTACACCTACCGGAAGGGCTGGCGGCGAGGTCTTTCATAATGCCCGACCGTGCGGGCCTCATCCGTTGGCTTTGCCTCCCCGAGCGGCGGCTCTGATTGGTCCCGGCTGAGGGGGGAAATTCGGGCACTGGAAAGCAAGCGAGAGCGACGAAGAGTGGGCGGAGCTAAGCAAGAGTCCCGCCTACGTTCTAACGTCAGGGCGCGCGGAGCAAGCCGCTGGTTGGCTGCCTCGGCTGACGTTGGGCCGTCCTCGTGCCGCCTGGGTCCCGCCCCCTTTTTAGCTCAGCAGTCCACGCTCCTCTCAGCTTTGTCTGTGGCAGCGCTTGGTTTAGCAGAGCCCGGGCTGCGAGCTCTGAGCGTGCCTCAATCTCCATAGGAACCAAAGGGATCTTACCAAGTCCCATTGGTCCTTATGGAAGTCATGGTCAGTCACTGAAATAAAAATAACTGGGAATTCACTGGGACTAACAATTTGGGCCAAAATAACCAAATTTACATAAATTCTACAATTTATTTCTGTTTTAAATTTGGATCTTTTGGCCTTTCATTTGAAATTCACTTTGAGTTTCTGACAATTCCAACTTTATTAAATTATTTTACACAAAATTGCACATATATAACTTTCCCCCCAAATTGTACTAAAACATTGGGTTTGTTTATTTATTATCAAATGACCCAACCATGCTTTGCTTTGTCACTTAAAGGGACACCAGGCCCGGACTGGCCATCGGGCACACCGGGCAAATGCCCGGTGGGCCGCGGTGGCCGTGGGGCCGAGGCCGGCAGGGGAGGTCCCAGGATCTCCCCTGCCGGTCTATGCAGGGCCGGCACTATCCGAGCGCCGGACCCGCTGTCTTCCATGGAGGGCCGGTGGGGAGATCAAAGCTCTCCCTCACCGGCCCATTTAAATAGACCTGCGGCTGGGGAGGGAGGGAGAGGACCCGGCGGAGCTCTGTCTTGCAGCTCCGCCGGGTTTCTCTCGTGAGATCCGGAGCGTTGCCATGGCAACGCCCCGATCTCGCGAGAGAGTTCACTCACCACTGGACCACCAGGGATGGTGTGCGAGTGCCGGTGCCCCCCCTCCCAGCTACCACGTGCATGTCCCCCCTCCCAGGCTAAAGGTAAGAAGGGAGGGGGGGGGTTTAGTTTTTTTTTTGCTTAGTTTTTTTTTTGTTTATTTACCCCCCAACACACAACATTTATACACAGCACTATCACACTCAGCATTCTCAGCACTCACACAACACTCTCACACACATCACACCCAGCACTCTCACACCCAGCACTCTCACACTCAGCACTCTCACACACAGCACTCTCACACACATCATAGCACTCTCACACACATCACACGCAGCACTCTCACACTCATCATAGCACTCTCACACACATCATAGCACTTTCACACACATCATAGCACTTTCACACACAGCACTCTCACACACATCATAGCACTCTCACACACAGCACTTTCACACTCAGCACTCTCACACACATCACACGCAGCACTCTCACACACATCACACACAGCACTATCACACCCAGCACTCACAACACACAACACTCTCACACACCGCACTCTCACACACAGCGCAGCACTCTCACACATCATAGCACTCTCACACACATCACACGCAGCACTCTCACACACATCATAGCACTCTCACACACAGCACTCTCACACACATCATACACAGCAATCTCACACATCGCAGCACTCTCACACACATCATAGCACTCTCACACACATCATAGCACTCTCACACACAGCACTCTCACACACATCATACACAGCACCCTCACACACACAGCACCCTCACACACATCACACCTCACACACACATACTGCACCCCTCACATACACACACAACCCCCAATACACTGCATCACACACATACACAATACTTCCAAACATATTTATATAAACTATATATATATATATATATACACATACACACAACACCCCTCACACACACACTGCACCCCTAAACACATTACATTCCAGACACACACTAGATCCTTTAGCCAACTCTGGATCATATACACACACACACTCTGGATCCCCTATATGCACACTAGATTCCTTGTACGCAAACACATACTACATTCCCTGAACACACACTCTCTACAAACACTAAATCACCTATACACACACACACTATAGCCTGTATGCACACACTTGCTACATCCCCTATACACACATTCTCTACAGCCCCTAGCCACATATGCATTACATTACACCACAAACACAACACGACTAAAACAGACCTTATTACACAATACCACACCACGACCAGCTCACTCTGCACAAACGTAATACCACAAACAGGCTCCAAACACATGCACAATACTCTTTCCTGGCCCTTTTGTCTCCTGGTATCCATTTATAGAGACACCAGAGACAAGTTGCAAAGAAACAGTGCAAGCATGTTATTAAATTTGCTTGCACTGTGCAGAACAAATACAGGGCTTTTTTCTCATGCTAGAGCTCTTCAGCAGAGCTCTGCGCATGGTCTGCCCTGGAAGAGCATTGAACCAACATGCTCACTTTGAGAGGGGGCGTATTTGTCATGAGTGATGACAAAACACACCCTCTCTGCCCCGCCCCCTTCTTAGTGGGCCGCTGTGATAAAAAAATGCCCGGGCTGAATTTTTTTCCCAGTCCGGCCCTGAGGGACACTATAGTCACCTGAACAACTTTAGCTTAATGAAGCAGTTTTGGTGTATAGAACATGCCCCTGCAGCCTCACTGCTCAATCCTCTGCCATTTAGGAGTTAAATCCCTTTGTTTATGAACCCTAGTCACACCTCCCTGCATGTGACTTGCACAGCCTTCCATGAACACTTCCTGTAAAGAGAGCCCTATTTAGGATTTCTTTATTGCAAGTTCTGTTTAATTAAGATTTTCTTATCCCCTGCTATGTTTATAGATTGCTACACCCTGCAAGAGCCTCCTGCATGTGATTAAAGTTCAATTTAGAGATTGAGATACAATTATTTAAGGTAAATTACATCTGTTTGAAAGTGAAACCAGTTTTTCTTTCATGCAGTCTCTGTCAATCATAGCCAGGGGAGGTGTGGCTATGGCTGCATAAACAGAAACAAAGTGATTTAACTCCTAAATGGCAGTGAATTGAGCAGTGAAATTGCAGGGAATGATCTATACACTAAAACTGCTTTATTTAGCTAAAGTAATTTAGGTGACTATAGTGTTCCTTTAACATTGTTTGGAAAATAAAGGCATGGTTCATAAACTGCGTGTGTAAATACAAAAAAATGTTACATTCCCCAACAGTGTTATTCACTTACACTCTGTATTTTCAAAAATTAAGAAAAACCAGCTGATATGGAAAGATTCTGTTAAGACCTGCAGTGGTTATGGTACTGCAGTCTTCTATTCCTTCCCCAATAGCTGAGCATAAGTGATTATAACTGCAGTAGGAGGTAGAGGAATAGTGTAGATGAATGCAGCTTCCACGATGATTCTCCCCAGCAAATAGAATATTCCCCAAACATGAGCCTAGACTTCATGAAGGATGTAACAGGAATTTGTTTATTGATGGCACAATGGCTTTTATGAGAAATCCTCCTGCAAGAGGACCTCCCACAGTACACAAAGACAATAACCAGTCAACATACAGCTTTACAGTAACCCCCGCCCTCTCTCTGCCTGGGAGATATTGAGATAAGTTAAGGAATAACCCAATTACAGTTGCAAGAAAAAGTATGTGAACCCTTTGGAATGATATGGATTTCTGCACAAATTGGTCATAAAATGTGATCTGATCATCATCTAAGTCACAACAATAGACAATCACAGTCTGCTTAAACTAATAACACACAAAGAATGAAATGTTGCCATGTTTTTATTGAACACACCATGTAAACATTCACAGTGCAGGTGGAAAAAGTATGTGAACCCCTAGACTAATGGCATCTCCAAGAGCTAATTGGAGTGAGATGTCCGCCAACTGGAGTCCAATCAATGAGATGAGATTAGAGGTGTTGGTTACAGCTGCCCTGCCCTATAAAAAACACACACCAGTTCTGGGTTTGCTTTTCACAAGAAGCATTGCCTGATGTGAATGATGCCACGCACAAAAGAGCTCTCAGAAGACCTACGATTAAGAATTGTTGACTTGCATAAAGCTGGAAAGGGTTATAAAAGTATCTCCAAAAGCCTTGCTGTTCATCAGTCCACGGTAAGACAAATTGTCTATAAAAGGAGAAAGTTCAGCACTGCTGCTACTCTCCCTAGGAGTGGCCGTCCTGTAAAGATGACTGCAAGAGCACAGCGCAGTCTGCTCAATGAGGTGAAGAAGAATCCTAGAGTGTCAGCTAAAGACTTACAAAAGTCACTGGCAAATGCTAACATCCCTGTTAGCGAATCTACAATACGTAAAACACTAAACAAGAATGGATTTCATGGGAGGATACCACAGAGGAAGCCACTGCTGTCCAAACAAAACATAGCTGCATGTTTACAGTTTGCACAAGAGCACCTGGATGTTCCACAGCAGTACTAGCAAAATATTATGTGGACAGATGAAACCAAAGTTGAGTTGTTTGGAAGAAACACACAACACTATGTGTGGCGAAAAAAAGGCACAGCACACCAACATCAAAACCTCATCCCAACTGTGAAGTATGGTGGTGGGGGCATCATGGTTTGGGGCTGCTTTGCTGCGTCAGGGCCTGGACGGATTGCTATCATCGAAGGAAAAATGAATTCCCAAGTTTATCAAGACATTTTGCAGGAGAACTTAAGGTCATCTGTCTACCAGCTGAAGCTCAACAGAAGATGGGTGTTGCAACAGGACAATGACCCAAAGCATAGAAGTAAATCAACAACAGAATGGCTTAAACAGAAGAAAATACGCTTTCTGAAGTGGCCCAGTCAGAGTCCTGACCTCAACCCGATTGAGATGCTGTGGCATGACCTCAAGAAAGCGATTCACACCAGACATCCCAAGAATATTGCTGAACTGAAACAGTTCTGTAAAGAGGAATGGTCAAGAATTACTCCTGACCGTTGTGCACGTCTGATCTGCAACTACAGGAAATGTTTGGTTGAAGTTATTGCTGCCAAAGGAGGTTCAACCAGTTATTAAATCCAAGGGTTCACATACTTTTTCCACCTGCACTGTGAATGTTTACATGGTGTGTTCAATAAAAACATGGCAACATTTCATTCTTTGTGTGTTATTAGTTTAAGCAGACTGTGATTGTCTATTGTTGTGACTTAGATGATGATCAGATCACATTTTATGACCAATTTGTGCAGAAATCCATATCATTCCAAAGGGTTCACATACTTTTTCTTGCAACTGTATCTCCAGGCAGAGGGCACACAATTTCCCCAAAAGTTAGAACACCCCTTTCCACACAAGGTATCCCCACAAATTACATATCCCCTGATAGCCCTGATCTGGGGGACCAACATATCCAAATTTCACCCAGATCGGTTCAGGGGTTCTTAAAAAGTATGGAAGTCACAAGTTACCGACCACACACGAGGCTCCTGCCCAAAACAGTTCCACAAATTTAGCATGTGCGGTCGGTCAATTCAGAAAAGGGCATAAAACGAATAAAAGTCCTGAATGGATCCCCCTGGCTCATAGGAGCGATTGCTTCCCTTGTCCGTATGAACAAAACTACCGAATGGTGCTCTCCTGGCTGTTCGGCAACTAAAGGAAGCAGGCGTTTGGTAGTTTCAGCGGTGGTTCAGGAGGTCGAGTGTCCAATCTTAGTTCCAGGCACTCAACGACCAAGTCCCGCTGCCTCCTTTCGTGCAAACAAGATAGCCGCCATTTTCTGTTCCACGTGGCATTCGGCTATACGAACAGCAGCCGCCCAGAGAGCGCTTAATAGATGGTTCTTTTGAAGTTAATAAGCCAGGAGGGTGGTCGGTGTTCGGTAGTATTAAACTACCCAGGGGTCAAGTCCTGGGGAAAAAAGTGTGGGAACTCTCCCAAAAAAAAAACCAAAACACTTGTATGTATGTTTATGTGTGTGTGTGTGTATATATATATATATATATATATATATATATATATACACACATACATACACACGCGTGCACACACACTCACACAGTGGTGTATTTTAATTTTATGCTGCCCTAGACATGACTATAGAGCACCCCCCTAATCTAAATTTACCACTCCTTCATGTCAAGGGTGCACCGCTTCCTGATTAAGAACCCACCCCTTCCTCTTTAGACTCAACCTTTTCCTGCTCCTTTTAAAGAAATACTATAGTGCCAGGAAAACAAAGTTGTTTTCCTGGCACTATAATTCCGTATAGTGCCCCCCTCCTCTCATGTCCTCCCCTCCCCCACTCGACACTGAAGGGGTTAAAATCCTATGGGTATTTAGCAGATGCTGGATGTCCTCATGCACAGGGTGAGGACGTCCAGCATCAGTTAGGTGACTTTTGGTCACCTAACCACCCGAAAGTCCCTCTAGTGGCTGTCTGATAGGCAGCCACTAGACTTGGAGTTACCCCTCAGGTAATTATTGCAGTTTCTGAGAAGGTTTAAGGGGACTGGGACACTGCACCCAGACCACTTCAAGGAGCTGAAGTAGTCTGGGTGCCTATAGGGTCCCTTTAAGCACACTCTCTGACAGACACCCACACTGGCAGATACACACTATAAGTAACACACACATTCAATGACAAACACACAGACGTCACTGATTTGACACACACATTCACTGACACACACTCATTCATTGACAGAGAGACACACACTAATAGTCACACACACACTAAATGACAGACTCACTTATTTGACAGAAACTTACAATAACGTATGCACATACATGCAATTGCAAACATACACATGCATACACTAACAGAAGCAAATACACTCACATACACACGTATAAACGCTAACAGACATAAATACACTCCTACACACACTGAGACAAACAGACATCCACAGACAGACATCCACACATCCACAGACAGACATCCACACATCCACAAACAGACATCCACAAACAGACATCCACACATCCACAACCACACATCCACAAACAGACATCCACAAATCCACAAACAGACATCCACAAATCCACAAACAGACATCCACACATCCACACACAGACATCCACACATCCACAAACAGACATCCACACATCCACAAACAGACATCCACAAACAGACATCCACATCCACACATCCACAAACAGACATACAGACATCCACAAATACACACACAGACATCCACACATCCACACACAGACATACAGACATCCACACACAGACATCCACACACAGACATCCACAAATCCACAGACATCCACACATCCACAAACAGACATCCACACATCCACAAACAGACATCCACAAACAGACATCCACATCCACACATCCACAAACAGACATACAGACATCCACAAACAGACATCCACAAATACACACACAGACATCCACACATTCACACACAGACATCCACACATCCACAAACAGACATCCACACACAGACATCCACACATCCACACACAGACATCCACACATCCACACACAGACATCCACACATACACAGACATCCACACATACACAAACAGACATCCACAAACAGACATCCACACATCCCACAAACAGACATCCACACATCCACAAACAGACATACCAGACATCCACAAACAGACATCCCACAAATACACACACAGACATCCACACAGACATCCACACGAACTTGTCCACACACACAGACATCACATCCACAAACAGACATCCACACACAGACATCCACACACAGACATCCACACACATCCCACACACAGACATCACACATCCCACAAACAGACATCCACATCCACACATCCACAAACAAGGGCATACCTTATATACAAATTAATAATATTATTAACTAATTAGCATATCCCACCATATCCCTACCTTTCCCTGGGGTCGAGAGTAAGGGCTGCCGAGTGAGACAGGTAGGTGGGTTTTATAGAGGGGGGTATGCTGGCAGGTAGGTGGGTTTTATAGAGGGGGGTATGCTGGCAGGTAGGTGGGTATTCTAGAGTCCATGCTCGGTCCCGTCCGACCCACACTCTGCTCATTAACCATTGTGAGGCAGTGTTTGTGCCTGGGGCTACCTACCTGTGTATGTAAGTCATTGTTTGTGACCAGCTGCTGTTACTGCTGGCGTTGCTCTCTGTATACCGACACAATATGTGGCTTCATATTACATGAGGATGCTGGGTGTTCCCAGCTCGGCTTGGTTATTGTAATCACATGGAGATTTACCATTTCACAATGTACGCTGCCACCTGCTGGTTACAATAAAATGTGCATCATCTTACAGTCACCCAGTGATGGAGAAATATAACTCCTATAATATTATAGAACGTGCAATGTGTTTAAAAGCTTGATATTTGCCGTATTACTGAAAGCTACGTTGAAATCAAACTCTTTGGAAGAGATAATCTATTTAGAATGCACCTGGTCAGTAAACGTTAAAGTATGCGAGCAGGAAGAAACCAATGGCGGCCGCCAGACAGCATGAGGTCAGCACGTCCTGTTACACAAAATAGATTTGACATCATTTAAACCGCGTACATAATAACTCCCAGCATGCACCTTGCTACCTCTCACACTGGCCGTACAACTGGGGCAGGAATCCGTGTCAAGGGAAAGGGTTGATGAGAATGACTGACAGCATAGTGAATTTTCACGACCCACTGAAAAAAATGCATAAAAATATATTTTATAAAATGTCTTTCTTTATTTTCCTCCCCTCAGCCTGAAAATATAATGTTACTAGAAAAGGATACACCACACCACAAAGTTAAGATCATTGATTTCGGCTTGGCCCAGAAGATTGAGGACGGAGCCGTATTTAAAAGCTTGTGTGGGACCCCCCAGTATATCGGTAAGCAGTTGGTTACAGAATGACCAGTGATCACAGTCTTTCATTGCGTTCCAAGCGTGGATCCCCTTTGTGTTTTCTGTCCGCTCTCCATCTCCCCCACTTCCTTCACTGAGGGTTCGTTCAGGTACTGCTATTGTGTTATTACAAATATCTGGACTGTGTGAAAATCCAATAAACTATAAGATTGTGTGTGTGTAGAGCTGTTACGTGTCCAGATTCCGAGGCAGGAATGCAGCACTGATCTCACAGCTAAATGTTTAAAACAAGTTCAATCTTGCTCCTCTGAATGTTTCCCCCATACAGCATGTTCGGATACAAATGTTACATGTCCCGTGACGTCACACAGCTTCATTAACAAACCATCATGTCTCTCTCTGCTGCAGCTCCCGAAGTTATAAACTATGAGCCGCTGGGATCCCCGACAGACATGTGGTAAGTACGTCCGATGACCTGGCTCCGTATCGGTGTCCTCTCTGCAGCACTGTGTAATGAATTCACATCCTTACCTGTATCCCTGTAAAGTGGCATGTGGTGAAAATTGTCACTAACAGGACACAGCTCAACATTATATTTCTGATCGGCTAATAAAATGCTGCGCTGCTGCCACTACAGATCTCCCGGCTGATTGTCCACCATCATTGGGGCATTAGCAAAGTTTCCAAACTTTTGTTAAGTACAGTTTTTTTTGTATCTTGCCTGGGGATTGTGCAAAATGGCTGATGTCATTATGAGAAGTGTGTTAAAGGAAAGAGCTATACTATTAAAACATAAATAGGGGCCGGCTACATGAGACCAGGAGGACTTTGTTAAATACTGGAAACAAAATTGTATTTGAATTTTTGTATCTGTTTATTTTGTTTCAAGATTGTCATTTAGCATTGTGCTTTACGTGGATACTATATAGCAATGCCCGGTCCGTACATGGATACTATATAGCAATGCCCGGTCCGTACATGGATACTATATAGCAACGCCCGGTCTGTACATGGATACTATATAGCAATGCCCGGTCCGTACATGGATACTATATAGCTGTGTTACGCAATGCCCGGTCCGTACATGGATAGTATATAGCAATGCCCGGTCCGTACATGGATACTATATAGCAATGCCTGGTCCGTACATGGATACTATATAGCAATGCCCGGTTCGTACATGGATACTATATAGCAATGCCCGGTCCGTACATGGATACTATATAGCAATGCCTGGTCCGTACATGGATACTATATTGCAATGCCCGGTCCGTACATGGATACTATATAGCAATGCCCGGTCCGTACATGGATACTATATAGCAATGTCCGGTCCGTACATGGATACTATATAGCAATGCCCGGTCCGTACATGGATACTATATAGCTGTGTTACACAATGCCCAGTCCGTACATGGATACTATATAGCTGTGTTACACAATGCCTGGTCCGTACATGGATACTATATAGCAATGCCCGGTCCGTACATGGATACTATAGCAATGCCCGGTCCGTACATGGATACTATATAGCTGTGTTACACAATGCCCGGTCCGTACATGGATACTATATAGCTGTGTTACACAATGCCCAGTCCGTACATGGATACTATATAGCTGTGTTATACAATGCCCGGTCCGTACATGGATACTATATAGCATGGATACTATATAGCCGTGTTACACAATGCCCGGTCCGTACATGGATACTATATAGCTGTGTTACACAATGCCCAGTCCGTACATGGATACTATATAGCAATGCCCAGTCCGTACATGGATACTATATAGCAATGCCCGGTCCGTACATGGATACTATATAGCTGCAATGCCCGTCCGTACATGGATACTATATAGCCGTATTACACAATGCCCGGTCCGTACATGGATACTATATAGCTGTGTTACACAATGCCCGGTCCTTACATGGATACTATATAGCAATGCCCGGTCCGTACATGGATACTATATAGCAATGCCCGGTCCGTACATGGATACTATATAGCTGTGTTACACAATGCCCAGTCCGTACATGGATACTATATAGCCGTGTTACACAATGCCCGGTCCGTACATGGATACTATATAGCTGTGTTACACAATGCCCAGTCCGTACATGGATACTATATAGCAATGCCCAGTCCGTACATGGATACTATATAGCAATGCCCGGTCCGTACATGGATACTATATAGCTGTGTTACACAATGCCCAGTCCGTACATGGATACTATATAGCCGTATTACACAATGCCCGGTCCGTACATGGATACTATATAGCTGTGTTACACAATGCCCGGTCCGTACATGGATACTATATAGCAATTCCTGGTCCGTACATGGATACTATATTGCAATGCCCGGTCCGTACATGGATACTATATAGCCGTGTTACACAATGCCCGGTCCGTACATGGATACTATATAGCTGTGTTACACAATGCCCGGTCCTTACATGGATACTATATAGCAATGCCCGGTCCGTACATGGATACTATATAGCAATGCCCGGTCCGTACATGGATACTATATAGCTGTGTTACACAATGCCGAGTCCATACATGGATACTATATAGCCGTGTTACACAATGCCCGGTCCGTACATGGATACTATATAGCAATTCCTGGTCCGTACATGGATACTATATTGCAATGCCCGGTCCGTACATGGATACTATATAGCCGTGTTACACAATGCCCGGTCCGTACATGGATACTATATAGCTGTGTTACACAATGCCCGGTCCTTACATTGATACTATATAGCAATGCCCGGTCCGTACATGGATACTATATAGCAATGCCCGGTCCGTACATGGATACTATATAGCAATGCCCGGTCCGTACATGGATACTATATTGCAATGCCCGGTCCGTACATGGATACTATATTGCAATGCCCAGTCCGTACATGGATACTATATAACAATGCCCAGTCCGTACATGGATACTATATAGCTGTGTTACACAATGCCCGGTCCGTACATGGATACTATATAGCAATGCCCGGTCCGTACATGGATACTATATAGCCGTGTTACACAATGCCCGGTCCTTACATGGATACTATATTGCAATGCCCAGTCCGTACATGGATACAATATAGCCATGTTACACAATGCCCGGTCCGTACATGGATACTATATAACCATGCCCGGTCCGTACATGGATACAATATAGCCGTGTTACACAATGCCCGGTCCGTACATGTGATACTATATAGTTGTGTTACACAATGAGATTTGTCATTCTGTTCATTCGTTTGTGTTTTTCTGTTCTAGGAGTATCGGTGTGATCACCTACATCCTGTGAGTAACTCTTCACCAACTTTCATTAAAATACTCACCTCTCTGTGTAAGGTTTTGTGTTCTCCAGTTAATAAACACTTAGTAAATTGCTGTATTTTATGACGGTGTTGCCCACTGCAGGGCTTAGCTTGGCCAGTTCTCTCTTCCCACAAGTTTAGGCCTGCCTTACTATAGTGCGTTGAAAGTACAGCCGAATAATTTTTTTATGTTTAGATTTTTCCCCTATAATTATTTGCCATTATTTTTAAATTGATCATGATGGCTAGATAGAATGTTTCTATCATTGAGAAAGCCTTCGATTCCTGTAAAGTCTCTGAAAATGAAGCTTTCTCCAGGATGAAAACATCCACCATTTTGTTGCAGTTAATTGGGTCCTGCTGAATTGTCTGCTTACATTTCACCTTTATTCACTGCAGACTCAGCGGTTTATCTCCCTTCCAAGGTGAGACCGACGCAGAGACACTAACGAATGTTGTGACGGGAAACTATGAGTTTGATGACCGTTTCTTCAAAGACACCAGCGAGATGGCCAAAGATTTCATACGGCAACTTCTGCTGAAAGAGCCCAGGTTTGTATCCTTACCGCGGGGGTGGAGCGCATCAGGGATCGGACTAGCGTTTCAGGGTCGCTATGGTGTTTCACGTCTAGTCAAACGAATTGTATTAAATTCAGTATGTCTTTATCTGTCCTCCCTAATCCTGTGGTAACATCCTTCCAACAAATATAATAAAAGCTCAGTGCTAGCATTTGAGATTATTGTTGCTGTCCAAAAGTCTTACTTGATAATAAAAGAATGTCCCATAAATCTGTCCCTAGACAAACGGGAGGACCTTGTAGAGTTTAGTAAATCCTTCTGCAAGTTCTTCCCCATCCCTTTGCTTTTCCAAAGACCAGAGGGACGTATCCTGATGGTTGAGGAAATTTGAAGGTAATCGGGAATGTTTTTTTTATAGATGAGCAGAGGTGGTAGAGACTTGTACAGGAGGCGTTGGATAGATGTTTATGATTCTGCCTTATCTGGAACTTGCCGTAACGGTGCTTTGCAATCAGCGGTGTTATCTGCTAATTGTTATCTTTATTTTGACTTTGTTGCAGTGATCGGCTGACGGCGGTGGAATGTCTCATTCACCCGTGGATTAAGGTGAGCGATTAATCCTTGCTATCAAATAACATGTATCTTCCACTCTGTTTACGTCTGTTATTCGAAATGCGTGGGGTTGCAGTAGGTCATAGGTTGCAATATGTGATAGGAAGACTGAAGTGAAATCCAGTGACGTATCACCAAATTGGTGGCTTATGGAACTACTCTGCCTTATCATTTAGTAAGTTAGAACCTTTATGTTTTTCCTTTGAATCCATTAGCGGTAGGCTTGGTTTGTGTACTTTGTGTTGTGTGTGATAATGTTATCTTCCTCATGAGGGCTCAGACTTTCCGCTACCTTACCAATGTTAAATTATTACAAAGAACAAAAGGGGTATAAGTGGAGATCTAAAATACCTGGACAAATGGCTGATTATAGAATATTACAGAAATCTGTGAACAATATAAAACACGTTCATAGTGCAGATGGTATACATATACAGAATGAATAGAGATATGAAAATTTCCAACTCACAAGCACAGAGCCAAATGGTCAGCATATCCGTTTGGCCAGGTATTTTAGAGCTCCGCTTATACCCCTTTTGTTATTTGTTATACTATATGTTATTGTGAGGGTTAAGGGGATCCTTCACTTAAGTGTTGAGCCTTTTCTATTGTATTGTATGTGTGTGCACGTTT
>OW240924.1:5366796-5419258 GCA_933207985.1 Pelobates cultripes | reverse complement strand
TATCCATGTACGGACCGGGCATTGTGTAACACGGCTATATAGTATCCATGTACGGACCGGGCATTGCTATATAGTATCCATGTACGGACCGGGCATTGCTATATAGTATCCATGTAAGGACCGGGCATTGTGTAACACAGCTATATAGTATCCATGTACGGACCGGGCATTGTGTAACACGGCTATATAGTATCCATGTACGGACCGGGCATTGCTATATAGTATCCATGTACGGACTGGGCATTGCTATATAGTATCCATGTACGGACTGGGCATTGTGTAACACAGCTATATAGTATCCATGTACGGACCGGGCATTGTGTAACACGGCTATATAGTATCCATGTACGGACCGGGCATTGCTATATAGTATCCATGTACGGACCGGGCATTGTATAACACAGCTATATAGTATCCATGTACGGACTGGGCATTGTGTAACACAGCTATATAGTATCCATGTACGGACCGGGCATTGTGTAACACAGCTATATAGTATCCATGTACGGACCGGGCATTGCTATAGTATCCATGTACGGACCGGGCATTGCTATATAGTATCCATGTACGGACCAGGCATTGTGTAACACAGCTATATAGTATCCATGTACGGACTGGGCATTGTGTAACACAGCTATATAGTATCCATGTACGGACCGGGCATTGCTATATAGTATCCATGTACGGACCGGACATTGCTATATAGTATCCATGTACGGACCGGGCATTGCTATATAGTATCCATGTACGGACCGGGCATTGCAATATAGTATCCATGTACGGACCAGGCATTGCTATATAGTATCCATGTACGGACCGGGCATTGCTATATAGTATCCATGTACGAACCGGGCATTGCTATATAGTATCCATGTACGGACCAGGCATTGCTATATAGTATCCATGTACGGACCGGGCATTGCTATATACTATCCATGTACGGACCGGGCATTGCGTAACACAGCTATATAGTATCCATGTACGGACCGGGCATTGCTATATAGTATCCATGTACAGACCGGGCGTTGCTATATAGTATCCATGTACGGACCGGGCATTGCTATATAGTATCCATGTACGGACCGGGCATTGCTATATAGTATCCACGTAAAGCACAATGCTAAATGACAATCTTGAAACAAAATAAACAGATACAAAAATTCAAATACAATTTTGTTTCCAGTATTTAACAAAGTCCTCCTGGTCTCATGTAGCCGGCCCCTATTTATGTTTTAATAGTATAGCTCTTTCCTTTAACACACTTCTCATAATGACATCAGCCATTTTGCACAATCCCCAGGCAAGATACAAAAAAAACTGTACTTAACAAAAGTTTGGAAACTTTGCTAATGCCCCAATGATGGTGGACAATCAGCCGGGAGATCTGTAGTGGCAGCAGCGCAGCATTTTATTAGCCGATCAGAAATATAATGTTGAGCTGTGTCCTGTTAGTGACAATTTTCACCACATGCCACTTTACAGGGATACAGGTAAGGATGTGAATTCATTACACAGTGCTGCAGAGAGGACACCGATACGGAGCCAGGTCATCGGACGTACTTACCACATGTCTGTCGGGGATCCCAGCGGCTCATAGTTTATAACTTCGGGAGCTGCAGCAGAGAGAGACATGATGGTTTGTTAATGAAGCTGTGTGACGTCACGGGACATGTAACATTTGTATCCGAACATGCTGTATGGGGGAAACATTCAGAGGAGCAAGATTGAACTTGTTTTAAACATTTAGCTGTGAGATCAGTGCTGCATTCCTGCCTCGGAATCTGGACACGTAACAGCTCTACACACACACAATCTTATAGTTTATTGGATTTTCACACAGTCCAGATATTTGTAATAACACAATAGCAGTACCTGAACGAACCCTCAGTGAAGGAAGTGGGGGAGATGGAGAGCGGACAGAAAACACAAAGGGGATCCACGCTTGGAACGCAATGAAAGACTGTGATCACTGGTCATTCTGTAACCAACTGCTTACCGATATACTGGGGGGTCCCACACAAGCTTTTAAATACGGCTCCGTCCTCAATCTTCTGGGCCAAGCCGAAATCAATGATCTTAACTTTGTGGTGTGGTGTATCCTTTTCTAGTAACATTATATTTTCAGGCTGAGGGGAGGAAAATAAAGAAAGACATTTTATAAAATATATTTTTATGCATTTTTTTCAGTGGGTCGTGAAAATTCACTATGCTGTCAGTCATTCTCATCAACCCTTTCCCTTGACACGGATTCCTGCCCCAGTTGTACGGCCAGTGTGAGAGGTAGCAAGGTGCATGCTGGGAGTTATTATGTACGCGGTTTAAATGATGTCAAATCTATTTTGTGTAACAGGACGTGCTGACCTCATGCTGTCTGGCGGCCGCCATTGGTTTCTTCCTGCTCGCATACTTTAACGTTTACTGACCAGGTGCATTCTAAATAGATTATCTCTTCCAAAGAGTTTGATTTCAACGTAGCTTTCAGTAATACGGCAAATATCAAGCTTTTAAACACATTGCACGTTCTATAATATTATAGGAGTTATATTTCTCCATCACTGGGTGACTGTAAGATGATGCACATTTTATTGTAACCAGCAGGTGGCAGCGTACATTGTGAAATGGTAAATCTCCATGTGATTACAATAACCAAGCCGAGCTGGGAACACCCAGCATCCTCATGTAATATGAAGCCACATATTGTGTCGGTATACAGAGAGCAACGCCAGCAGTAACAGCAGCTGGTCACAAACAATGACTTACATACACAGGTAGGTAGCCCCAGGCACAAACACTGCCTCACAATGGTTAATGAGCAGAGTGTGGGTCGGACGGGACCGAGCATGGACTCTAGAATACCCACCTACCTGCCAGCATACCCCCCTCTATAAAACCCACCTACCTGCCAGCATACCCCCCTCTATAAAACCCACCTACCTGCCAGCATACCCCCTCTATAAAACCCACCTACCTTCCAGCATACCCCCTCTATAATACCCACCTACCTGCCAGCATACCCCCCTCTATAATACCCACCTACCTTCCAGCATACCCCCCTCTATAAAACCCACCTACCTTCCAGCATACCCCCTCTATAAAACCCAGCTACCTTCCAGCATACCCCCTCTATAAAACCCAGCTACCTTCCAGCATACCCCCTCTATAATACCCACCTACCTTCCAGCATACCTCTATAATACCCACCTACCTTCCAGCATACCCCCTCTATAAACCCACCTACCTTCCAGCATACCTCCTCCACCTACCTATCCCCACCTACCGCACAGCATACCCTCTATAAAACCCACCTACCTTCCATAATACCCATACCTACCTTCCAGCATACCCCCTCCCACCTACCTTCCAGCATACCTCTATAATACCTACCTACCTTCCAGGCATATACCTCTATAATACCCACCTACCTTCCAGCATACCTCTATAAAACCCACCTACCTCCCAGCATCCCCCCTCTATAATACCCACCTACCTTCCAGCATACCCCCCTCTATAATACCCACCTACCTTCCAGCATACCCCCTCTATAATACCCACCTACCTTCCAGCATACCCCCCTCTATAATACCCACCTACCTTCCAGCATACCCCCCTCTATAATACCCACCTACCTTCCAGCATACCCCCTCTATAATACCCACCTACCTTCCAGCATACCCCCCCTCTATAAAACCCACCTACCTTCCAGCATACCCCCTCTATAAAACCCACCTACCTTTCTTATCATGTATGATACCTGATGCCTCTGCCACAATCTCCTGGAGGAGCCTGCTGGCTAACCTCCTGCCCAAGGACTATGGGCCATGTAAAAGACCCGATAAAAGACTTTGTTTGTGTGGTTTCCCTTTATTGTTCGGGAACCAAACAAACCCATGAACTGTGGACCACCCGTATGCTTGTTAAACCCAATTGACACATTACTAATAGTCGGGGTACCAGGTGGTCCGCCACAATACCCACCTTACAGCATACCTCCCCTATAATAGCAAACCCCTGAAAGGTAAAGCTCGAGGAAGCTGCCTAACCCAGAGATGACCTACCTTTAGGTCAAAGTGCGCAATGTGACGGCTGTGCATGTAGGCGACTCCTCTCAGGATTTGCTCCAAAAATTCAATGGCTTCCTCTTCAGAAAGGGCCTCCTTCTCTGCTATAAAGTCAAAGAGTTCTCCACCTCGAATTCTGAGTAACAGAGGACACACATTAAGCAGAGTACCACCAACAAGCATCACGGCATCCTGCTACAATGAACACTACGAACAGAAACACCAGTATTCCGGAATTGCTCATATTATACGGGTCCAATAACTGGCCGTAATAAAGGGTTAATGGGGCGATTCCAGCTACAATAAATGAAATCACAACCAGGATGTATAAAAATCAACATCTATAGAATTATTTTAATAGAGTAACACACTCACAGCAAGAAACATTCACACATCGTCTGGGGAAACGTGACAGATTGCTCCTGTGTGAGTTACCCATTTTACGGATTTTAAAGGAATTAAATATATGCTGATTTTTATACCTGTGGGCGAGAGGTTTTCATTAGAAGTTCAGGAAAACCAGCATTTAGCAGAACGAGAATTGCTGGGATCTGTTACACCTGAGGACAAGTATCTTAATGGACATTCAAGACTCAGTGTATGAAACTGAACACTTTGTGATCACAGGTTAGAATGCCAAACCCTAGGCCATCGGTGTACTGGGGCCGGGCATTGAGACGTGAAAGAGAGAATTAATGGAATATCCAACCGATATTCCAGTCAGGTACGATATGTTTCCCCGTGGATAGAATCTTATCAGACCTTCTTTTTTAGTTTGTGAAGATTGTGGGAGTGAAAAGGTCTAAAGAGGGGGGGAATGAAAAATTTAGGACACAAGAAACACTTAATCTGTCCTTAAATCCATCACTTTTTATACCTTTATCATTTGAAAGGTGCCAAGAAATTGCTTCCATTACAAACTATTCTTCTCAAATTACGAGTAAATACGAGGCCACCCAACTCACACCCAGCTGTGTATACAGAAACAAGCATTCTTTTAATTTATCTCAGAGTGGGCTAAATGCAGACGAGAAATCTCAAACTACAGTTGTCCATTATTAGCCTTTGACTAGCACCTCGGAATGCACAGCTGGACTTTTATACTAGACTAGATACAAGTAAACAGCTTTTATCGCCCTATCCTCACACAGTTCCGGCATAAAATATGTGCCAAAATTAATCCAAATTCATCAGTAGTCCATTAGGACTAATCTCAGCACTAACAAGTTTGCATTGTGTTTGTAAATGTCACTTGGAGACAAGGCGGCTGAACGAGTCTTGCAGTCCTCACAAACTGGGTTAATAGTCTGGACTCTTCATGTCAAAGCAAATTCTGAACCATACGCTCTGTCACAAAGACTATACCGTATTCAAAGATCAATCCTTCACAAAATGATGGGTGATCACAATATGCGTCTGTCGACATATAATGATAGTAAGAGATGATGGAGAGGAAATATAGAAACGGTAACAAAAAAATGTTAACCCTCCCCCCCAATCACAACCATATCCCCACCAGCCCCATCCAGAGTTAAACCGTACTGTACTAAGAAGAGATCCAGACAGGGCCAGGTCATGCCTCCTACACTACTTATTACCCACAGCATGGGATACTCACAGCTCCAGGATTAGCACCATTTCGGCTCTGCTTGCGAAGACGTCGTGCAGCTTCATGATGTTGGGGTGTTCGAGCTGCTGCAGGATAAAGACTTCTCTCTCAACCTGCTCACGATCCAAACCGAGACGACTGCCTTTGCACTTGCGTGTCTTTATGAACTTGCCGGCATAGAAAGTCCCAGAACTCTTCTCTCTACATCTCTTGACCTCGCCAAAGTGGCCACTGTTGAAGGGGAAAGTAGAGAAGATTATGAAGATTATTTATCTATATAACTAATAGAACTGAAGAGATGGACAGAATTATCGAATATTCTTAATAAAATGCACCAATAGTGAAATTCATTACTTAAACTATTAAATTGGATCTGCCAATATCATGAGATGTTTTATCAAAAATCTACAACCAACTTTTCTCCATCTCCTGGTGTTCCGATTCACCCAGTTATTAAACCGTGACCGCTCTAATAACTTGTCTTGTAATAACTCATCTTTAATGTGTTCTAAAACAGAACACATTCACTGAAACGGTTACTACTCCTGTGAGATACCCACAGCGACTGCCAAGCCCTATAGCCATACTATGTAGTAGCACATCACAAATACATACAGCCAGCGCACACACACACAAAGCATGTCTCAGTCTTTCACAGCTATTTAAAAAATCATCTGTCTCGTATAAAATATGGGGATTTTGTCACCTACATCAATAAATGGCTGCTAGCTGCTTCACTGTCTCTGAGGTCTACATAGTGAACCTTCAATGCAACACTTCTAACGGGGTGACTGGGTGTTCCGAGGGGTGGGCTGAGCAATACGTGTGCATCGTATATAAACCTGGACCGGGGGTTAGACCCAATGCGAGACCTATGTCCCTCTGACCTGTTTTTCTTTCTCTTCTGCTAACTGGTTTGTAGGGCCACAAGAAAATCCCCTTAAAAAGTTCAGCCTGACACCATCACTGTAAGGCCACATAGTCTTCAATGACACTGGGTTAATATTACCCTCCTTTGCTTGTGGCTCCCCCTAGCTGTCCAGTATCATACACGACTCATTGTTAGGGTAAATGCTCTTGTGAAACAGTACTTGAGGTAAAGGGACAATTGGCACAAAAAAGATTCTATTTATAGAAAATAGAGGCTTTTAAGATGTTTTCGTTTCTGACTCTTGGAAGGAGGCTGTGCTATAAATGTCCCCATGATCCAATATTAGGAAATCTAACAAGTACTTCCAGAATTGCAGGTACTCCGTGAGCTCCAATGAATAACCAGCTAGCCTTGTGTATAGTCACCACGAAGCCGGTTTCAATTAAGAATAATCTCCCCTGGAGAACTGGTTGGGCAAGATAACCATTACTCACCAGAAACTGTAGTTCGATAAAACAAATTCTCTGAATCTTACAAATGTGAATACACCTAGTCAGCATATATAAATAGAACCTTTATAATTATTAGAATATTTAGATAGCGCCAACAAATTACATAGCGCTGTACAATAGGTGGACTAACAAACATGTAATTGTAACCAGACACGTTTGACGCACAGAAACAGAGGGATTGAGGGCCTGCTCAGTGAGTTTACATGTTAGAGGGAGTGGGGTATAATGACACAGTAACAGAGGGATTGAGGCCCTGCTCAGTGAGTTTACATGTTAGAGGGAGTGGGGTATAGTGACACAGTAACAGAGGGATTGAGGGCCTGCTCAGTGAGTTTACATGTTAGAGGGAGTGGGGTATAGTGACACAGTAACAGAGGGATTGGGGCCCTGCTCAGTGAGTTTACATGTTAGAGGGAGTGGGGTATAGTGACACAGTAACAGAGGGATTGAGGGCCTGCTCAGTGAGTTTACATGTTAGAGGGAGTGGGGTATAGTGACACAGTAACAAGAGGGATTGAGGGCCTGCTCAGTGAGTTTACATGTTAGAGGGAGTGGGGTGCATTGAGGGCCTGACACACATGTTAGAGAGAGTGGGGTATAGTGACAGTAACAGAGGGATTGAGGGCCCTGCTCAGTGAGTTTACATGTTAGAGGGAGTGGGGTATAGTGACACAGTAACAGAGGGATTGAGGGCCCTGCTCAGTGAGTTTACATGTTAGAGGGAGTGGGGTATAGTGACACAGTAACAGAGGGATTGAGGGCCTGCTCAGTGAGTTTACATGTTAGAGGGAGTGGGGTATAGTGACACAGTAACAGAGGGATTGAGGGCCTGCTCAGTGAGTTTACATGTTAGAGGGAGTGGGGTATAGTGACACAGTAACAGAGGGATTGAGGGCCCTGCTCAGTGAGTTTACATGTTAGAGGGAGTGGGGTATAGTGACACAGTAACAGAGGGATTGGGGGCCTGCTCAGTGAGCCATGTTGAGAGTGAGTTTACATGTTAGAGGGAGTGTGACACAGGTATGCTCAGTGAGTTTACATGTTAGAGGGAGTGGGGTATAGTGACACAGTAACAGAGGGATTGAGGGCCCTGCTCAGTGAGTTTACATGTTAGAGGGAGTGGGGTATAGTGACACAGTAACAGAGGGATTGAGGGCCTGCTCAGTGAGTTTACATGTTAGAGGGAGTGGGGTATAGTGACACAGTAACAGAGGGATTGAGGGCCTGCTCAGTGAGTTTACATGTTAGAGGGAGTGGGGTATAGTGACACAGTAACAGAGGGATTGAGGGCCTGCTCAGTGAGTTTACATGTTAGAGGGAGTGGGGTATAGTGACACAGTAACAGAGGGATTGAGGGCCCTGCTCAGTGAGTTTACATGTTAGAGGGAGTGGGGTATAGTGACACAGTAACAGAGGGATTGAGGGCCTGCTCAGTGAGTTTACATGTTAGAGGGAGTGGGGTATAGTGACACAGTAACAGAGGGATTGAGGGCCCTGCTCCGTGAGTTTACATGTTAGAGGGAGTGGGGTATAGTGACACAGTAACAGAGGGATTGAGGGCCTGCTCAGTGAGTTTACATGTTAGAGGGAGTGGGGTATAGTGACACAGTAACAGAGGGATTGAGGGCCCTGCTCAGTGAGTTTACATGTTAGAGGGAGTGGGGTATAGTGACACAGTAACAGAGGGATTGAGGGCCTGCTCAGTGAGTTTACATGTTAGAGGGAGTGGGGTATAGTGACAGTAACAGAGGGATTGAGGGCCTGCTCAGTGAGTTTACATGTTAGAGGGAGTGGGGTATAGTGACACAGTAACAGAGGGATTGAGGGCCTGCTCAGTGAGTTTACATGTTAGAGGGAGTGGGGTATAGTGACACAGTAACAGAGGGATTGAGGGCCTGCTCAGTGAGTTTACATGTTAGAGGGAGTGGGGTATAGTGACACAGTAACAGAGGGATTGAGGGCCCTGCTCAGTGAGTTTACATGTTAGAGGGAGTGGGGTATAGTGACACAGTAACAGAGGGATTGAGGGCCTGCTCAGTGAGTTTACATGTTAGAGGGAGTGGGGTATAGTGACACAGTAACAGAGGGATTGAGGGCCCTGCTCAGTGAGTTTACATGTTAGAGGGAGTGGGGTATAGTGACACAGTAACAGAGGGATTGAGGGCTCTGCTCAGTGAGTTTACATGTTAGAGGGAGTGGGGTATAGTGACACAGTAACAGAGGGATTGAGGGCCTGCTCAGTGAGTTTACATGTTAGAGGGAGTGGGGTATAGTGACACAAAAGTTAAGGGAAGTATTAGGGAAGTAGATTGGTAGAATAGTATTCAATTAAGACTTCGTGTGGATTTTTTTGGACTCATTGGTAAATGTTTTTGTGAAAAAGTGAGTTTTTAATTATTTTTTGAAGGAGTGGAGACTGGGTGAGCCTTTAACGGAAAAGGGAAGGGAGTTCAACAGGAATGGTACAGCCCTAGAGAAGTCTTGGATACGAGCATCAGAGGTGGGAGTATGGACAGAGGATAGACGTAGATCTTCGGCTGAGCGTAGGGGCCTCGACGGGACGTACTTGTTGTGACAAACTCCCCTTTCCAAGAGTTCTTGCTTACCCTCAACATAGAGTCTCATCTGATGTGTGCGGGAAACGGTTGTATCTACTGTGGGAATTGCTATATCACGATACTCCCCTGGGTTATAAATCACTTGCTCTTGTAAGAGCAGCCTGCTTTGCTCTCTGGACTAGGCAAGGTCTACCCAATGGAAGCTGGATCCTGGTCTTGGATCCAGGGTGGGTGGAGGACAGCGAGACCCCAACCAAACTGTAATGCTGGAAGTAGGGACTACAGGGCAGATGGTGTCTGGTGGAGTGCTGGAAGTACTTGGTGAGTGTGACGGACTGAGTACTCCGACTGAGTACCTCCGCCAATCGATGCTCCTAGTGCTCGCTGAGGACTCTAAGCACTCCAACCGATACCATCAGCACTGCAGACCCCACTTCCACCGATGCAACTGCGCCGGGGTCTCTGCTGTCTCCACCCACCCTGGACCCAAGGCCAGGATCCAGCTTCCAGTGGGTGAACCTCTCTTTCCCCAGAGAGCAGGAACAGGAACAAGCTCTTAGCAGAACTTAGTGATCATACCCTGGGGAGTATAGTGATTATAGCAATCCCCAGAGTGTATTTCTCCAATCCCCCAAACATGAGCCAAGGCTTAATGCTGGAACAAGACTGATTTACTGGCACACAGAACTCACAATTTATGCAACACAAAACTCCTCCTCTGGGCCAGGCTAGATAATTGAGTTTCTACAATACACAAAGCTCAATTATCTGCTGGCCAGAAATAATACAGTTTTTACAGCATTCATAACTTCTAAAATATACATCACATTCACATAAATTATATATTCACAATCAATCCATTCAGGGAAACAACATATCAAAAAATGGCATGAATCAGACCAGGGGTTCAGAAGTTAGTAAAGTATCTTTTGGGGCCTGGCTGGCAGCATGGATATCTGGCCCAAAGTGGTTTTACAGAGCCCTCTAGCCTGGAGACAATGGGGAAAGTAATCCAATTATCCAGGGATAGAAGCAGACTCCATTGAGCACATGTTCTAGGTAAAACACAAAAGGATACAAAAATACATAACTCCTATCATACTGAATTGAACGGCCCAAATCTCCCAGGGTCCATAGTCACAGGGCAAGAGGCGGGCAAGCAGTCCTCTCCAGGCACAAGTGGCGAAGGACACTTAGTCACAGTGAGCACTAGGAGCATCGATTGGCGGAGGTACAAAGTCGGGGTGCCAGACGGTCCGTTACAATTGGTGGCAGCGGTGGGATGGCTTCCTAGCCTTGGGAAAACCAGCACTACTTCAGAGATGGGAGGCAAGTACCGTCGGGCAATATGCAGCATCAACACCCAGCTTCAGCAGCAGTTACAGGAAGTTCGGCGCAATTTGGATTACGCTCTATCAGCGGAAAAAGAGTTGGAATGGAGGGTGATGCTCCGAACCAAACTCTGGGTAGGGGTCCTAGGAGAAATTTTCCCAGATTCCAACCAATGCCGATGGGGCCAATTCGACCTACAAATCCCATTTCTGGAAGAACAGACCCTAGAGGAGTGGGTAAGAGAACTGGAGCAGTTGATCGAAATTGAGTTATGGTTGGATGAATCCTACAGGCTACCTCTACCCAGGGCTACTACTTTAACAGGTTTTCTCTCAGGATACTGGACATACTATAGGCACTTGTGGCAGGAGGCAGTCTGGACAACTACGCCTTTTGGGAAAGGCCACCAGACCAACCGATTGGAGGTCTGGGGTCTGGATAGTATCCCAGGGTGGGGGAAGATGTGTGACAAACTCCCCTTTCCAAGTGAGTTTTCCACAACTTCCTGCTTACCCTCAACATAGAGTCTCATCTCATGTGTGGGGTAAACAGCTGTATTTACCCTGGGGATTGCTATATCACGATACTCCCTTGGGTAATAATCACTTGCTCTTGTAAGAGCAGCCTGTTTTGGACTAGGAGAGGTCTACCCACTGGAAGCTGGATCCTGGTCTTGGGTCCAGGGTGGGTGGAGGACAGCGAGACCCCAACCAAACTATAACGCTGGAAGTGAGGACTTCAGGGCTGATAATGTCTGTTGGAGTGCTGGAAGAACTCGGTGAGCACTAGGAGCATAGATTGGTGGAGGCACCTGGTCGGGGTTCCGGGCGGTCTGTCACACTTGTGTATTAGGGACAATAGATAGGTGGGAGTAGCATTATGTAGAGATTTAAAAGCAAGAACCAGAATTTTATATTGAGCCCTCTCTCTTACGGGAAGCCAATGCAGGGACTGACAGAGGGGTGAGGCGTAGGAGGTGCGGGCTGGCAGGAAGATGAGCCTCGCCGCCGCATTCATTATAGACTGCAATACGGCAAGTTGGGAGCATGTAAGACCGCTGAGAAGCGGATTGCAGTAGTCGAGGAGAGAGAGGACAGTGGAATGGACCAGTACTGGCGTTAAGTAGGAGCGGATGCTAGCAATGTTTTTGAGATGGAAGCGACAGGATTTGGCGATAGACTGGACATGAGAGGTGAAGGAGAGGTCGGAGTCAAATAGAACACCTATGCACCGAGCCTGCGTGGTGGAGCTGATGGTAGCACCATTAATGTGGAAGGAGACAGAAACGGGGGTAGCAACACTAGAGGGAGGAAAGACCAGAAGTTCTGTTTTGGACAAGTTGAGCTTAAGGAAGTTTGCAGCCATCCAGTTAGAAATAGCAGAGAGGCATTCAGAGACACGAGTCAAGAGAGGCGGGGAGAGATCGATTTGCATGTTATCTGCATAGAAGTGATAATGGAAGCCAAAGCAGCTGATGAGTTTACTAAGGGAGGCAGTATAGATGGAGAACAGTAGGGGACCACAGACTGAACCTTGAGGGACACCAACAGGGAGGTTGGGAGGAAGAGGCAGAGCCAGAGAAAGAAATGCTAAAAGAGCATTGGATGAGGTAGGAGGAGCACCAGGAGAGAGCAATATCTCATAGACCGAGATTATGGAGGATGAGTTGAAGATCAATAATATCAAGAGCAGCAGAAAGGTCAAGGAGAATTAGGATAGAGTAGTGACCACGAGATTTTGCAGCGAGTAGATCGTTTGATACTTTGGTCAGAGCCGTTTCCACAGAGTGCTTAGCACAGAAACCAGACTGAAGCGGGTCTAGCAGAGAGTTGGACTCGAAGAAGTCTGTCAATCTTGCATACACAAGTCTTTCAAGGATCTTGGATGCAAAAGGCAGTAGTGAGATAGGGCAGTAGTTGGACGGGGAGTTAGGGTCAAGGTTGGGCTTTTTTAGAATTTGGGTTACAGTTGCATGTTTGAAGGGTAATGGAAATATACCAGAGGAGAGAGAGAGAGAGATTGCGGATGAGATGCAGAATTGGATCTAGGGAGCAGGTGGTGGGGTGGGAGGACCGGAGCAGATCAGAAACCTCTTCCGTTGTAGCGGGTACAAATGAGCATAGAACAGCAGAGGGAGTGAGGTAAAATCACAATGCCATAATCTATTCTATCCAATGCTAACCACGTAGCTGGGCTGTGGTGATTGTAGCCAACATAAAATGTTATGTCCCGTGCCATGTTTTTACTAGTCTAAATGCACTGTTGTGCTTTTACTTTGACTTATATAAAAGAAAAATATAATTAAAATGTTAGAGATGTCAACCTTAACGGAACCAACATTCTACATGTAAGGGGAAGGAGAGAGATGATCAATCTCTTCCCTGATTGTAGAGATCTTGTCAGTGAAGTGAGAAAGTGAGAAATTCAGTTTTGTACAGCGCTGTTCACAAATATTTGGACAGTGATGCACATTTCATTGCTCTGGATCTGTACCCCTACTTATTGGAAATTATATACTTTCCTCAATTAAGGGTATTTTAAATAAATACAGCCCTTTTATTTACAGTTCTGTTATTAAGGGGCACTGTATGTAATTGGAGCGATTGGTTGTACAGAGGTTCTTTGGCCAGCTGTGTGTCTCTGCATTGCCAGTTTGTGCACAAGAGAGCAAAGAACACGTGTACAGGTGATTGTAAGTGTGGGGTGGCAGTTGGAGTCGGTCGTGGTTGTCATTCAATATGAGAAACAGAGAAATGCCCATTCTATTCCCAAGAATAATTGCGAGACATTGAGCCCTCCCACCATATCTCCCAACAGCCCCAGAGACAAAGGTCAAGTCTCAATGTAGGATCCCCGTCTAATTGTACTGGGGCTTTTTTCTGGTGTACCTGGTAAACTTTTATGGTAATCTCTCATGGATTCTCACAAAGGGACGGCCAAGAGCAGGTTGGTTAAACAGGCCCCAGGGACAACTTTTTAAAGGTCTCCTTTTAACTACTATTTTGGGAGTTACCCACTTTAAACAAAAGTGGTAAAATGAATTCTTTCCTACATATTACACCATTTATGTTCTGTCTGGGTGGACAAGGCTAACTCCTCACTTATAGGAGGTCCTAGAACCCCCAATATGTTAGGGGGTGGCAATTCATACTTTAGGTAAAAAGTTAATTATCACCGAAAAGTAGCTATGTGCCGCGGCAAAAATAATGGATTAAGTGACATGTTATTTTTTATAAACCAGAATAATACACATTTATTATATCCAGAAAGGTTTGTGACCCGACCTGCCCAGTTTCTCCAGCAGTTCGTAGAGATCTTCCACATTCTCGTGCTTAAATGAAGTCATGTTTGGATTAAATACTTCGTCCTCTAAATTCAGTAGCTCTTCTTCTCCTTTACAACATCTGATATCATCCTGGGAAGACTTGGACAGAAAGCAGACATAAGCATTTATTAAAACGAAGCAAAGGCAGCTTCAATCACCTAATATCTGTCACCAAATATCTGACAAACTGTCAACCTTAACAGAACCAACATTCTACATGATCGAAAAAACATTTAAAATCACAATGCCATAATCTATTCTATCCAATGCTAACCACGTAGCCGGGCTGTGGTGATTGTAGCCAACATAAAATGTTATGTCCCGTGCCATGTTTTTACTAGTCTAAATGCACTGTTGTGCTTTTACTTTGACTTATATAAAAGAAAAATATAATTAAAATGTTAGAGATCATTTAAAATATCCATTATGGCAAATGCTTTGTTTATTCCGGAAGAGAATGAAAGTAAAGGTCTTACAAGGTAATAAATGTCAGAAAAGGGAAGTCAATGTAAATATGGGAGAATTAAATGTTTAGGAGGGACAGGAAGGAAATAGGAAACATACTAACAAAGCTACAATGTAATAAAAACGAATATATTCTATGCAGGACACTGGAAAAATGCACATACAGTATGAAATATACCCTTCTACCAAGGCCGGACTGGCCCACCGGGATATCGGGAAATTTCCCGGTGGGCCGCGGCACCTGGGGGCTGCGCTGCCATATAGGTGGCACACTGAGAGGGGGTCGGCCGCGTTCCAGACTGGAGCCGCCGGGCCGGGTGGCAGCTTTGCCGGTCCGGCGGCACTCCAGTCACTGATGGTTGAAGGAGGAGGAGCCTGTCTACCATGCTCCCTCGCGGTTCCCACAATTCCCAGCACAGGAACCGCGAGGGAGCATGGTAGACAGGCTCCTCCTCCTTCAGCCATCAGTGACACCAGTGACTGGAGTGCAGGGAAAGGGGGGAGAGGGGAGAGACAGGGAAAGGGGGGAAGAAGGGAGAGGGGAGAGACACAGGGAAAGGGGGGAGGGAGGGAGAGACACAGGGAATATTGTGCATGGAATATTTCTTTAAATAATTTACAAGTGCCCCTCCCGGGCTCAGGCTCTGGATCCGTCACTGGTATATGACATGTATATTAATGTGTATAGATAGAGATAGAGATAGAGAGAGAGATACACACACACACATATATATATATATATATATTATATTTACACATATTAATGTACATTTATATATGCATAATACACAGAGAAATTTCATTAATATGTACCATTTGTAATGAGCAGATATTTGCCCAGTCTTGTTGCTAGGTGCATACTCCAGCACAATAACATATTTAAAGTGAAGGGCACACCCACAGGACTTCAAAATAAAAATTTTTTACAGTTGTGCCCTACATACATTCACCATTTCAGTCCCATTACCAAGCTTTCCTTAATATGTCAAGGTAGTTGGACTGAAACATTGATTACATGCAAAGGCACGTCTGCTTAAAATAAATCTGCACTTGTGTTTATTTTGAAGCCTATGAGTGCGCTTTTTACGTTGAAGTACTTTTTAATTTTAAGTTATCTGTTCTAACTCTGTATCTGCACACTATGCTGGCGCGACGTATTATGGGGCTGGTAAATATTTTTTTTCCAGGGCTGCTTTTAATTCCCAGTCCGGCCCTGCCTTTTACGTCTGGTACAAGATTAGCTCACTTCAAGGAGAATTTAACTGATTTTATTGTATTATTTTAAATGGCTATAGCTTAGTACTTCTCAACACTGTCCATAAAATCCCGTTCTCAATATCCCTGGACATCTTCCTAGCTTCCGATACCTTCTACTGGGGGTAAAATCCAATCTGGACATCTTCCTAGCTTCCGATACCTTCTACTGGGGGTAAAATCCAATCTGGACATCTTCCTAGCTTCCGTTACCTTCTACTGGGGGTAAAACCCAATCTGGACATCTTACTAGCTTCCGATACCTACTACTGGGGGTAAAACCCAATCTGGACATCTTCCTAGCTTCAGATACCTTCTACTGGGGGTAAAATCCAATCTGGACATCTTCCTAGCTTCCGATGCCTTCTACTGGGGGTAAAATCCAATCTGGACATCTTCCTAGCTTCCGATACCTTCTACTGGGGGTAAAATCCAATCTGGACATCTTCCTAGCTTCCGATACCTTCTACTGGGGGTAAAATCCAATCTGGACATCTTCCTAGCTTCCGATACCTTCTACTGGGGGTAAAATCCAATCTGGACATCTTCCTAGCTTCCGTTACCTTCTACTGGGGGTAAAACTCTGGACATCTTACTAGCTTCCGATACCTACTACTGGGGGTAAAACCCAATCTGGACATCTTCCTAGCTTCAGATACCTTCTACTGGGGGTAAAATCCAATCTGGACATCTTCCTAGCTTCCGATGCCTTCTACTGGGGGTAAAATCCAATCTGGACATCTTCCTAGCTTCCGATGCCTTCTACTGGGGGTAAAATCCAATCTGGACATCTTCCTAGCTTCCGATACCTACTACTAGGGGTAAAACCCAATCTTGATATCTTACTAGCTTCCGATACCGTCTATTGGGGGTAAAACCCAATCTGGACATTTCACAGTTGCAGGAAGGCAGTAAACCTGTCTGAGGACATTTAGGGAACCTGATGTCTACACTGTGCTTTATTTATATTTATAGGCGCTCAGTCTCCAACACAAAACGTCATTCAAAGCATGAGATATTAAGGATGCCTGGGGGGGTGGGGGGGAAGAGACCTGTTTTACCTCTTTTTCATACAATCTCTACATTCTTGCTGACAATATAAACCTTTGTTGTTAAGTCTGACATTCTGTAACTATTGGTAAACCATCACTCATCCGACATACAGAACATCTACATGAAGAATTCACAAATAACTAATCGAGAAATGGGAAACAGCTGGCCAGTATTTTTGTACAAAATATGTTTGTACGCCAAGGACAATAATATTTAGAGGTAATTATACTCCTATATTAAAGAGGAAGAGGGGAAAAAAAACAAAGTGTTTGAGATGGACAGCCTGACATTATCATGATAAATATACAAAATAAATATATTGTTTATTTTCAATTAGGAGGGAAAAAATATCAAAATTAAACAAGAAGTCATCTTGTAAATTTATGTTAAGTAAAGCACAGTCTGCAGCGAGCCGTGCCAGAGGACGAGGATTTTCCTGGCAGGTTCCAATCGTCTGCGTTCTCCGAACCTGCTGGGTTTTAAAGTGGAATTAAAGGAAAGCAGAGCAGTGACGGCTATAAAAAGAGAATCGTCTCCTGCATGCAGGCAGCGCAAAGCAGAGATCACAGGGAATACTGATCAGAAAGCAGACTCTCATCATGTAAGGCAGCAAAGCTGGATCATAGCAATTTCAAAGCTTTTATATCAGCGGACAAGCAAGCAGCGGCAACCACAACTGTGACAGGAGAGCGTGCACAGATCGTAATGCAGTCTCCGGCCACTACAGAGAGGTGGCAGTCTCCGGCCACTACAGAGAAGTGGCAGTCTCCGGCCACTACAGAGAGGTGGCAGTCTCCGGCCACTACAGAGAGGTGGCAGTCTCCGGCCACTACAGAGAGGTGGCAGTCTCCGGCCACTACAGAGAGGTGGCAGTCTCCGGCCACTACAGAGAGGTGGCAGTCTCCGGCCACTACAGAGAGGTGGCAGTCTCCGGCCACTACAGAGAGGTGGCAGTCTCCGGCCACTACAGAGAGGTGGCAGTCTCCGGCCACTACAGAGAGGTGGCAGTCTCCGGCCACTACAGAGAGGTGGCAGTCTCCGGCCACTACAGAGAGGTGGCAGTCTCCGGCCACTAGAGAGCTGCAGGGTTCACTATGGGTATACAGAGCTACAGGGTACACTATGGGCACACAGAGGGCTGCAGGGTACACTATAGGCACCGTGAGAGCTACAGGGTACACTATGGGTATACAGAGAGCTACAGAGAGCTATAGTGCAGGGTACACTATGGGTATACAGAGAGATACAGAGAGCTATAGTGCAGGGTACACTATAGGCACAGTGAGAGCTACAGGGTACACTATGGGTATACAGAGAGCTGCATGGTACACTATAGGCACACAGAGAGCTGCAAGGTACACTATGGGTATACAGAGCTGCAGGGTACACTATAGGCATACAGAGCTGCAGGGTACACTATGGGTATACAGAGCTGCAGGGTACACTATCGGCATACAGAGAGCTGCAGGGTACACTATGGGTATACAGAGAGCTGCTGGGTACACTGTAGGCACACAGAGAGCTGCAGGGTACAGTATGGGCACACAGAGAGCTGCAGGATTCAGACCTGCCAAGTTCCTTAAAAGTTCAGCTCATGAATTCCTGATTGCGGTTATAAGGACCCCCCTAGGTTTGGACTCTGAGTGGATACCAGCTTGCCCCAGGTAGGAGCCATTTTGTTGTTTTGCTAACGAACAGAGCTTATTGAATAATCGGAAAACAGAGAGAAAAGCGTATACCGCGCCTAATAATTTATATATGTAAATACATACATGTATCCTTGAATATTCCAAATAATCGTGACCTCAAAAAGAATTAAGATAAAAAATAATAGTGCAATACAGTAAATATTCTCTTAAAAACAGGTGGTTTAAAACTATGTACAGTCCACTCACATATGAATGAGCTATAACAGAGCTCTGCTGATTTGTAGAAGTTGCCACGAATATTTCCAAAGTGCAATGAGCGTAGTTGATATAAAAGAAAAAATAGCAGCAATATGGTGAAGTAAGTACTAATAATATAATAAGTATTAAATAGTATTGTACTTACAATTTCTAGAGCATAAATCCTGCTCTAGTATAAACAGCATAGGTGGTATAATCCCCACCAAGGATATACAGGATCCAGGAAATAAAAAAATAAATAAATTGAGTGAATATAAAAGTAACTTTAAAAGTATACTTTAATATAAACAAACAGAATAAGGGATAAAATATATAAAATATAAAATATAGTCTGAAGAAGCCAACCTGGCGAAACGCGTTAAGTGGGACTATATTTTATATTTTATATATTTTATCCCTTATTCTGTTTGTTTATATTAAAGTATACTTTTAAAGTTACTTTTATATTCACTCAATTTATTTATTTTTTTATTTCCTGGATCCTGTATATCCTTGGTGGGGATTATACCACCTATGCTGTTTATACTAGAGCAGGATTTATGCTCTAGAAATTGTAAGTACAATACTATTTAATACTTATTATATTATTAGTACTTACTTCACCATATTGCTGCTATTTTTTCTTTCATATCAACTACGCTCATTGCACTTTGGAAATATTCGTGGCAACTTCTACAAATCCAAAGACGGGGATTGTACCGTCCAGGCGCTTTACAGCAGAGCTCTGTTATAGCTCATTCATATGTGAGTGGACTGTACATAGTTTTAAACCACCTGTCTTTAAGAGAATATTTACTGTATTGCACTATTATTTTTTATCTTAATTCTTTTTGAGGTCACGATTATTTGGAATATTCAAGGATACATGTATGTATTTACATATATAAATTATTAGGCGCGGTATACGCTTTTCTCTCTGTTTTCCTATTATTCACTTACAGGGTTGGGGAATCCTTGTTTGTATACTGCTGTCTGATCACTATTGCGAGAGCCTATTTCCTTCCCTTTTTCTAGAGCTTAGTGAATATAGCGCACGGCTTTGATCTCCGCTCTATGTCACTTCGGACCGGTTTCAGAAAGAGCCACATTGTAGAATCATAAGGAATAGAATTTAGGAAAAGTATGAGTGGAAACCCCATTTGCAGCCAGTGACAAAGCGTGTGATTAGAGCGCAGTGTAACCCCTTCAATGCTCCCTCCGGCAGCGAATAATCATCTTCAGAGACCCAAGCCACCGAACATGCCTTTACTCCCTAAACATCTCGCTCACCTTCCGGCCTCCGGCAGGTCCCAGTGTCCCCATACTGGTGACATCCGGAACCCTGACCTCCTCTGCCATTGGCTGGAAACACAAAAGACGGATTGTTAAGCCGCAATGCTACATAAAGGCTGCGACATCGACCATTGCTATAAAATGTGATCTGTAGGTTATGGCAAACGGTAAAAAGCCAGTCTATGGGAACGTTCACTTACCTGACTGACAGAGACATAGCTGGACAGACAGACAGACAGGATACACAGACAGACATAGTTATTTTTGGGGGGAGGGTATGTCAGCAATCACATTGATCTGGTTCTCAAACTCTTACAGCTCATAGAACGACTTTACTCATTTAATTTACATTTTTTGCAACTCCATTTTTATAGACATTTCAAGGTATAAACAGCATATTCCTATCAAATGTTGAAGTTACTTTTCACACACACACACACACACACACACACACACACAAAAAAAAAAGATGATTTGTCATTGTGGGTATTTCAAACACTTCATTAAATGCCCAGTTTCCCAAAAGGTTTGCAGGCTGGCTCATCAATTATACCAATTTGCATGACGTGCCCTGAATGTGCCTTTTCCAGATCAAACATGGCCGCATTTACTCATAGGCTAGCTCCTCCCATAACAGCAGAAAGGAATGCCCTGAATGTGCCTTATCACATGGCAGAAGTCATATCACAGTATAGTTTTATCATGGGGTAATAAATACTTTTACAAGCTGGAATAAAAAATACTCCAATTGCAAAGTCCTTCTTTTAGCTATTTGCCTTTCGCTAGGTCTTCCGAGCGTTACTACTGGGTTTCAGCATCATAGAAAGAGTAACAGAGCCCGATATAAGATTGATCATCACTAGAAAATGGCAGACACGAGAGACAACACAGACCATGAGCCAAGATGGCGGACAAAATGGCTGATTCAACAAATCTAGCTTTATCACATTGTGTTAGAAAGGGTATTACCAGTCCGTGATACAAAATAAATGGAGTCCGAATACACTGCACATTAAATAAAAGAAAATCAATCAGTACATGGGCTTCCTTGATAAAGGAGTTATTTGTATGTAGGGGATCCATGTAAATCACCAGACATTTGTGTTACCAGTTAATATTGTTTGTGCAATACTGGTCCCATTTCATGCACAGACTATCAGCAGCCTGGGGTTAATAACACATTACAGTAACGCAAAGTAGCACTGCAAATCGATTTAATTATAAGGGCTAGTAAACCTGAAACTGCTAAATCCTATTCAGAATCTCAGCAGAACAAACGGTTCTACATTTTATATATATATATATATATATATATATATATATATATATATATATATATCACAAAAACAAACACCGTTTATACTGTGACTAAAAGCAAATTTAGGGATTCAATAATAAATACATTTAGTTTAAGGCAAACAGATCGCCCTATAAGGTGGAACTTGGAGACTAGCGGTCACGAAGCTTGCACTCTAATATACAGGCAATATGTTTGAATCAATACACCGTTATTAAATTAAATAATTATGGTACCGATTTAATATTTTTGGAAAGCTTTTCAAATATTTAATACTATTAAATAAACTCTTTAACGATTTAACATTTAGCTATATTGATATATGATAATATAATAAAATTTAATATTAAAAAAAAACAAAAAACACATTTTAGGAACTTATCCAAAAATGGTAAATTGAGGCCATAATTAATGAACAAAAGTATATGCCTGTTATATCCCACAGGTAATAACGTTTAGTAAATAGTTCAGAATGTATCATTTGCCCTCTGGCCAGAGGCATTAAAGATAAATTCTCACACTAACACCCTACCCCCTGCTCCCCTTCCTCCACTATCCATTTAACAAGTACAGACACAAAATGTTTGGCAAGAATCAGTCAAACAAAACCAGACATTTCTGTAGAAAGAGCGGGTTATGCTTAATCAAAGAGAGACTGAACAACTGCAAATTAAAAAAGAAAGCCCCCTCATTGATCAGGCAGATATACAGCTAACTACTTACACTTTAAACACCTCCGAGCTATTCAGAACATGCTGGCCTGCGCCGGCGGCACTGTCCGGGAATCCAGGAGTGATCTGCGCCTTCTGTGCTGCGTTCGTCACAGTGATCTGAAAGGAAGACGGTTTTATCTGTACGTTAAATGCTGTTCTGAGTGGAAGGAAGCCACGAAGATCGTGCAGCTTGTTTGAAGGTAACTGTGGGTGTGCCACGATCACACGGCTCGCTGCCAAGTCCGACTCCAATCTCCAGATTTGTTTTGGGTTACACAACTATTTTTATTTTTTATTCTACCAATCCCATCATGACAAACGCAGGGTTAAACACTCTTCTAAAATTACAGGGTAGATAGAACAAACAAGAGGCTGCGCAAAAAGTTGCTATGTGCCCACCAAGGTCCTACTGGTATATGAAGGACAGAATATCACAAAGGTTTGGGTATTCCCTTTCTCAATACACCATGTCCCTCTTCTAAAATTAGTTAGGGGTTATGAAACTGGAGAAATACCATAAATCATGTCTCAGGACGGTTCCCAGTAAATGGGCGTTCAAAGTATATATATGTCGGATGGAGCTGGATTGCAAGTTCTGTAGAAAATGCCATTCTAGATCAACATTCTAAAAGTGGAGCAGTCACCATGGAATGTTGCTGCTGATTGTGCCAGACTCAGACCTTTACCCCCATGTTATACAGTTTGGCCTAAATAGTGAGTAAAGGAAGGAAATGTGTGAGCACGGTGTGTTATTAGCAGGTAGGTTACCTCTGCATGAGGACGCGATCCCCTCGTCAGCGCTGCCAGAGAAAGACAATTTGTGTTCAAACAACAGCAACTCTGTGAAAGATAACCAGAACAAGAAATGTTCAAATATTAATACAGAGAAACATGATTAATAAACAGGTTAAACATTACAGTATTATACAGCCTATCAGGAAACTCATGATCACACTGGAATTCATTCAATATGTGATTTGTTAGAGAGATTTCATTTCATTAACCCCTTAAGGACACAACCTCTGGAATAAAAGGGAATCATTCATCCTTAACGGGTTAAACAACTTCCTCAACTGTGCAACACAGAATGTGCCATAGAGAATGTGCATCCACAGAGCTTGCACTCAGAGGTGCAGGAATACAGGACTCGCAAATCAAGTAAAGATCATTCACTGTAAAAAGTGGATTATTCAACTGCAACAGGTTAGTCACTGCCAGGGGAGGGAGGCCGAAGGGCTATTTTCTTTAGGGACACAGTGCCCACCATGTTCCTGGAGGCACCTGGGCTGTAATCCAGCACTCAATGAGTTAATCCTGCATCTGAGAACAAATCTTCCTTCAAATCGCTCTTTATAAATGGTTCCTCTCGGTCTTTCCCTGAAAACAGATTCTTCTCTGCCCCCCACACCCTGCTCTGTCTATCTGTATCCTTCTCTTGTGATCTGTGCTCTAAAGTGGGAACATGAATAGCGGCCATTGTATGTAGAGTGGTCACTTGACTGTTACTTTGTATTTCCCAGAGCTGGACAAATCCCAAATCCATCACCCCCAAACAGAGGGACCGGCCAAATATCAAAATACACAGAGTCACAGAATAGGAACATCCCAAACCCATAACCTCCAAACAGAGGGACCAGCCAAATATCAAAATACACAGAGTCACAGAATAGGAACATCCCAAACCCATAACCTCCAAACAGAGGGACCGGCCAAATATCAAAATACACAGAGTCACAGAATAGGAACATCCCAAACCCATCACCTCCAAACAGAGGGACCAGCCAAATATCAAAATACACAGAGTCACAGAATAGGAACATCCCAAACCCATCACCTCCAAACAGAGGGACCGGCCAAATATCAAAATACACAGAGTCACAGAATAGGGACATCCCAAACCCATCACCTCCAAACAGAGGGACCAGCCAAATATCAAAATACACAGAGTCACAGAATAGGAACATCCCAAATCCATCACCTCCAAACAGAGGGACCGGCAAAATATCAAAATACACAGAGTCACAGAATAGGGACATCCCAAACCCATCACCTCCAAACAGAGGGACCGGCCAAATATCAAAATACACAGAGTCACAGAATAGGGACATCCCAAACCCATAACCTCCAAACAGAGGGACCGGCCAAATATCAAAATACACAGAGTCACAGAATAGGGACATCCCAAACCCATCACCTCCAAACAGAGGGACCGGCCAAATATCAAAATACACAGAGTCACAGAATAGGGACATCCCAAACCCATCACCTCCAAACAGAGGGACCGGCCAAATATCAAAATACACAGAGTCACAGAATAGGGACATCCCAAACCCATCACCTCCAAACAGAGGGACCGGCCAAATATCAAAATACACAGAGTCACAGAATAGGGACATCCCAAACCCATCACCTCCAAACAGAGGGACCGGCCAAATATCAAAATACACAGAGTCACAGAATAGGAACATCCCAAACCATCACCTCCAAACAGAGGGACCAGCCAAATATCAAAATACACAGAGTCACAGAATAGGGACATCCCAAACCCATCACCTCCAAACAGACGGACCGGCCAAATATCAAAATACACAGAGTCACAGAATAGGAACATCCCAAATCCATCACCTCCAAACAGAGGGACCAGCCAAATATCAAAATACACAGAGTCACAGAATAGGGACATCCCAAACCCATCACCTCCAAACAGACGGACCGGCCAAATATCAAAATACACAGTCACAGAATAGGGACATCCCAAACCTATCACCTCCAAACAGACGGACCAGCCAAATATCAAAATACACAGTCACAGAATAGGGACATCCCAAACCCATCACCTCCAAACAGACGGACCGGCCAAATATCAAAATACACAGAGTCACAGAATAGGGACATCCCAAATCCATCACCTCCAAACAGAGGGACCAGCCAAATATCAAAATACACAGTCACAGAATAGGGACATCCCAAACCCATCACCTCCAAACAGACGGACCGGCCAAATATCAAAATACACAGAGTCACAGAATAGGAACATCCCAAACTCATCACCTCCAAACAGAGGGACCGGCCAAATATCAAAATACACAGAGTCACAGAATAGGAACATCCCAAACCCATCACCTCCAAACAGAGGGACCGGCCAAATATCAAAATACACAGAGTCACAGAATAGGAACATCCCAAACCCATCACCTCCAAACAGAGGGACCGGCCAAATATCAAAATACACAGAGTCACAGAATAGGGACATCCCAAATCCATCACCTCCAAACAGAGGGACCGGCCAAATATCAAAATACACAGAGTCACAGAATAGGGATATCCCAAATCCATCACCTCCAAACAGAGGGACCGGCCAAATATCAAAATACACAGAGTCACAGAATAGGGATATCCCAAATCCATCACCTCCAAACAGAGGGACCGGCCAAATATCAAAATACACAGAGTCACAGAATAGGAACATCCCAAATCCATCACCTCCAAACAGAGGGACCGGCAAAATATCAAAATACACAGAGTCACAGAATAGGGATATCCCAAATCATGGCTCCCAGCCCTCGTCCTTCCAACGAAAGCCAGAGGTACTATCTTATCCCCTTGCACAGATATCTAGGGCCTCCACATTTAGCAGATTTTTTTGCTTTAGGTTTGCTTTATCTTGGCAGCAAAGCTTACACTTTACAGCCATACAGCGATACTGAAAAGTCAATTTATGTGGTTTGGGACACTAAGCTGGGAGCGTTTTATTTGATCATTATATATAGATCTATAAATCATTGCTCTTCAAGTGCACATAGACAAAGGGTCCCATCATCCTCGGCCATCCTATCGATCGAAGGACAGGCTCGCCATTGTTGGAAATGTAATTCACGAAAATCTGCATTGCCATGGTTACGGCTGATATATTAAATAAAGGAATCTGGGCCACTTACAAAATAAAAGATCAAATAATGAACTCTAAGCGCAAGTAATAAAGGCACAGTAATTGGAAACCACCCGGCGACTCATTGTGCCAGGATTTCCTTCTCAATGTCTTTATTCACACGTGGAGCACTCGGCACCCAAGAATACCAGACACAAAGAAAGATTTATTACACGGAGATATAAAGAGAAAAGAAACGGAGGACAGTGAATTATACCAAATTTACTACAATTAGAAATCGATCCAAGTTTGGGATTTTTCCAGTTTCGTTATTTTTGATTTCGAGATTTTATAGCCTTGATTATCACGGCACCAGACTGTAGCGAATTGAAAATCGAAATGACAGAGTTTAGGGTAAACATTTAAACTAAGATGTAACGCAGTTGGCCAAATTGTCCAAATCAGAACTTTTTGCTTAAATATTGCAATTCAGTTTCCAAAAACAGGTCAGTGTTTAGTGAATATGCCAACGGGCTAGTTAATAGTTTGATAAATATATATTAATTATTAACTGTCCAAATACAAGATGGCTGCCTCCCCAGTGAAAATGGTAGACATTGCCTTAACCCTACGAGAAATCCACAAATCTGCCACAACAAGTGGCAGGAACTGGAATCCGAACAAAATTAAAGAATCGATAAATAAAAACATTTTTTGAACTCTGAGGGCCATTCTCCTCAGTGACAACACGTTCACTACACAAACCACATGACAGACATTAAAAGGAATATATTATTCATTAATTATCAGCACTTTTCCAAACACTGCAGTTTGGATAACTAAATTTAATTTTTATTGATGACAAAATCTTTACAAACTTCATTGACCCAGAAGTCTAATCTCACCACCTTTTCTTTGCCAAAAAGCGTGGATTTCATAAAATAAAGAGCTGCGTTAAGAGAGCAAACCGTTCGCTCCTACCTGTCTGTTCTACAGAGGTGGTCATCTGCTGATTGTAAAACAGGAAACAAACAAAAACCCGTTTCCTTACTCATAAAAAAACAAATGTTGAAGTGGCTGTTAATTTACAGGAAACTATAAAATATAATGGCATTTGCCGTTTGTATTTTTAAAGTAATTACTACCAGGATTATTTTAACATTTTAAGGATTCGTGTATGCGCAGAGCCATTTTGTTTCTGTAAGATCACGCCCCTTTTTCCCAGAGAAATTACAGCGTCTGTGATGAAGCCAATGGTATCCCTGGGCTGATTGGAGACATTAATAAATGTAGAAAGAAAAGTGTGGCAATTATTCTATGCGAATGGGTGAATTTCACCAAGTGAATAACTGCACGAACAGACTTTAATGTTATTTTACTGTTTTTATGCGAATGCCTGAAACTACCGAACAGGAGACCACCCCGGGGTGGTCGTGTGTTTCCAATTATCTGAATGATACAATGTTGCAAAGGGAATTAAGTACCTGTATGTGTGGCCGCCATTTCGCCTACCGAACAAGTGGCGGCGGCCATCTTACGCACGAACAGCGGTACTTGGTCGTCGAACGCCTGGAACTCAAACCGGGCATTCGACTAACCAAGTACCGCTAAGACCTCCAGCATGCTCCGACAGCACGAATTAAACACACGAACGCCCCGGCGTTCGGTAGATAGATTCCCCTAAACGAGGGGATTCATACGAATACTAGCAATGGCTAAGCTGTTCAGGATTTTTCATTCACTAAAATAGACCGACCGCAGGGCCAGAATTCATGGAACTGTTTTCCACTACTGAGTCCCTGCGGTCGGTCAAATCTTTCAATGCCTGTAACTCCCGAACCCCTGGTCTGATCTGGGTGAATTTCAAGTATGTTGCTCACCCAGATCAGCCCTACCAGGGGACTCCTTATTTGTCCCTGTACCCCCTGTATTTAGGGGACATCCAGAAAGTGGGGAAAACTCTGTCCCCACTAATCGGTTTAAGGGCTAATCTAAGGGGAGGAGAGGTGACCGGGTTAGAATTGGCTACTGTAATAATTATGAAAGTTACCTCGCTTGCATGGGAGAAATGCATAAAAACAGACCTGTGAATAAAGCTGACAGTTGACTCCCAGACTATGTGTCGTCTAGTCCTTGGGGAGGTGGATTATGCTGTGTTCCTGTGATTTTGTATGCTGAATCTTTGTTCCCAGCGGAGAGCCCTTGGATTAACCCCTGCTCCTCCACTACAAAAAGCATGCCAAAAACACACCTGTGCGCTTACAACAATTAAAAACAACTTTTAGAATGGAGTGCTAGCCAAAATGATTGCAAGCTCTTGAGGGCAGACATAAAAACGGGGGCATTCAATAGAGTTTACAAATTTTAATATGTCCCCAATCAACCAACAATAAAGTTTGCGGTTTGTTATATTTAAAGCCCGTTTGAGCATGGCCTGAGACACCCTCTGCTACTGTGTGTCCAACTCGTCTTCTTGCAAATACTTTTTCACTTTTTGTACAGCGCAGTGGGATTTGTTGCCGCTTTAAGGAGAATAATAATAATAATAATAATAATATCTATAAGAAAAGCTAACTAAACTAGATTAACAGAATCAGATTGAAGCAAAATAAGATGATTTTGGCTAAGAGCTACAGACCTAGAGAAGACATTGGATTTTCCGCAGCGTAGCTCCTACGTGAGAAAGCATACGCAGAGCGGCTTTTAAACCACGCACGTTTATATACAATCACGTTAACAGTGGTTTTACCGGTCTGAAGAGGAGACTACAAAATGTTCAAACACTTTACAATTATTTATACCGTTATATCGTTCAATCTTATTGTTAAATTATGTTTAACAGGATTCTCTGGCAGCCTCATGGATACTCACTCATATTTTGTTACACTTGTGTTTTGTTTAATGATTGTTCTGCGCTACAGCCTATGTTGGTTCTTTATAAATAAAATTTGTATTCACGGAAATGGCATTTGTGATTCTTACCTGTGTAACACATTACAGGTTTTTTGTGGGTTCCAAAAATTCTTAAAGGGATGGTGTTGGCACCATAACCACTACATACTGATGACACGCTCAGCCAATTAATGGTTTTAGACATCTTCTAGTGGTATAAAATAAACGTATACCTATAGTGGAGCGCTAAAGTGCAAAAAAATAATGGTTTTAAAACATGGTTACCATCCCTACCCTCCAAGACTTCTCTCCAGCTACTGAACAGGAGGTGGCTGCACATCTCCTTTCCTCTCGTCCCACCACGTATCCGCTTGATCCCATCCCGTCCCACTTCATCAGATCTCTCGCCCCTTGTCTGGTCGTTAACACACATCTTCAACTGCTCTATTTCTTCTGGTGTTGTCCCAGCTCCCCTTAAACATGTTGTATCTGTCCTCAAAAAGCCATCTCTAGACCCTACCTCCCCTTTCAACTATCCCTGCTCCCTTTCTCCTCAAAGCTTCTGGAAAGACTTGTCTTTACGCGTGTGACTTGCTTCCTCAATTCCAACTCTCTCCTTGATCCTCTTAGGTCTATATTCTGCCTCTCCACTCCACAGAGACTGCTCTGGCTCGAGTTACAAATGATCGAACTGCAGCTAAATCCAAAGGCCACTACTCCATTCGAATTCTTCTTGACCTCTTTGCTGCCTTTGACACTGTTGAACACGGCCTCCTTCTCCTAACTCTTCTATCGTTTGGCCTCTGTGACACAGCCCTCTCGTGGTTCTCCTCCTATCTCTCCCAATGCTCCTTCGGTGTCTCTTTTTCCCAAAACACCTCCTCTCCTCATCCTGTCTGAGTCGGAGTCCCTCAAGGTTCAGATGAATTTGCAGTGGTTATGGGGTCTAGTGACTGCGTCACCATCTAACTACACAGTAATGAGATGCACATTGCATTAATAGGTTAGTGTCCCTTTAAGTGATGTGTCCCAGTAGCACTTGGCATGGCCTGCAGTGTGCTGCTCAGGGTACTCAGAGAGGTCACAGGTACTTGGGAGATTCTTAGCAATATGATAGAACATGGCTCTCTGCCATCATTACTTCGTTATCTTCCCTCTGGGGGTCTCAGTGACCTAAATCCATGACTTTACGCTTTCTGCATTGTATTACCGGATCTGCCAAGTCCAACTTTATAAATATATCTATCAGCCGCCAGAACGCTGAATGGGAGGCTGTCACAGCAAGAAAAAAGTAAGATTTTTAATATTGAGCAATTCATACAAAGCTACAGCCTTCTCCACACACACAGCAAGGGGTGATGGGGCAGCGTGGTGGGGTGATGGGGCAGCGTGGTGGGGTGGGGTGGGGATGCCTGGGGTGGGGTGATGGGGGGGTGGGGGGGGTGATGGGGATGCCTGGGGTGGGGGTGGGGGATGCCTGGGGTGGGGGGGGATGGGGATGGGGTGGGGGTGATGGGGATGCCTGGGGTGGGGTGATGGGGATGCCTGGGGTGGGGTGATGGGGCAGCGTGGTGGGGTGATGAGGATGCCTGGGGTGATGGGGATGCGTGGAGAGGGTTAATCACACAAAATTCTGTGAGGTGCACTGGGCATTACAGCTGGTCAGGTTCTATTGACCCCATCACTTCTTCACAGTCACAGGCAGTACAGGAAAAGTAATGCCCTACTGTACACAGGATTCACCACGCAGCGCTTCTGTATGCAGGATTCACATGCAGCCCTACCGTACACAGGATTCACATGCAGTACCGCAATACGCAGGATTCACTCACATACAGCCCCGCAATACGCAGGATTCACTCACACACAGCCCAGCAATACGCAGGATTCACTCACACACAGCCCAGCAATACGCAGGATTCACTCACACACAGCCCAGCAATAGACAGGATTCATTCACATACAGCCCAGCAAACGCAGGATTCACTAACATACAGCCCAGCAATACGCAGGATTCATTCACATACAGCCCAGCAATACGCAGGATTCATTCACATACGGCCCAGCAATACGCAGGATTCACTCACACACAGCCCAGCAATACGCAGGATTCACTCACACACAGCCCAGCAATACGCAGGATTCACTCACACACAGCCCAGCAATACGCAGGATTCACTCACACACAGCCCAGCAATAGACAGGATTCATTCACATACAGCCCAGCAAAACACAGGATTCATTCACATACAGCCCAGCAATACGCAGGCAGGATTCATTCACATACGGCCCAGCAATACGCAGGATTCATTCACATACAGCCCAGCAATACACAGGATTCATTCACATACAGCCCAGCAATACACAGGATTCATTCACATACAGCCCAGCAATACGCAGGATTCATTCACATACAGCCCAGCAATACGCAGGATTCATTCACATACAGCCCAGCAATACGCAGGATTCACTCACATACGGCCCAGCAATATACAGGATTCACTCACATATGGCCCAGCAATACGCAGGATTCACTCACATACAGCCCAGCAATACGCAGGATTCACTCACATACGGCCCAGCAATACGCAGGATTCACTCACATACAGCCCAGCAATACACAGGATTCACTCACATACAGCCCAGCAATACACAGGATTCACTCACATACAGCCCAGCAATACGCAGGATTCACTCACATACAGCCCAGCAATACGCAGGATTCACTCACATACGGCCCAGCAATACGCAGGATTCACTCACATACAGCCCAGCAATACGCAGGATTCACTCACATACGGCCCCGCAATACGCAGGATTCACTCACATACGGCCCAGCAATACACAGGATTCACTCACATACAGCCCAGCAATACACAGGATTCACTCACATACAGCGCAGCAATACACAGGATTCACTCACATACAGCGCAGCAATACGCAGGATTCATTCACATACAGCCCAGCAATATGCAGGATTCATTCACACACAGCCCAGCAATACGCAGGATTCATTCACACACAGCCCAGCAATACGCTGGATTCATTCACATACAGCCCAGCAATACGCAGGATTCATTCACATACAGCCCAGCAATATGCAGGGTTAGTGATGACAATGTAACATGAGCGATTTCAGACATTAACACAGTAAAGGCACAATAATGGCATTTTAAAGATCCCCTGAGCCCACCAGCGGCATTACAGGAGACAGTGACAATCTAAGCATGCATGCATACCTATTCTACAGCATAAACTACAGTTTATTCAAATTCGTCCCCCCCTTGGGATTCCCACATACAGAGCGAGATCGAGTGATTCAGCCGAGCTTCCTACAGAGCGAGAGAAGAGTGGGATGGAGCAAGGCTGCAAGCTGAATTTATTACCAGGATCCAGGAAAAAAAGATTCAAAACCACTTTAACTGAAAGCATGCAGACTTTGGGTTAGTGGCTTGAATGGAGTAGTCATGGCAAGGAATTGCCTCCCAGTAGAAAAGAATATTGTGACAGACAAGAGAATCAACGCTAGATAACACGAGATATGTAACAGAGAATGGGGCTTATTCACTAAACAGCAAACTGCAGGAACTTGGGAACAAACAAAATGACACTATCAGAAATGCATACTCTCTCCCTGCTGCTTAAATTGGAAGATTAAATATTTGCATTAATTTTGTAAACCCATAAAAACAAACTATCACAATCTGTTAAACGTTACGGTCCTTAGTTCTGGGGCTAGAGGGGGCGTCTTATGTTTAATAATCATAGCAGGTCACTAAGCAGCAAAACAAATAAACCAGCAGAACGTCAAACATTATAAAAGGAAACCTGAAAAGCTACCCCATTAATCTAACATTTAAAGGGACACTCTGGACCCCTAAAGCACTTCAGCTTAGTGAGAGTCTAACAGGCACCCAGGTGGTTACAGAGCCAGACTTTATGCGATTGTAGTCACTGGATTAAGTACAAAGCTTGTGCGTTTAGGTTTAGAAAATCTGATCGAACACAAGGTAACTTCACGCCATATAGAGTACAAGCTACATAGCGCGACTTTCCTCTCTGCAAGCTCTTCAATGGACTCACTGTAAACAGCTTTATTTTATTAATGGCTAATTATGGCATAAGATTGACCAACAGAAGACAGTATGACGATACATGGCATTTTACAGCGCGTTTCGCTCCCACCTATCAGGATAATGACAGACAAGGACAGCAGACAAATAATCCCGAGACGTTGTCAGCAATTGGTGGTTTTAGGTAGCTTGTCGATGGTTTTCTGAAAGAACAGGCACAGAGGTTGTACTCGATGCTCCATCCATAACGTTTAAACCAGGGGTGCCCAATAGGTAGATCCCCAGATGTAGAACTGCAACTCCCATGATGCTTTGCGTGCCTTTAGAATGATAAAGCATCATGGAAGCTGTAGGTTTAAAACATCTGGGAATCTACTTTTTGGGGACTCCTTGTTTAAACACTGTCACTGCATCAGGGCATAGCGGACATGGGCAGACTGCAGGTTTCATAACGGCATGTCGTGCTATGTGTGCTATGGTGTACATTCTGCATTTCTCATTCTATGTGTAAAACGCCTCCTAGTATTGGGAGTTACAAGACCAGAATGTGGGGGGTGGGAGGGGTGCCAGAGATTCTATTGGCGATGCAATGGCTAGAAAGAGGGGAATCCGTGACTGATATTTAGGGTAAACAGCTTGCCAGAAAGATCTGCCCTCATACAGAGGGACCGAAAGAGCCCCAGCTTTTACCAAACCACTTAGAAGTACCCAAAGACTCCGATCCATAACCACTATATAAAAACTGTACATTGCGCTGCAGTGGTGATGGTATCCCACGGCCTCTTTAAAAGAATTAAAAACAGTCCCTGTGTGAGATAAATGTTATTTCTCGCTTTAAATTAATGCAAAGTATAAAAATATTACAGCAATATAAGTGGTTAAACACTAATTAAAAAAAATAAAATAAAAAAAAAAGAACACGCTTTTCTGTCCAAGTTGTAGAGTAGATTTTTGCTTTAATTGTAAGAAATATAGGTAAAATGTGACAGCTTGCAGGGCTCAGGAAATGGGAGGTATGTCTGCAGAGTGCTCAGCGCTGTGAACATGTTCCAGCCACAGCAGGATAATAGAAGAGGGCCCCCGGCCCAGCGGCCCCCGTGCAGGGCCACAGAGCAGACAATCGCATTACAAGGCGCACAGGGTGTAGTGCTCCATTCGTTTTACATCTCTGATACGGACTGTTTTCTACAATGCTCAATAAAATGCTACGTTTAGTTTAGTGCAAATGTTTATCTTGGATATTTGCCATTTGTGTGACCAAAGAACTGATGTTTAAAAATAAAAACTAAATAAATACACAAAGCATTATCTTCAAACACGCAACTCTAGCTTTTAATAACAACACTAGCGTTGAGAGTTTAACACGGTATGTTATAGCAATAAAACAACGCCTGCAAGCTATGTGGCAGCTTTAAAATTGTGCCTTTTGGGCTAACTAGGGATTACACAGTAAAGAGTCGTTTTCAGCTCTAACCGTCCCTTTAAACAAACTACTCAATAAAGAAATGCATGGTGTTATTCTGTAGACTTGAAATGGGCCTCTGAACTGCAAAATTTGGGTCAAATCCCCACAATTTACCTACAATTACTATTCAGGTATTCAGTAACAGCAATTCATAGGGTTATAGACAAACGTGGAATCCAGGGTAAATCTCCAAGTGTTGGTCTAAATATCTGAATGAGAAACCGCCAATAGAATTTTCTTGGAATAATATAGGAAATGTCCCAGTAAAATAAACCAGCTCTGAGATTAGATCTGCAGTTAGTAATCATTTGGGATGTTTGTTAATAATAAAATAAACCTGGAATGTGAATGTGAGCCGACCCGGAGTTTGGAGAGTTCTGTTTCCTGCGATTTCCAGGTGAAATAGTGAAAACAGGTCAAATATTCTTTTTATTATTATCACTAATTTTTAGTACTGAAATATTCGGTAAAACTGGATTGGACAATACAAACTGAACCAGTCAAAAAAATAAATTAAAAAAACCAGATTCCAAAACAAATAAATCTCCTCCACTATGCTCTCGCTGTGGTAACTTTGCCGTGTGGCTGCTGGGAGCCCATTTGCTGTTTAATTACCTCATATCAGGTCTATGAGGACCGGGGTCACGGCTATAGGTTCCCCACTGGGTAGTAAGGGGGTCTGTAAATAAACCTACAGGCAGTCAGGAGGCCGATGTATAGGTCTAACTCGGGAGCTGGCCATATCAGGTCTATGGGGACCGGGGTCACGGCTATAGGTTCCCCACTGGATAGTAAGGGGGTCTGTAAATAAACCTATAGGCAGTCAGGAGGCCGATGTATAGGTCTAACTCAGGAGCTGGCCATATCACGGTCTATGGGGACTGGGGTCACGGCTATAGGTTCCCCACTGGGTAGTAAGGGAATCTACTTTTGGGGAATCTACTTTTGTAAATAAACCTATAGGCAGTCAGGAGGCCGACGTATAGGTCTAACTCAGGAGTTGGCCATATCAGGTCTATGGGGACCGGGGTCACGGCTATAGGTTCCCCACTGGGTAGTAAGGGGGACTGTAAATAAACCTATAAATAATAAGGGGGTCTGTAAATAAACCTAAGTCAGGAGGCCGATGTATAGGTCTAACTCAGGAGCTGGCCATATCAGGTCTATGGGGACCGGGGTCACGGCTATAGGTTCTCCACTGGATAGTAAGGGGGTCTGTAAATAAACCTACAGGCAGTCAGGAGGCCGATGTATAAGTCTAACTCAGGAGCTGGCCATATCACGGTCTATGGGGACTGGGGTCACGGCTATAGGTTCACCACTGGATAGTAAGGGGGTCTGTAAATAAACCTCGTCAGGATGCCGATGTATAGGTCTAACTCGGGAGCTGGCCATATCAGGTCTATGGGGACTGGGGTCACGGCTATAGGTTCCCCACTGGATAGTAAGGGGGTCTGTAAATAAACCTACAGGCAGTCAGGAGGCCGATGTATAGGTCTAACTCGGGAGCTGGCCATATCAGGTCTATGGGGACCGGGGTCACGGCTATAGGTTCCCCACTGGGTAGTAAGGGGGGGTCTGTAAATAAACCTATAGGCAGTCAGGAGGCAGATGTATAGGTCTAACTCAGGAGCTGGCCATATCAGGTCTATGAGACCAGGGTCACGGCTATAGGTTCCCCACTGGGTAGTAAGGGGGTCTGTAAATAAACCTATAGGCAGTCAGGAGGCCGATGTATAGGTCTAATTCAGGAGCTGGCCATATCAGGTCTATGAGACCAGGGTCACGGCTATAGGTTCCCCACTGGGTAGTAAGGGGGGGTCTGTAAATAAATCTATAGGCAGTCGGGAGGCAGATGTACAGGTCTAACTCGAGAGCTGGCCAGTTTTAGGAGGATTTAGAAGCAGTTCCAGTGGGGCCCACCGCTTCCTGCCCGGCCTGACCGTCCTAATCACAAGGTGCCAGGGGAAGCGCTCAGGAAATGCTACACAGAGACAGTACCACAGAAAAATCGCTTCCCTTATTCAGAACTAAGAAGGGAAATAAATAAAAGGAAATACATCTCACCTACTTGCATTCTGTCAAAATATAAAAAACACAAATGTATCTGTGTAAAGTCTATAGAAAGATATCACACCCCTCCCACCATTTCACATAAACCAAAGAGTGACATTGTGTAACAGAGACTGTAACTTAGAGCAAGATCGAAAAGCTCATCCCAGTATATTGGCCAATATCAAAGGAACACAGACAATGTATCGTATTAACACAGACTGGTTATAAACACATTTATTGGAGTTTAAAGACACATTACTGGGAGTATTATTGATGTGGAGCTCTGTTATACACTCAGACACATTACTGGGAGTATTATTGCTGTGGAGCTCTGTTATACACTCAGACACATTACTGGGAGTATTATTACTGTGGAGTGCTGTTATACACTCAGACACATTACTGGGAGTATTATTACTGTGGAGCTCTGTTATACACTCAGACACATTACTGGGAGTATTATTGCTGTGGAGTGCTGTTATACACTCAGACACATTGCTGGGAGTATGATTGCTGTGGAGCTCTGTTATACACTCAGACACATTACTGGGAGTATTATTGCTGTGGAGCTCTGTTATACACTCAGACACATTACTGGGAGTATTATTGCTGTGGAGCTCTGTTATACACTCAGACACATTACTGGGAGTATTATTGCTGTGGAGCTCTGTTATACACTCAGACACATTACTGGGAGTATTATTGCTGTGGAGCTCTGTTATACACTCAGACACATTACTGGGAGTATTATTGCTGTGGAGCTCTGTTATACACTCAGACACACCCACAATATGGAGCTCCTAGAAAAGAGGGAAAGAGAGATTTGGGCTCGAAATAGGGACTGTCCCTCCTAAATAGGGACACCTGGGAGGTATGGATTTCGTACACAATTCTAATGTTAGCGCACGGTAGAATGATCACTATACAAGGACAGAGATTATTTGTGACAGACACCAGAATCGTAGTTTGTTACATTTCAATCCAAGGCGCTCATTTCCTCCTAGTTTGGTATTTTCCAGAGCTCTATGGAACAGCCTTTCAGCAAAGAAGGTTTTTTGTTTTTAAAAGGTTACTATATTAGGAAGTCTCTCCAAAAAGGCCTTCGCTAGTAGTACTTAAGTCATAAATTACACGAAGAGAGTGACACATGCATTTTACAATCCATCTAATGTGGGTTAAAAAAATAAAATCTATCGAAAAACCAGCCCTTCGGAAAAGGACTGTGTACTGAATTAATCAAACGAATCATAATTCAAGGGAAAACTCTGTGACCTGGAATAGCGTTACATCCACATTTCATGAATTACTAGCCAAGTACAAATGTATTTTGTTAAATACGGTTTCACCCTGAGGTTTAAAACCGATTGTCTGAAACACGAGGAACACATTGTTTTTTAAAGAGTGTTTAATTTTTGCTAGAGAGCACGGTAATGGTTTAAATATAAGGGACAGGAGATGCAATTTAGTTGTGGTGCTGATTGATGACCAGTACGGGAGCCTTTATCTGGAGCCCAGGTAAACAGACAGACAGGAAAACTATGATAAATAACTGCGGCCTTGCATACAATGACCGACTGTAAAATGGCCTGCAAAAACAGATAAGACTGAATGGGTATACAGAACCAGGAAACTGCTTAAATGCCAAATACTGCAGATCACTGTCTTTTGGAACATGAAGAATTATTAACTAAAATAATTATACAATAAATAATTATTCAGAGTGGAGGCATCTAATATTGCCGTTGGGTCAGTAAAAAGAAGCGATTTGATGTACAGCGCTATATAAATAATAATAATAATAATAATGTACTCTTTGTGTAGGGATTACTGGGGTGAATATTCTTATAGAACACTAAAACTAAAACACAACAGTTCCTCTTTAAATCTAAGCGCTATGTGCCAAACTGCCAATAGTCTTGAACTCAGTGGGGCAGTCCCAATATTTGGCCCATTTCCTCTATAGAAAGGGAGCACTTGAAGTGAGCCTTCGCTGCGCACTAGGAGGAACAATGAAACATGCAATTTTAACAAACACAATTTCTGCATAAATATTTAATAGTTAAGGCTCTTTTGTTACAAACATTTCCTAATTTTCAAAGTCCATCTGCTATAAAACAATATATTGTAAGAGGACCTTCAGATTGTTCGCAAAATCTGTAAAGTGAAAAAAAACAAAAAAACTTTAACTTTCTTTACAAAGTGCTTCTTTAAAGTACCAAGAAATTCTGTTCAAATCTTATCTGAGTGCGTTTCCTTGGTCGGTTGAATCAGTCACATGTTAAAGAGAAAGGACATCTTGTGATTTCTCATGGCAGACTGGCCTTTTCCATTGTACATATCGCAGACTGTCAGATCTGTGCCCCCTGAAGGACCGAGCGCTCTCACAAGTAGCTCCGTGTCCCTGGGGGCCTTTCACTGGAGTAGAATTTAAACACTAATAGCTCAGGTGTATAAAATCCTGCTCAGCCCAGGTAGGACAAAGTCCTCTTGGAGATCAAACTGAACAGGGTGCTATTCTAATTGAAGACATTTATCAGGAACGATACGTTCTCTCATTTGGTCTTGCGAGAGACAGACAACATAGGTAAGATAGATTAGACAGACAGACAGTGCTATCGTTGGCTGGTTTATTTTTCTGCACAGAATGTATCGCCTGTTTAAAGACGATAACCTTCTCGTTAAGTCCCATCCCCATATAAATCCTGGTGTTTGTGTCCTGTAAGCCGGGCATACACTATAAATAACTGCAGCCGATCTCTAAAAATGTACAAAGTCTGAGAAAATCTGATGTTTCAGAGAGTCCTACGCAGCATATCAATCAGGACTATTAGACACCCTGAAGGTGGGCTAAATGACTAAACAGTGATTATTGTAAAAATGGATTTAGAAAGGGCAGCAAGGAGGGGGTGCCGGGAAGAGAACACCAATATAGTACAAACATTTTCTTATGAACATTAAGCAGTAAAATGTAATTGGATGGTTCAAAAATACCACCAGGTCACGTGGCACCAGTGGAAGTCGGCAGAGAATTGCCCATTGCAGGGGCAGTTTGGGGTTTACGGGTGCACGGACGTCCCCAATGTCCACCCACAGTGAGGGAGCATGGGGACGTCTGTCCCAGTGAGACAGGCAATATAGCAGCCAAGTATGATGTCATGAGAAGGCTCGGGGATGGCCATGTTTCTGCAGATCACTGTGTTACCAAGTCCGGGGCTTCCTCTGCCTTATTTAACGTCACTCCACTGTTTTGCACAAACATTGATTAATATAATAGAACCAAGCGTGCCGGGATACCGCGTTCCAGCAGAGAATCGAGCCGTACATAGCAGCACATAACTAGACGTCTGAACAGAGAGGCAGAGATCACCTGGGGCTTCACCCACACTTTCCCTTCCCTATAGGAGGGTAGAAGATAGAGGGCTACGAGGAGCCATGTTTGCAGCACTTCCTCGCTCTTTATTTCCCAGAAATACAGATAGTTTTGCTAAATTCTGAATTATTCATTTTCCTTGCAGCCTCATCCTCCCTGTATCATAGTCTCATTACAAAGCAGGCTTCAAAGAGCATCATATCCCAGCAGGTAAAGTACATGTTTTGGGTCGGAGCTGCTCCTGCTTAACGCCCACGCTGCTGTCTCGGATGGAAGATAAAACACGCCATGATTAGTATTCGATGAGTCTCTCCGGACCAACAGACACATCATTCCCCCCGATTACCGCCTGGTCCTCGCTATATCTAATCTGTCCATTTCTGGAAACGGCCGTGAAAATGAAAAGAAATAAAAAATATCAGACTGTGAAGTGAAAACAAATCTGGATTCAGAGCACTCGAGAGAGAGTGGATGGGAGCCTGCTGGGCCCGACTTTCAATGATCGATCGATTGAACAACAGTCAGAGGATCAGTCCTTACACAGAAATCTATAAAGCAGGGATTTGGGGAAACAGAACCTGAAGGTCCCACAATGCTGGGCTTCAATTTCACCGCCCGTTTACTGGATCTTGGCATGTGAGAGACAACATAGAAAAAGGTTCTGAACTTTCTGACCTTCACATAAACACTACAGATTTATTTATACAATATTTTACCAGGAAAGATACATTGAGATTTCTCTGATTTTCAAATATGTCCTGGGTCCACAAAACATCGCATTGATAGGGTACAATGTTACAAAATATATATATACACACACGTAACACAGAATAGGTAATACATATAGTTAACCATGACACGTATAGTACAAATCCACTACTGCTAATCATCTCGAGAACCTCATCTCACCAACGCCATGAGCGGGTTCACCCCATTAAAATCCATAGTGTGTTTACCCCAGCAGGGGGCAGTTCCTGTCCATAGTGTGTTTACCCCAGCAGGGGGCAGTTCCTGTCCATAGTGTGTTTGTTTAAAATGATGCTCATTGCTGGTCGATGGGAATAATAAATATGGCGGGTTCAATGATGCTCATTGCTGGTCGATGGGAGTAATACATTTGGTGGGATCAATGATGCTCGTTGCTGGTGGATGGCCGTATATGGCGGGTTCAATGATGCTATAGGACATAGAGCGCTATACATTTTGCTTGGCAGGGATGTGCTCCACTAAGCACTGGATATAGGACCAGCCCATAATACGATCCCGCGTCATTAAATAATTCATGGCAGTAACTATCTTTAAACACCACAAATACGTCCTTGGCTGAGCTGACAGCTATTTCTATCTGCGGTGTTTATCTGGAGACGCTGCGGTGAATAAGGATCAGAGCGTGGAGTTTGCAGCCTGACACAATGCTGATCTGTCAGGTCATTGCTCCACACAGACAAATGGCTGTAATTAAAGAGGAGCTCTGTTACCTAAATAACGCAAAAAGCATTAACCATCCAACTGCCAGGGCGACCAAATGAATGGAAAAGCAAAATGTTAGCCCAGGACAGAAGAGATGGAAAGATTGGGGTATTAAATGTTACTAATGTCTAGTGTCAAGTTTAGACAAGACAGTCTAGGCACCATAACCACTATATGCTAATGTATTTGTTCTATTAGGTGGTGGGCGCCGTCCCTGGGTTCCTCGGAAGCCATCGAGTTCTGTTCCACTCGCAGTAATTGTCAATGCGGACGCTCTACTTCCATTTTAGTGACTGGTGAGAGAGGTTGGGCAGCTATTGTCACCGCAACGACTGGCTTTGCTCAAAAATAATATGACTAAAACCTGGGGGATTACACCCTCACCCTAACAGTACACCAGTGTGTAGTGGTTATGGTGCTTTCACACTTTATAAAATAAACCCTACTGGTTCGCTACCTGCTAGTCTAGCAAACATACTGTGACTGTGACAACGGAACACATTGACCAGAAACATGGACCCCTACTAGGCCCAGCCGACAGGACGCTTCACTGAATTCTAAACCTGGTCTTTCTAGGCATCTCCCTGTGCTACCAACGCCATACTACGGAGAATAGCCAAACGTGCGAGTGCAGGCTCTGGCTGACAGTGATAGGTGTTGCTGTCCATCCAAAGCCGGAGAGCTGGATAGGCTCAGCCATGATCAGGGAACAAGCAGGAAATGGTAATGGGTGTTATGGGTCTATCAATGTGTTTACACAATAACCAGTCGGACAAGTTATACCACCATGGATTGGGGAGAAAGAACGAGCCAGGAATGTGTGATACCACAAAGCCAGCACCGGTCATCACTAAAGTGACAATTTAATTTCCATTCAAACGGAATTTCAAATTTAAGGCCAGAGTAGCCAAACGCAATGCATAGCAGACTCAGATTAATTCCATTTCTTTTGCATTGTCATATCCTAAATGAAAACACGAACATTCCTGTAATATAGAACTCGAACGAGCAGCGGTGACCAGAACGTAGATCCCCACATGTTGTAGAATATGTTTTGAATTTAGATTTAAAATATCTGGGGATCTACCTTTTGGACACTCCTGCTCAAGAGAATTCCTTTTATTTGAATTTACAGAAAAGTTAATTAGCCATGAATCCCCTTTATTCCACTGATTGAGATATAACCAGCGGATTTACCAACACGATTCAGCAATGAATGTATACAGTGTGAGAACACTGGCGGAGAACAATGGGAGTTACAACCTTCTGCCACCCACCCTCCCTGTCCGTCAGCATCAGGTGCTGTTAGCGCTGCCATGTTCACAACACATAGAATTTGACACAGGAAAAGTGCTGCCCTGCAGTGTATATCATGCATTTATAGCAGGAGTCCTCATGGATTGAAACAGCAGCTACTCAATTCTATGTACTGTGGGGCAGCAGTTTTCCTGTACGGATTATCAATGTGACCTAGAAATAATGGTGGATATGACAGCCTCGGGAGGTATGGATGTGGGGCTGGGGGTGGGAGGACCCCAAGGAAGCAGCCACGCTGGCCTTGCCACTCAGGTCTGTATTGCAAAAGGGACAATAACGATTAGAGAGCACCATAGTGGTTATTAATCTGTGTGTACGCAGGCTCCCAGATCTGTCCGAGGTTAATAATATTATTATTATTATTATTATTATTATTATTAATAATAATTATTATTATTCAATGCGGTCTGCTCTGCACGGTGTTACAGCATTATACACCACATACCATAACGCAGCACACTGCCAATCAATGGGTTCAGTTTGTTGCCACGGATTTACTGGTCTCCCAAATAAATCAAGCAGCAAACTGTGATGAGAGGGGAACAGAATGAAACCAGATCTTTTTTATACTGAACATAATGAAGGACAGCAGCACAACATCAGTTTTCTCAATAAACACAGCAGGAACGCGTGGGGTCAGCACATGTCATCAAAGGGTGCGGATTCTACCCAGAGATTTTACTGACGTACATTTAGAGCAACAAACCCATCCCAACAGAGTACACACACACAGATTATACACACACACACACACAGAGATTATACACACACACACACACACAGTACACACACAGAGTACACACAGAGTACACACACACACACACAGAGATTATACACACGCACACACAGATTATACACACACAGAGTACACACAGAGTACACACACACAGAGATTATACACACACACACACACATTATACACACACACACACATAAAGTACACACACACACATAGATTATACAAAAAAAACACAGACTCACACAGAGTACACACGCACACACCGGAAATGTAACTATTCTGGGACTGACAGTATGACCATAAATGGTTTTTTTAGACTAATTTTTTTATTGTAAATTATTAAAGGCTCTCTCTATAAGCTGTGGTCTCCTCCCCCGTGTCTCTCGTGAATTTCAGGAGAATAAAAAAATAGGAGGTTTCAGAGGCTTCAAAAATAGCTCCTAAATTCCACAATACAGAGCAAACAGGGGATTTATTTGTGAAAAAAAGCTCCCAAACGAATTCATTTTTGCACAACCTGGAAGCAAACGAAACATTGGGTATGTATTATTTTTATGTTGGCACGGTCAGGGCATTCCATGCAAGTTAACTTAACTACCACAGTGCCACATGCACCCACATGGTACCACGGAAAAAATACCCAAGCAGCCTGTGTGCACCATGGGAAGATGGTACATAGCTGCCAATAGTCCCAACGTTGCTGGGACAGTCCAACACGGTTTACTTATCTCCACTGTACTACGCACTTCTATAGACATCACTGCATGGAATGAACAAGAAACCATCCATTCTATCCCTTCCAGAGAAGTCACAGGGATATTCAATAAAATTTGAATTGAGGAAGCGTGGCCGACAGAGCAGCAATACATACGTGTTTCAACTGAGCTCTGCACCAGAGACGCTAAAACTTCAAATTTTTGTCACCCTTGGAGCTTTCCGCTCACCTCACCAGGTCCAGGGGATGACTCCCAGGAAGCTGAATCAGATGAAGACTTTTCTCCTTCCACAAAAGGAAAACTACCAAAGGTCAGGTGGAGAATCTGGCCCAAGAAGTCCAGAGGCTTAACAGGGCAGTGTCAATGATAGAGTCCCGGCACAAACGTCGCAATATTCGCCTGCGCAGCATCCCAGAGTGGATAGAGGATGAGGCGTTGATACCCTTTCTCCAGTGACTGATTGCCTTCATGGGCCTCAAGGGGGACTGACCTAACGATGGTATCCAATGCTTTCTGGATCCGCAAGGCAGCGACAGCGCCAGCTGGAACATCGAGACTCAAGCTGTCGTCTTGGCCCACCCCAGAGACAAAGGGAAGTCACAGTTTGAAGGTTGCACAGTGGCAGTGTTCAGCGATCTAATGTTTCCCGTGCTGCTGGAAAAGAGGCCCTTGACTCCAATAGCTGGTCGGCTGGAGATGGATCCTTGATTGTGCCGCACGGAGGCACCAACCAAACCCGGACCTCCTCTGGGGAAAAAGAGGCATTCCTGAATTGAAGCTGCCAGCTGGGCCAACAGAGGGAACAGCAGTTTTGGGCAAAGGAACTGTGACTTGATTACTATTAAGTATTGGGCCAGCGGGTTTGTGAGCAGCTCCAGCTAGTTACAGGGACACCCCAGGCACCCAGACCACATCTGCCCACTGGAGTGGTCTGGGTGTCAATCCCATAACCCTTAATCCTGCAAGTGTATTTATTGCAGTTTTTATAAACTGCAATAATTACCTTGCAAGGTTAAGTCCTCCACTTGAGGCTGTCTATCAGACAGCCACTAGAGGGACTTCTGGGTTCTTAAAACCCGAAAATAGTTTTAAACGACGCTGAACATTCTCACGTCATGCATGCATTAAGACCTCCAGCATCGTTGGAATCCCCATAGGAAAGCACTGAATAATGCTTTCCTATGGCTAATGCGCGCGTGGCCATTGCTGTGCATGCGCATTGGTCTCCCCTACTGATTGACGGCGGGAGAGGAGCGTGGGCGGAGCCTGACCCAGCACAGAGGGACATCGGCGCTGGATTCAGGTAAGTAATTGAAGGGGTTTCACACAAAGAACACAAAACAATTTGACGAGCTACATGAAATCTTAGATACCGTTATCCTAGACCTTGTGTCCGTAATCATTCTACAGAGTTTTTTTCTGGTTAATAAAAAAATAAATAAAAAATTTGAATTAAGGCCTTCGACCAGCCTGGACTACCTGTGGGCACCACCAGCAAGTGCTGGGAGTCAGTACATGCAGCCGTTTATAGACTGATGACATCTGATTTCCAGAATCTGTGTCTGGAGGTTTTAGAAACATTCGGTAATCACAAGATGGCCGTAAATACAGGTATGCTCACTACAGCATAATTTAGTGGCATTATCACGTTCAGGGTCCGCGCATTTTGGCAAAGTCCTCCCCACAGGTGATGCATCCACTGTATGGCGGAGCCCAGTGGGAGAAAGGGGAGGGAAAAATAATCGCCCAAACTCTGCCTCTTCTCAGTGTCACCATTTTCCTTTCTTCACATGCTGGCACAAGTAGTTCATCACTGTACCGTGGCACATGCGTACAGAATATGGCCATATGGGGTGCTCACACAATACATCCACAAATCCTGCATGCGCACGCGCACACGCTATAAACAGGGATTAAAACTTCAAAGTTATTTGCCACTGCAAAGCCATGACGAACACGCCAAACACGCTGAAGCTAGTGACGTAGGGAAATTTTGAGCCCTGCCAAGTATCGCTATTTCTAAATATTCTGAAGAGACATCATTGCTTTATCTAAAAATAATGTAAATGGTCTTATGCCGCACTTTCTAAAGAAATATTCAGGCAACTTTGAAACAATGTGTAAACATATATATAAAACACTAGACACTAGATCAGGAGTAGGCAACCTACGGCACTCAAGGTGTCTTTGTACGGCACTCAAGGCTGCTAGAGCCAAACGCACTCTGGCCTATCAGGAGTCCCAGTAAAACTTCAGATATCTGCTAATACGAAAAGATGGTGAAGGACAATCCTCAATTTATGCATTGCAGCACATAGAGTAAGTGATCTCAGCACTTGTGAATGGGAATTCACACTTTAGTAGAGCAGCCCTCGACAGCTATCGCAGCTCCTGTCTTTGACCTGTACCTGGCTTTTGCCTGGTCCCCACTGGAACTCACCCACACTGTTAGATATACACGGAGCTGCAGAATAACTCTTCCCACCATACAAATAATATGAACAGCCCACAAACAAACATACACACAATCTGCACAAACGCAACACCACTAACAATCCACATACATGCACACAACCCCACATGCAGATCCCACATGCTATACCCCAAACAGCCCCCACACATACACACACTACCAAACACACAATGTGACATATCCATCCACACACACACACAATTCCACAAGCAGCCCACATTCATATGTATCATACACAATACCATAAACTACTAATGAACATATACAATATAATAGCTTACATACGCACAAATACAACAATACCAAGCAACTGCAATAAAAATAACACAAGCAGAATACGGCAGCACACACACCTCAATTTAGAAAAACAGGACATCACAATCCTATATCGGCACAGTGCTGCTAAAAGGTTGCCTACCCCTGCAATAGATAGTTATCTAAATATAAAGAAATGTATACAAATATATTAATGTTAAGAACTGTAAGTAAATATATAATAAGAATAATGTAAAGATCTGTGTGTGACTATTTAATCTTGTCTGGCTGTACTAGGTAGTCAGCGATTTGCAGAACGAGTTTATCGCGATTCTCAGGCCTGATCTGCAATCCTCGCTGGAAACGATTAATGTGGAATGTGTTCGGGAATGACAGCTATTCTCCACAGATGTTAAAGGGAGAAGCGTTTGATCAGCAGCAGATAACAAGGACCATTAACACATTTATATAGGGAGCACTGTACAGACAGGGAAGTAACCAAAGCACCATAACCACCACAAAGACTTGTAATTATAGTACCCTGTTACAGCGTCATTAGAATTCTCAAGTGTTCGCAGAGCTTAACAGACATCTGAATGCTAATGTATCAGGGAAGTATCCTGTAACAACAAGTCATTTTCTCAGTGTAGAAAGTCCGATCGCACTGATCCAATATGCAAACTAAAATGTTGTAGCGGAGAGCTGATTTCCCACAGCTTAACTCCATGGGTGCATTAGAATAATTCAGGAACAAGTAGTAAATCCAAATAGCGTAACAGGCACAATCAGCAAGACAATCCAGTAATATCCCATCATCTTTCCCAATCACTGGACGACACACAGGATCAGGAGTAGAACTGACTTTTAATCCCACAACCCCTGCTTTTATGGGATTCTCCAGGAACAGGCAGCGGTTGACAGTTTACCGGTGTTCACGCGAGTATCTACCCATAATTATTATAGTAACCAATCACATAGACATTACCTCCCACACATCTCCTCCCCTTAGCTTAAGAGTTAATATAATTATAATATGCATACTTTTTTTTTTTACAAATATGGTAGGTACACCTTTAAATGTGGTACCCCATGGTGGCCCTGATCTGGATGAGAAACATATTCAAAAATCACCCAGATCAGACCAGGGGTTCGGGAGTTATGGGAAAGCAAATATTTGACCGACTGCATGGGTTTTGGCCCTGCGGTCGGTCTCTGTTCGTGCATAAAAAGTCCCAAAAGTATCTGCCATCCAGGGTTAAGTCAGCATTCCGATGAATCCCCTGGTTCGTGGGATTCATCCTACCGAACGACGGGCCATTCATGAGTTCCAGTCGGCACTTTCTGAAGCCCTGAGGGTCTTAGCGGTGTTCGGTTAGTTGAGTGTCCGATTTGAGTTCCAGACACTCGACGACCAAACACCGCTGTTCGCGTGTTTAAGATGGGCGCCACCACGTATTCGGCTGCCGAAATGTCGGCCACCCAGGGAATACAGCAGAGCGTTCATGTGTTTTAACAAGGGGACTGTAACGAGCATACAGGGTGGTCCGGTTGCTCGGTACTTTAATTCAGATGGTGAATACAGCAGTTCACATGCAGATTTGTACAGCTTTTTACCGAACAACTTGATGAATCTTGGTATGGCCACATATAGTTACAGGAAAATCTTTATAATACGTTCACAGGAAAACGTTTAGGGTTCAACAGTAACATTATGAAAGGAATGTATTGGACAGCCAAATGGGTTCTGCTACAAATGTGTTTTGCTTAATGCTTTCAGAGCCAAACCTGCACAGCACGCATGTCTAACTAGGAAAGTTTAATTGTGAGTGTAGCAGGGCCCTGGTCCTAGCAGGGACTCTCCTCCGCTGGTTCCACCAAATTACAATCAGGAACAAGTAAAACAATCCAATGGAACAGTCAGGCACAACAACATAACCAAGAATCTCCCACCACATCCCCAGCGACGACACTCAGCTCTGGGGGTATAACTGAATTTTATTGACACATACATGGCTTTTATGCCCAGTCCCATGCAAAGTGTTTTACATACAGGAAATGCAGGGGTTTCAATCCCAAGATCCCTTGTGCCTGAGAGATCATTTCCTGTAAACTCCTTTAATTTAATTATCTCTCAGGCACACAAAAAATCCATAAAATATCCCGTACCCCAAAGGTCCCCCAACCATACCTGGGAACCCCACAAAAAACACATTCCCCGATCTGAGTGACCAACATATCCAAGAATCACTCAGATCGGTTTAGTAGAGCGGGAACGGCATCGTGTGGAAGATTTGACCGGCCAGACACAAGACGGTAGCCCAAAATAGTTCCAGGGAAATATGTGTCTTTGCCGGTCTCCGTTCATGGGGCTCCCGTGCGAAAACCATGCAAGGGAACCTCTTGCTTTCAGGGTACGATAGCTCCCCTGTTTGGTAGTTTAGATCTGCTGAACGCCGTTCATGTAGGTGGTCTGGAACAGGCAGCGGTTGACAGTTTACCGGTGTTCACGCGAGTATCTACCCAAAAATAGTTCCAGACTCTCAATGACTAAGTACCGCTACCATCGTTTGGGAGACAAGATGGCCACCATTCTCTCAGCCACGTGTTCGGTTATACGAAATGGCGGTCATCCAGGAGAAGCACTCAATTGTTTCCCTTGCGGTTTTGCACTTAAAGGGATACTCCAGGCACCCAGACAACTTCTGCCCATTGGAGTAATCTGGGTTCCAACTCCCACTACCCTTAACCCTGCAAGTATAACTATTGCAGTGTTAAGTCCTCATCTAGTGGCTGTCTACTAGACAGCCACTAGAGGACAATTCCGTGTTCTTAGAACACGAAAAGTGTTTTAAAACGAAGCTGAACATCCACACGCTATGTGAGGACCTCCAGCGTCAAGGAAATCCCCATAGGAAAGCATTATTCAATGCTTTCCCAAGGGGAGGTCTAATGCGCGTGCGCATTAGGTCTCCCCTGCCGGCTGACAGTGGGGGAGGAGAGAAGGCGGAGCCTGACCCAGCACCGAGGGACATCGGTGCGTCACTGAAGAGGTTTTAACCCCTTCAGCAACTTGGGATGGGGAGTGGGAGGGAGAGGGGCACTAGAGGGTCCTGCAGTGCCAGGAAAACAAATAGGTTTTCCTGTCACTGGAGAATCCCTTTAAGTGGTTGGTGTTAATGTTCTAATGGAGCACAGGGGTGGTCCTTGTTCAGGAGACAAATGGACTCTGTTCATATGAAGTCTCCCGAACGGCCAAAGAAGAACCACACGAAATAACCGGGGCAAAACACACAAAATAACAGGGGGAAGATAGAGACAGCCAATATAGGGAATAAAAAGTAGCTTGCAAATGTCCATTCCGCTACAGTGAGATCCAATCTCAGTCATGCACTCTCCTATTGGCCGCTATTGTGCTCATATTTATTATCCTGACACACAGACTCTAACGCAAGTTCCATCATGTTTTCTAGTCTTGGACGACAGGTGTTCACATTTAGAACCTGGACACACAGACGCAGAATAACGCAAGGTCCGCCATGTGTTTATATTTAGAACCTGGACACACAGACGCAGAATAACGCAAGGTCCGCCATGTGTTTATATTTAGAACCTGGACACACAGACGCGAACGCAAGGTCCGCCATGTATATTTAGAACCTAGACACACAGACTCGAACGCAAGGTCTGCCATGTTTTCTAGTCTTGGACGACATGTGTTTATATTTGGAACCTGTACACACAGATTCAGACATTTGGAGTTTTTGTAAGTTAAACCAATACACAAGCCAAGCAACAATACACCGGTTTTATCATAATGTTTGCATGAAAAGCCGACATTAAAGACCTTTTCGTCCCTACTGTTGACTGATCTTTTCCTGATAAGATGCAGACAAGCTCTAGAGTCAGCGAGTAAATCCAGATTGCCCCCAGGCCCCGCACCCAGCCCTCTTTCATCTCTGTGAAATCCCCATTTGTAAAAATTTGTGAAGTCAAAAGGTGACATTCCTGTAAGACCCCCAGTATACAGTTACTGCCCTGGGGCATGTTAAGGGTCAGACTCCAGCAATACCAGCATTCCTATTCTAACACAGCCCAACCATAACTAGACACCACCTAGATAATCAGGGAGAATGCTCCACCCAAAGGACGTACAGTATACCCTGTAACCAACCGCTAGAGCACCTTGATTCAAATTAGCACCAAATGGCAATATGGGAGGCATGCTAACTTGCAAAAATACATGTACGACGTCACAAGATAGAACCTCGATTGTTACATAACTACACAGAAAGTCGCAAAGGACAAGAAATTTTATTTTTTTAAATCTACTTATGATGTGTGTGTTATTTCTGACAGCATCAGCATGTACACAATGTTCGTTTGTGTCATTGTGTGTATACTGTGTGAGCGTGTATAGCAGTGTCATGTGTAAACCTTGTCTCAGTCTGTGTATGCTCCTAGTTTGTGTATGTATAGCAGTGTGTGTATGTATGTGTGTGTGTGTATAGCAGTGTGTGTGTACTCTGAGTGTGTGTGTACTCTGAGTGTGTGTGTACTCTGAGTGTGTGTGTACTCTGAGTGTGTGTGTATATACTCATAGTTTGTGCATGTATACTCTGAGAGTGTGTGTGTGTGTGTGTGTGTGTGTATACTCCTAGTTTGTTTGTATATGTATAGCAGTGTGTGTGTATGTGTACGTGTATGTATAGCAGTGCGTGTATGTGTGTCTGTGTATGTATGTGTGTACTCCTAGTTTGTATATGTATAGCAGTGTGTATATATTCTGAGTGTGTGTATGTCTAGCAGTGTGTATGTATAGCAGTGTGTGTGTATATTCTGAGTGTGTGTATGTGTATGTATAGCAGTGTGTGTGTATATTCTGAGTGTGTGTATGTATAGCAGTGTGTGTGTATGTGTATGTGTATGTATAGCAGTGTGTGTGTATATTCTGAGTGTGTGTATGTATAGCAATGTGTGTGTATATTCTGAGTGTGTGTATGTGTATGTATAGCAGTGTGTGTGTGTGTATATTCTGAGTGTGTGTATGTATAGCAGTGTGTGTGTATATTCTGAGTGTGTGTATGTGTATGTATAGCAGTGTGTGTGTATATTCTGAGTGTGTGTATGTGTATGTATAGCAATGTGTGTGTATATTCTGAGTGTGTGTATGTGTATGTATAGCAATGTGTGTGTATATTCTGAGTGAGTGTGTGTGTGTGTATGTATAGCAGTGTGTGTGTGTATATTCTGAGTGTGTACTCACCTGCCCTCCTCAATCCAACAATGGCTTCCACAGCGCTCATATGGGACCAACGAAAGCTAAATAATGGGATTTAAAGCTGAATCATTGCATGGACTCAGGCTACTAAAATCCCAGACTGTTTGTGCTGGCGATACCTTGCAGTAAAGTTCACCCCAGATCTGTCACAAACATGACACAGCAGTTCCTATATAAAGTATGTGTAAGCCCTGCACCACACTTCGCATGGTCTGCTGCAATCCTTTCATTGTCCCACGCATGCATTACACACTGCGATGCCACT
>OW240924.1:5339896-5366696 GCA_933207985.1 Pelobates cultripes | reverse complement strand
TAAAGGGACACACACCCCAAAAAACTTACACAAGGCACAGTAAGAGCATACTTCATGTTCTAAGTGACCAAGTCACAGAGCTCTGCATGGCAGCTCTTTAATAAGGTAAGTACATATCATTGCAGGCTCTAAGCAGAATGAGTATAGCAAGATCCAAATAAATTTTACACTGAGTATCAGCCAAACCAGAGGTGGGCAATTCAGCCCAGGTTTCATCAGTATCCTCACTACAACAAAACTGGGAATGCCTACACTCCGGTACTACGGTTTTCCTGATGAATGGCCAACCACAACGGATGCAAATTGCGACGAGACCAATCTCGCCACATTGCATTGGAGAAGCCGGGTTGCTCGCCTGTTGCCTTTGGATTATGGCCCCATGTTAAAAGGCTTGATTTTCCCCTGCAAAGACATGAAAGCCAGGTCATTTGGTGCTTGCCCTGTTTGAGCGGTGATACCCCAGATAGCTATGCCATGGAGCCCATTCGTATAACGAAAGACTATGGGAAAGACTTTGGCTCCATGGCAATTGAACTGTATGTGTGTAATCTGAACGCCATTCCGTAATAATGTGCGCTCAGATCTGAGCTATCTGGGGATATGTTGAATGTACCGGTTTTGTGCAATGGCTGCACAGTTATATGTTTTTATGTGTTTTATTGTCTTTTGCTGCCATGTGTTCAATGGAGTTTTGCCTCTGTCCTTGGAGATAATTGGATTACTTCCCAATTATCTCCAGGATAGAAGACTCTGTGGAACTGGTTTTGGGCAGAAAAGCCATGCTTCCTTTGGTCACAAAGGACTATGATCTATCTTTTGAACCACTGGACCAATTTGGATGATTTTGACATATGTTTGTATTTGGAGTATGCTGATTCTGAAAATGTATGTGAATGTGATGCATACTTTTCAAGTTATGAATAATGTGGAAAATTTTTATTTCTCTGCTTGTTATAATTACATTACCCATTGTGTAAGGTAATTGTATCACAGGCAGAGGGGAGGATTTTGTGTGGGAGTGTCTGAGTGTATTGTATGTGTTTATTGGTTGTGTTCCAAAACCCTGTGGGTGGTACTAATGTGTAAGAAAGTGTATATAAGAACAATAAACCCACGGCTCTGTCTGTTCCTGCTTGACCCACAAAACGGAGCCTTGTCTCGTTCTTGGGGGGGATTTATGGTATGCTGTTCCAGTTCGACTGCTAGGAGTGTAAACCTTTCGTATGGTTTTTCCTATTCGGCTGTTTACAGCATTCGTATGGTTCCGGTTCGGATGTTTACAGCATTCATATGCTTCTCCGGTTCGGTGGATTGGTGTCTACAGTAGCTGTGCCTGTGTCTCTGGAAGGGGAAGATCTACTAAACGGGGGTTTAACCCTTTTATGCCTTGGGGTGCCGTTACCCAAATCAAGTCAGAAAATCTCTGATCTTCAAGCTGCTGGGCACGACTAATCTCAGGGAAGCTGGCTGAAAGTTTGGCTAAGCTTTAAGGGACACGTAAACAAATATTATTACACAATGAACATTACATATTAATTGCCAGTGTAGCAAAAAAAACTCAAAAATAAACAGAAGAAATAGTGACAGCTCACCCAGCATATAAGAAGCAACGGCCATTTTGGTGTCTGGTGTTGGCTCCGTACCGGCCGCTACTCATCGCTCACCCTGCACTGAGCTCACTATAGTGCTCCTTTTCACGTGAGTGATACAATCTGCAGCTATAGTGCTCCTTTTCATGTGAGTGATACAATCTGCAGCTATAGTGCTCCTTTTCATGTGAGTGATACAATCTGCAGCTATAGTGCTCCTTATCATGTGAGTGATACAGTCTGCAGCTATAGTGCTCCTTATCATGTGAGTGATACAGTCTGCAGCTATAGTGCTCCTTATCATGTGAGTGATACAGTCTGCAGCTATAGTGCTCCTTATCATGTGAGTGATACAGTCTGCAGATTGCATCATATTTTATGCAGATTTTTTACAGATGTGAAATTTACTAAATTAAGAGGAATATTTCCTTTTACTGTCACCGTCTATTGAAGCTTTAGAGGAGCAGTAAAGGGACACGATCCTGAATAAAACACATTGCATTACAGTTGTTTTGATCATTAAGTAAGCACCAGAAAAATAAATACCACGCCAAGAGACTTTCCAGTCTTCCTCTGACATATCACTTCATAAAATACAAATCAGCCTCCTTCGATGCAGAGCATTACTTATAAAGGGGTTCTTCTTCAACGAGGACTCGTGGGAACTGATGGAATTTGACAAACACAGCCAAAACATCTCAAATTCTACTCAACGGATATGTTTTTCCATGTATTGTGACCTAAACTCTGCAATACAATAAAACCTACAAAATAAGGTTAATAGAGGCAGCCATCTTGCTTGGCAAGAAGACACCACCTATAATTTCAAAGGACAGAGTGAACTCACCTGCTTAGTTTATTCAATAAACTTCGAATTGTAGTGAATAATAAAACGAATGAAAGAATTGGGCAGGAATTTAGATTTTTAAAGGACCACTCTAGGCACCCAGACCACTTCAGCTTAATGAAGTGTTCTGGGTGCCAGGTCCAGCTAGGCTTAACTCATTCTTTTATAAACATAGCAGTTTCAGAGAAACTGCTATGTTTATGAATGGGTTAAGCCTTCCCCCAATTCCTCTAGCGGCTGTCTCATTGACAGCCACTAGAGGCGCTTGCGTGCTTCTCACTGTGAAAATCACAGTGAGAGCACGCAAGCGTCCATAGGAAAGCATTGATAATGCTTTCCTATGTGACCGGCTGAATGCGCGCGCAGCTCTTGCCGCGCGTGCGCATTCAGCCGCATGGGAGGAGAAGAGGAGGATCGGAGGAGGAGAGCTCCCCGCCCAGCGCTGGAAAAAGGTAAGATTTAACCCCTTTCCCCCTTCCAGAGCCGGGCGGGAGGGGGACACTGAGGGTGGGGGCACCCTCAGGGCACTATAGTGCCAGGAAAACGAGTATGTTTTCCTGGCACTATAGTGGTCCTTTAATTCACTGCAATTCAGTCGGGGATTTAACCTCATATTTTCGCATATCTTGTGACGACGGTGATTTTACAGGTACGGATGCTTATTAGAAATACTTCACAGAGCCACGTACTACACCTTCAGAAATACATTTTAAAAAATAAGTAGAAAAGAATAGACTAAGCAGAAGTTTATAGAACGAGTGAAATGCACTGCGAATGAATTGATTTTGGTGCCATGGCCCTGTCCTTTTACAGAGGCGCTTGCCAGAGAAGATCAGATTCTCAGTGCTGGTAACAAAGCGTTGTGCCAGCTCACAGTCAGAACTTGCCATTCATGAGATTCGAGACATCTTCCAAAACAGGCATTTTACGGTCTGACACGCCAAGTTATATAATTACCATTTCTATCATTCCACAGATATTTATTGGGTGTACAATATGATGAATGATCTAAACATGGAATCTGGAAAAACCGCAAATACAACTACATAATCCAGCGCTGATCGAAAATAGAAAGAAAAAAAATACACAACACAACTCACCTTCCAAGATCTTAAAACAGCGACGCCGAGGGCAGCCGATGACGGGTGCAAGAGACCCTCTCACTGGTGCACGATATCCTGCCTTATTTCAGGTTTAGTTTAAATTACTGTAAATTGGTCCTTAGAGCAATAAAGATATCAGATTTCACAGAGTTTTATGGTTTATTGTACATATTGCTTGTGTTTACATGTCTGTATCTCTCCAAGTCCTTGAGATCTGATCAATCCTTTGCACTGTATACCCATTGTATATATGAGTCACACACTGCCTGCACGGTCACAGTGACATCACTGGCTATTACCCACTATATCTAATGAGTGCCAGCCGCCATCACGCCCGTAACGCACCGTAAACAGAATGTTTGTGTGTCTTGCCATGACAAGGTGCGTGAGCCAACGATAAGACCAGTATTTAGCACATGGTACACAAAGAGCACATATTTTGTTCCTTAATGATGTCATCCTTAGAAACTGCTGTATCTGGACAAAAAAATTATACATTCCAAGCACCTCTTGGCATAGATCCACGCACAACATAACAGAGTCTGTAATAATAAACAGACGTATAGAAACGCCAATCAGCAAAACATAACATAATTATTTTTACATACTGCGTTTTGTAATGGCAAAATGTGCGACAGGATTGTTGCCAATTAATTTGTCTTAACACCTTTAAAAATGCGTACACAAATTCACAAGGGGTGCCCTCACTCACCCCAACGGACGACACCTCCCCCCGACCCCCTTAAAAAAAAAAAAAAAGTGATTATTGATCAGCTCTTTTCCCTACTGTATATGTCGCCAGTCTACAATTAATACAGCAGATATTAGCCTTATAAGCAAGGACCCATAGTCATTGTAATAGTCATTCTCCAATTATAAAATGAGTGCAGTGACCTATTCAATAATATTATAGTCTTCAAACCCCCTTCATCAGACTCTTCTTGGAGTATGGCGGTCTCTGTCACCCCACGGAGGGCAGGGCTGATACAGTAAGTGCTTATTGGGGGCAGTTACAGGGACTGCGGACAGGGCTGATACAGTAAGTGTTTATTGGGGGCAGTTACAGGGACTGCAGACAGGGCTGATACAGTAAGTGCTTATTGGGGGCAGTTACAGGGACTGCGGACAGGGCTGATACAGTAAGTGTTTATTGGGGGCAGTTACAGGAACTGCGACAGGGCTGATACAGTAAGTGTTTATTGGGGGCAGTTACAGGACTGCGGACAGGGCTGATACAGTAAGTGTTTATTGGGGGCAGTTACAGGAACTGCGGACAGGGCTGATACAGTAAGTGTTTATTGGGGGCAGTTACAGGGACTGCGGACAGGGCTGATCCAGTAAGTGTTTATTGGGGGCAGTTACAGGGACTGCGGACAGGGCTGATACAGTAAGTGTTTATTGGGGGCAGTTACAGGGACTGCGGACAGGGCTGATACAGTAAGTGTTTATTGGGGGCAGTTACAGGGACTGCGGACAGGGCTGATCCAGTAAGTGTTTATTGGGGGCAGTTACAGGGACTGCGGACAGGGCTGATCCAGTAAGTGTTTATTGGGGGCAGTTACAGGAACTGCGGACAGGGCTGATCCAGTAAGTGTTTATTGGGGGCAGTTACAGGGACTGCGGACAGGGCTGATACAGTAAGTGTTTATTGGGGGCAGTTACAGGGACTGCAGACAGGGCTGATACAGTAAGTGCTTATTGGGGGCAGTTACAGGGACTGCGGACAGGGCTGATACAGTAAGTGTTTATTGGGGGCAGTTACAGGAACTGCGGACAGGGCTGATACAGTAAGTGTTTATTGGGGGCAGTTACAGGGACTGCGGACAGGGCTGATACAGTAAGTGTTTATTGGGGGCAGTTACAGGGACTGCAGACAGGGCTGATACAGTAAGTGTAATTTGCCATATTTTAGTATGATAAATACAACAGGTTTTTTCAAACAATTGCGTATACACTTTAAATTGCCTCGGGGGCCAGGTGTGGGATATGACCCCTGGATTTAAAACAGAAAAGAAAAAAAAAAAACAGGAAGATTTGCTTTTCAATATTCAAAGTGTCATTGTGCAAGACCTCTCCAAACAGAAACTCTGTGTCCTAGCATTTAAAATGACATAACCTGCTAAAACATGCAAAGATAAACAAAAACAAAAAACACAGTGAGTGCACAAACTTTATCTACATTTTATTTTCCCCAATTTCCAATTTAGAGTGCAGACCCCCATACTAAGCTCTGTCTGATATTATGAGAGTGCAGACCCCCACACTGCCTGGTATTATTAGAGTGCAGACCCCGATACTGTCTGATATTATTAGAGTGCAGACCCTGCTACTGTAGATATTATGAGAGTGCAGACCCTCAGACTGCAGATATTATGAGAGTGCAGACCCCGATACTGTCTGATATTATTAGAGTGCAGACCCTGATACTGTAGATATGAGAGTGCAGACCCTCAGACTGCAGATATTATGAGAGTGCAGACCCCGATACTGTCTGATATTATTAGAGTGCAGACCCTGATACTGTAGATATTATGAGAGTGCAGACCCTCAGACTGCAGATATTATGAGAGTGCAGACCCCGATACTGTCTGATATTATTAGAGTGCAGACCCTGCTACTGTAGATATTATGAGAGTGCAGACCCTCAGACTGCAGATATTATGAGAGTGCAGACCCCGATACTGTCTGATATTATTAGAGTGCAGACCCTGCTACTGTAGATATTATGAGAGTGCAGACCCTCAGACTGCAGATATTATGAGAGTGCAGACCCCGATACTGTCTGATATTATTAGAGGGCAGACCCTGATACTGTAGATATTATGAGAGTGCAGACCCTCAGACTGCAGATATTATGAGAGTGCAGACCCTCAGACTGTCTGATATTATGAGAGTGCAGACCCTCAGACTGTCTGATATTATGAGAGTGCAGACCCCCATACTGTAGTTATTATTAGAGTGCAGACCCCCATACTGTCTGATATTATTAGAGTGCAGACCCCCATACTGTCTGATATTATTAGAGTGCAGACCCCCATACTGTAGATATTATTAGAGTGCAGACCCCCATACTGTCTGATATTATTAGAGTGCAGACCCCCATACTGTCTGATATTATTAGAGTGCAGAATGTCTGATATAATTAGACTGTTAAACTGACTGTATAAGCTGCTGTTGCAGTAAGACAAGCTGTTGACCCATTAAGCACAATACTGAAGCCATGGTAGATCTGTGTGACTTACCCCAGCCCTGGTCAGAGAGCAGTCTGTGATGTGAAGAGGAGTCAGTGAGGATCCACTCCTTAATTCCTGGAATTTGGGGAATAGAGGGGGTGTGTTTACAAACATGTCCCCTCCCAAAACGGTCTGCAGTGTCCAGAGCTGCAAGTATTGTGCAACAGTAACAAACCCACCTCCTTCTAATCACTTTCACCTGGGAAACCCCCTCTGTCCCAGGATTAGGAGGGGGAGGTAGGGGTCACTGCTTGAAGTGGGATCCCCCCAGGGTAACAGAAAGCTGCATTAAAAGATTGATTCTCTGTCTCCCCCAGAGTGCTGTGCCAGGGGACAGTGGAGTTGGGGGGCTGTGCCAGGGGGCAGTAGAGTTGGATTGAGGCTGTGCCAGGGGGCAGTGGTGCTGGGTTGAGGCTGTGCCAGGGGGCAGTGGTGTTGGGTTGAGGCTGTGCCAGGGGACAGTGGAGTTGGGTGGGGGCTGTGCCAGGGGGCAGTGGAGTTGGGTTGAGGCTGTGCCAGGGGACAGTGGAGTTGGGTTGAGGCTGTGCCAGGGGGCAGTGGTGTTGGGTTGTGGCTGTGCCAGGGGGCAGTGGAGTTGGGTGGGGGCTGTGCCAGGGCAGTGGTGTTGGTTGAGGCTGAGCCAGGGGGCAGTGGTGTTGGGTTGAGGCTAAAAGCAGGGGCAGTGGAGTTGGGTGGGGGCTGTGCCAGGGGCAGTGGTGGCTGGGTTGAGGCTGTACCCAGGGGGGCAGTGGAGTTGGGTGGGGCTGTGCCAGGGGCAAAGTGGTGTTGGGTTGAGGCTGTGCCAGGGGGCAGGAGTTGGGTGGGGCTGTGCCAGGGGGCAGTGGGAGTTGGGTTGAGGCTGTACCAGGGGGCAGTGGTGTTGGGCTGAGGCTGTGCCAGGGGCAGTGGAGCTGGGTGGGGGGGCTGCACAGGGGGCAGTGGAGTTGGTTGAGGCTGTGTTGTGGGCAGTGGAGTTGGGTGGGGCTGTGCCAGGAGCAGTGGAGTTGGCTGTGCCAGGGGACAGTGGAGTTGGGGGGCTGTGCCAGGGGGCAGTAGAGTTGGATTGAGGCTGTGCCAGGGGGCAGTGGTGCTGGGTTGAGGCTGTGCCAGGGGGCAGTGGTGTTGGGTTGAGGCTGTGCCAGGGGACAGTGGAGTTGGGTGGGGGCTGTGCCAGGGGGCAGTGGAGTTGGGTTGAGGCTGTGCCAGGGGACAGTGGAGTTGGGTTGAGGCTGTGCCAGGGGGCAGTGGTGTTGGGTTGTGGCTGTGCCAGGGGGCAGTGGAGTTGGGTGGGGGCTGCGCCAGGGCAGTGGAGAGTGGGGTGGGGGCTATGCCAGGGGGCAGTGGAGTTACCTGATCAATGCCATGGCTGGGCTCCCCATGCTCACTGCAGCAGGCTGTCAGATAGTGCTTTCTGTGTGAATGGTTTGGAGGGAAGGGGAGGAGGTACTGCATTGTGATGTTTATTAAGAAACCAGGAAGGGACTGAGCTCTTAAAGGTGCAGCCTCTTACCTTCTGTTTATACGTAAGGGCTGGTGATAAATGGCATTTAATGTCCTGGGCTAATCAAACTGTGTGCACTAAGTTGGTATCCCACTAGATTGCAAGCTCTGGGGGGGGAAATACCGAGAGCACACCACTAGAATGCAAGCTGGTTTGTTTCCAAGTACTGATAGCAGGAGTTACCTGATACTATTAGAGTGCAAGCTCTTAGGGTCAGGTCCCTGTTTCCCATTATTCCATTAGGATGCACTTCTTGCACATGGCTATCATTCTACCACTAGACGGTAACCACAGACAATATATCATAATAAAAACATGCCATTGGACTGTAAGCTCCGTGGGACACTGTCTCATTATACCCTTAGTTCTAAGCTATGTGTCACTTTGATTTTCACATTATTCCATTAGACTGCAAGCTGTGTGGGACAATAGTTCTCATTATTTTAATTGATTAAGCTCCCTGTGGTCATTTTTTGTCATTACATTGTAAGCTCCTTGATACAGTCTATGTATTAAACTGAATTATAAATTAGGATGGTGTCTCTCAGCTCCTTGGACAAGCCTCTTGTTATACAACCTTTTTGTAGCTGCAGGAAAACGTTGATCATTAGATTGTAAGCTTTTTGCATCAGAGTGGACGCTATACTACTATTAACTCATCTGACCCCTCCACCGATACAGAAAACACTGGCTTTATCCTAATTCATTCCAGACCTCACTTGTTTTCCCCTTTCAGCAAATTGAGCAACTGTTTTGTTCCTAAAATACCAGAAACACATCTGGATCAGTTAACCATTTCTGAACCGCGTCTGACCAATAAATCCTCCTTTAGATCCTGCACAGACATTTCCCAAAAAGGCTTTTAAAGGAGTAAAATAGTTTTATAAAAGGCAGTATTTTATGTAGCGTGAAATTATACGCAGTGCCATTGCAAATAGTGTATAAAAGAGCATTGTTTCCTGACCCCTTCACATTGCGTCATTTGTGTTTTTACTAAAGATAATAGGGGCTTATTCACTAAACTGTTAATTCTAATAGTCGGCAGTCTGTGTGTTACATAGTTACATAGCTGAAAAGAGACTTGCGTCCATCAAGTTCAGCTTTTCTCACATTTGTTTTTTGCGGTTGATCCAAAAGAAGGCAAAAAAAACAACAGTTTGAAGCGATTCCAATTTTGCAACAAGCTAGGAAAAAAATTCCTTCTTGACCCCAGAATGGCAGTCAGATTTATCCTTGGATCAAGCAGTTATTACCCTACATTGAAAGATTATATCCTTGAATATTCTGTTTTTGCAAGTATGCATCTAGTTGCTGTTTGAACATCTGTATGGACTCTGATAAAACCACTTCTTCAGGCAGAGAATTCCACATCCTTATTGTTCTTACAGTAAAAAAAACCTTTCCTTTGCCTTAGACGAAATCTTCTTTCTTCCAGTCTAAACTCATGGCCTCGTGTCCTATGTAAAGTCCGGTTTGTGAATAGATTTCCACACAATGGTTTGTATTGGCCCCAAATATATTTGTATAATGTTATCATATGCCCTCTCAGGCAACGTTTTTCTAAACTAAATAGGTTTAAATTTGTTAACCTTTCTTCATAGCCGATATGTTCCATTCCTTTTATTAATTTTGTAGCCGACCTCTGCACTTTTTCTAGTGCCATAATATCCTTCTGTAGAACAGGTGCCCAAAATTGCACAGCATATTCATTATGGGGTCTTACCAGTGATTTATAAAGAGGCAAAATGATATTCTCATCCCGAGAATGAATGCCCTTTTTCATGCATGACAAAACCTTACTGGCCTTGGCCACTGCTGATTGACATTGCACATTGTTGCATAGTTTGTTGTCTATAACAATTCCCAAGTCCTTTTCATGTGTTGTTATCCCTAATTCGCCTCCATTAAGGGTATACGTTGCTTGTGTATTCTTTACGCCGAAGTGCATAACTTTGCATTTTTCAACATTAAATTTCATCTGCCATTTGAGTGCCCAGTCCCCCAGTCTATCTAAATCCCTCTGCAGCAAAGTAATATCTTGCTCACATTGTATTATTTTACAGAGTTTTGTGTCATCTGCAAACACTGAAATATGACTTTCAATGCTTTTTTCAAGATCATTTATAAACATGTTAAATAGAAGGGGTCCCAGAACAGACCCCTGAGGGACACCACTTGCCACCTCTGTCCAGCTTGAAAATTTACCATTAATGACAACTCTTTGTACTCTGTTTTTAAGCCAATGTTCTACTCAAGAACAAGCATTTTCATCTAGACCGATTTCCTTGAGTTTGAACACTAATCTATTGTGTGGAACTGTATCAAATGCCTTGGCAAAATCCAAATAGATCACATCCACTGCAACACCCTGATCTATACTTCTACTTACTTCTTCGTAGAACACAATCAAGTTAGTTTGACATGACCTGTGCTTCATAAAACCGTGCTGATTTTTGCTGATAACCATGTTCTTCTCAAGGAATTCTTGAATATTATCCCTTAATAATCTTTCAAATATTTTACCAGCCACAGACGTTAAGCTCACAGGTCTATAATTTCCAGGCAAGGATTTTGAACCCTTTTTGAATATAGGAACCACATCTGCCTTCCTCCAATCCTCCGGAACACTTCCTGAAAGAAAATAATCTTGAAAGATTAAAAACAGAGGTTTACTTATTTCTACACTTAGTTCCTTCAGTACTCGTGGATGGATACCGTCAGGCCCTGGAGCTTTGTTTATATTAACTTTCTTTAGTTGCTGCAGCACTTTGTCTTGAGTTAACCAATTACAATTATTCTGCAAGTTTTTAGTAGCAATCATTTGCACATCTATTGCCATGGGTTCTTCCTTTATATATACGGAGGAGACACTGATTGCGTATTCGGCAGTCTCTGTGTAGTCAGCAATCTGTGTGTATGTATTCGGCACTCTGTGTGTGTGTATTCAGCAGTGTGTGTGTGTGTGTGTGTAGTCGGCAATCTGTGTGTATGTATTCGGCACTCTGTGTGTGTGTATTCAGCAGTCTGTCTCTGTGTATTCAGCAGTGTGTGTGTAGTCGGCAATCTATGTGTATGTATTCGGCACTCTGTGTGTGTGTATTCAGCAGTCTGTCTCTGTGTATTCAGCAGTGTGTGTGTAGTCGGCAATCTATGTGTATGTATTCGGCACTCTGTGTGTGTGTATTCAGCAGTCTGTCTCTGTGTATTCAGCAGTGTGTGTGTGTAGTCGGCAGCCTGTGTGTGCGTATTCGGCATTCTGTGTGTATTCAGCACTCTGTGTGTGTGTATTCAGCAGTCTGTCTCTGTGTATTCAGCAGTGTGTGTGTGTAGTCGGCAGTCTGTGTGTATTCGGCATTCTGTGTGTATTCGGGCATTCTGTGTGTATTCAGCACTCTGTGTGTGTGTATTCAGCAGTCTGTCTCTGTGTATTCGGCAGTGTGTGTGTGTAGTCGGCAGCCTGTGTGTGCGTATTCAGCAGTCTGTGTGTATTCGGCATTCTGTGTGTATTCAGCACTCTGTGTGTGTGTATTCAGCAGTCTGTCTCTGTGTATTCGGCATTCTGTGTGTATTCAGCACTCTGTGTGTGTGTATTCAGCGTACACATTGTAGGCTCCAAATAGTAATGAATTTAATGTATTGCATTTACAAGAGTTAGTTGATAGCACATGTAAGGGAAGAAAGGAGACACCAACATAGTGCAGAAAGTACTTAAAAAGAAACATTTTATTTAAATTGCACTCACAAGATGTAAACATATAGGTTGCACCTCAAGATATCCAAAATCAAAGCACAGGTCTTGTCCCACATCGACAGGAACCAAATGATGATGACAATAAAGTCAAAACCTAAAAATTTGAGTGAAAATAATAAGATAATAAAAAAGTCCAACTTGCGATAAGAAGTTCAGCACTTATGTAGGGCTACGTAGAAATGAAAGATACCGATAAGAGCCTGCTATCAATTTAACGCTTGTGAGTGCGTATTCATTATATTCGCCATTACTGTTTGGAGCCTTTAGATATTACACGATTACGTTCTATTTCTTTCCATTTTAGATTGTATTTCTATACATTTGCTCAGAAGACAAGAGGAGTATTCTTACAATCTATTGTCCCTTCTAAGGGTTAAACATTAAATGTATCACCTTATCACAATATATCCACTATTGGTATACACCTTGTTATATAGAGTGTATTGTTTCATTTTTAATATTGTATTTGTCTGTCTGTCTTTGTGTGTACTCAGCAGTCTGTGTGTACGTATTGAGCAGGCTGTGTGTGTGTACTCAACAGTCTGTGTGTATGTATTGAGCAGTCTGTGTGTGTGTGTGTGTGTGTATTGAGCAGTCTGTGTGTGTGTGTGTATGTATTGAGCAGTCTGTGTGTGTGTGTGTGTGTATTGAGCAGTCTGTGTGTATGTTTTCAGCAGACTGTCTTTGTGTGTACTCAGCAGTCTGTGTGTATGTATTGAGCAGTCTGTGTGTGTGTGTGTGTGTGTGTGTGTGTGTATTGAGCAGTCTGTGTGTATGTATTCAGCAGACTGTCTTTGTGTGTACTCAGCAGTCTGTGTGTGTGTATTAAGCAGTCTGTGTGTGTGTGTGTGTATTGAGCAGTCTGTGTGTGTGTGTATTGAGCATTCTGTGTGTGTATTGAGCAGGCTGTGTGTGTGTACTCAGCAGTCTGTGTGTATGCATTGCATTTGTTGGGAGTACCAATAAATATAAGCTTAATTGTATTGATAATTTAGATTTTTATTCCTATGAGTGTTTGTGTAGGCAGGGCCCCGGTGCACTGCATTGCCGAGGGTCTATAATGCTGTTAAGGTCGCCCTGCATTGCAGAACAAGCAATTATAGTTAATACATGAAATATATAAAACAAGTAACTTTTTCAAACACATTAGGAAGTAACAATATTTACATTTAACTACTTGTTTTGTCACACTGATTTGCATACCATTATTATGTGAATGTTACATTCAGTCAGCAGAGGGCGCTGCAGAGTTATAAACTAACAGTGCATTCGATGTCATCATTATCACTATCATCTGGGACCAGGTCCATAGTCTGTGGGTACCAAAAGGCCGTGGAACGGGAGCTTCTGTCACATGTATATCAGTCAGACTCGTATAAATCAGATATAAATGTATTTCACCTGATGGATTAGTGCCCTGTAATCTGCACGTTCTCCACCATAAGGTCAATGTAACGGCAATGTTTGCTCACATAATAGTCCTGCAACCACTAATGAATCATCAAGTTTTTTATGATAAACCTCACGAACCATTTTGGCAGCAAGGAGCATTCTTTTATTCTGATTCCATTCCAAGAAATACTGTAAATATTCCTGAATTTTACTGGGCAGTAGCTTCTACAGGGAATCTCTCTCCTTCACAAATACATGCAGTGTTCTTTATATCGGGACACATAGCAGATTCCTTGCAGATTCCTTGCAGGGGGTTTTGTCCTGGTAAGATCCAGAGTGTTTTTAGTGTTTGTGAAAAGTATTGGTTACAATTGAAACATTGTGATGGGCCCACGGATTATCCCGGTACTTGCAGCCACGATGATGTGTCTGACGCCATCTTTATATTGTCTCTGGCCTGTCTCGCAGTAAAGAAGATGGCTGCTTACTTGGAGTGTCTTTACATTATGAGATGCTGAGAACGTTATAATGTCAAATAACGCAGTACAGAGGCTTTGCTGGCTTTCGGAATATTTATGCCCACCTACTGCTGCGTCCCTAAAAACGCATAGAGTATTACACAGAGCCCTAGGTCATGCTTCGCTAGTGCTGTGGTGATGGTCTGACAGCCCAGTACACAGAATATTTATGGTTTATTTTTTACCTGCGCGTTTCGCCTGATCGGCTTCTTCAGACTTCACTAGAGTCCCATGCCCACATGTGATGGTACATGTTGCTCTATGCTTGTGAACGCTCCTCTACATATATAGCATTCAGCTTGGGAATAGCAATATTACTCTCTATATTTTTTTGTATAGTAACACTTACATGTATATTGTATATTATGTGTCCAGCTTACTGCATAGTGCACTTTGGGAATATATCTTGATATTGTGTAATACATGGTTTAAAGTACTTTTCACTTAATTATTTTCTCTATGTTATGGTATTGCACTGTAATACAGTGTGTCAACACTACATACAAGGTCTTAAAGGCACAGCGCACCTTCTTGTTTATTATATGTTTTAGGGGTCTATTTGCAGTCTATTCAAGGAGCATACGTGGCATTATGTGAGGTTGGCATTTTAACAAGCATTATCATTATGAATTTTTAAGGGGGCAATATTTACATAGACCCCTATTTACATAAAGCTCCATGAGACAGAGATCGGGACGCTAGACTTACAGCTCCTCTCCATGAGATGGGATCCCACACAAATATCGTACACAGGAATCAGAAACATACCACGAAATGCAAAGAATGAATAAATAATGGAAGCTATACCCCCCAACAATGACTTGTGCTAGAGATTTACACAAAGACAATGTTAGAGGAGTAGTATTGCGTTTTCACTCAAACCATATTTAAATTAATCATCAAAAGTTGGTGACATGGTTTATTTTTTGTTTGTTTCATTTTTGATTTCTGTTCTGTTTTAATCCAAATTCTAGTCCTGTGTTTTTATTATCAAGATTAAAATTCACAAGGCAATATTTATTGTAAAATAGCTCATGTGGAATAACTCTCCAATTTAGCTCGGCAATTTCTCCCTATATTGAGCCATTTCGATTTCTGTTGGCTCCAATACGGAGTTTAGTGAGTAACTCTGTCTGTACCGTGTTATCAGTATGTGGTTTTATCAATTTATAGATCCGGAGATTCATTTTAGTCTGAACTGCAATTTGTCCAAATACGGCCGAAGAGGTAATTGGTCGAATTTCCGAACTCCAAACTGAAATGTTCCTGAAAACAAGCTGAATAAGCCGCACAATGGACAAACATGTTGGTTTAGATTCATGATTCAGAATTCATCCCATGGCGAGAAAAATATTAAAGAAATGGTTGATGAGAAAAGATGACTAATGGCTGGTGGGCCGTCTCTATATTTATATTTTGTTCACGGATGAAGTGAGAAATGAGCAACAGAGAGAAACCATCTAATAATCTATATTTTTAGATGAATATATTATAAATTGAATACATATCTATATACTCCTCGAGTTTTTCCCTAAAATGGTTACTTTTTCTCACTTGAAGTATGAACCAAATGGTGAGAAATTGCTGCTATCCGTGAACCGCAAGATAAAATTAAAGGGACAATTTAGGCACCATAACAACTTCATCTAACAACAGTTGTTATGGTGCCAGGAGATCCCAGCCTCACTCCTACCTCAAGGGGTTAAACCGTTCTCAAAGAGTTTAACACTAAAGTTGCCCCCAGCCCCGATCTCAGCTCCCTCCAGGCGGCATTCGACTTCTGAAATGTCACTTTCGGGAAGCGTAGAGTGGCGCAGGGCAAGGGCGCCGCTGATTGGCTGAGAGCGGTCCGCTGACACTCTCAGCCATTCAGTGACTCCGCATTCACAAAACTGGCTTGGAAAGAAAGGTAACCTTTTCATATCAATCCCTGACTAATCTAACAGGTGTATTCACTAAGGGCTTGAGCTTCATCGGCAAACAAGGAGAAACATTGTGTCCCAAAGTACGGAACAAACTAATTCTAATATTGTTACTAATTTGCAGTGAATCTATACCGAAATATATCTATTTACTTCTTTATATCGCTAATTTTGATTTCAATTAGAGGACTTGCGGACTAAAATGTGCAATTTAGTACACCTAGCATTGGGCTCCCTCTAGTGTACAAATTGTAATACTGCAGTTACAATACACAATGCCTACATACATCACTGGCTCCCAATGTATTATTCATCAACGAGACAAACTCTCCACTTGTTACCTGATGTTTTCCTTTTACCTTCAACTATTATTATTATATTTAAATGGTCTTTTCAAGATATTCAGCATAACCTTATAGCCGCAGTTAGAATACACTGTGTGCGGGGAGACAGGGAACCTCCTTACACCATAACCTTATAGCTGCAGTTATAATACACTGTGTGCGGGGAGACAGGGGACCAGCTTACACCATAACCTTATAGCTGCAGTTATACACTGTGTGCGGGGAGACAGGGGACCTCCTTACACCATAACCTTATAGCTGCAGTTATAATACACTGTGTGCGGGGAGACAGGGGACCTCCTTACACCATAACCTTATAGCTGCAGTTATAATACACTGTGTGCAGGAGACAGGGGACTTCCTTACACCATAACCTTATAGCTGCAGTTATAATACACTGTGTGCAGGGAGACAGGGGACCTCCTTACACCATAACCTTATAGCTGCAGTTATAATACACTTGTGCGGGGAGACAGGGGACCTCCTTACACCATAACCTTATAGCTGCAGTTATAATACACTGTGTGCGGGGAGACAGGGGATCTCCTTACACCATAACCTTATAGCTGCAGTTATAATACACTGTGTTCGGGGAGACAGGGGACCTCCTTACACCATAACCTTATAGCTGCAGTTATAATACACTGTGTGCAGGGAGACAGGGGACCTCTTTACACCATAACTTATAGCTGCAGTTATAATACACTGTGTGTGGGGAGACAGGGGACCTCCTTACACCATAACCTTATAGCTGCAGTTATAATACACTGTGTATGGGAGACAGGGGACCTCCTTACACCATAACCTTATAGCTGCAGTTATATTACACTGTGTGCAGGGAGACAGGGGACCTCCTTACACCATAACCTTATAGCTGCAGTTATAATACACTGTGTATGGGGAGACAGGGGACCTCCTTACACCATAACCTTATAGCTGCAGTTATATTACACTGTGTGCAGGGAGACAGGGGACCTCCTTACACCATAACCTTATAGCTGCAGTTATAATACACTGTGTGCGGGGAGACAGGGGACCTCCTTACACCATAACCTTATAGCTGCAGTTATAATACACTGTGTGCGGGGAGACAGGAGACCTCCTTACACCATAACCTTATAGCTGCAGTTATAATACACTGTGCGCGGGGAAACAGGGGACTTCCTTACACCATAACTTATAGCTGCAGTTATAATACACTGTGTGCGGGGAGACAGGGGACCTCTTTACACCATAACCTTATAGCTGCAGTTATAATACACTGTGTGCGAGGAGACAGGGGACCTCCTTACACCATAACCTTATAGCTGCAGTTATAATACACTGTGTGCGGGGAGACAGGGGACCTCCCTTACACCATAACCTTATAGCTGCAGTTATAATACACTGTGTGCGGGGAGACAGGGGACCTCCTTACACCATAACCTTATAGCTGCAGTTATAATACACTGTATGCGGGGAGACAGGTGACCTCCTTACACCATAACCTTATAGCTGCAGTTATAATACACTGTGTGCGGGGAGACAGGGGACCTCCTTACACCATAACCTTATAGCTGCAGTTATAATACACTGTGTGCGGGGCGACAGGAGACCTCCTTAAACCATAACCTTATAGTTGCAGTTATAATACACTGTGTGCGGGGAGACAGGGGGCCTCCTTACACCATAACCTTATAGCTGCAGTTATAATACACTGTGTGCGGGGCGACAGGAGACCTCCTTAAACCATAACCTTATAGTTGTAGTTATAATACACTGTGTGCGGGGAGACAGGGGACCTCCTTACACCATAACCTTATAGTTGCAGTTATAATACACTGTGTGGGGAGACAGGGGACCTCCGTACCTTATTATACAGAGGAGAAGACACAGAAGCGATGCAATGTGTGCCTTGGCTGTGCCAGGGCTGAGCTGGATTGTGAGTGTGTTCTATTCTACAACATACAGATATTTACCTATATCTATAACATCTAACACCAGAAATGTTGATTGTCTTTGTTCGTTTTACATATATCCCTCGGATGAGTATATCACACAGTAGGCAGCCTATGCATTCCAAATGTTATGGACTATATCTCCCATGATGCTTTGCTTGCAGTAAGAGTATTATGGGGACTGTACATTAATACACAATATATTTGTTTTGAATATTTTTATTGTGTGCATAATATAAAGTCATACATCAGATGAGTTTGTAGTAAAGCAAGTGTTTGCCCACGCAGGGGCTCAGATATTAGTTTAACGCTGCACATACATTTGGTTGCCTGCGCAGAGGCGGAGTTGTCTTAACTTGCGTTTTTGTTCACAGGTGGTTGCTTTGTGTTTTATGCTCTTATGTATCGTGTTGCCTTATTAGTTCAATTATAGCGTTAAGTATGTGTTTTATATTAACTAGTGTATGTCAGTGCTGCGTGTTTGCTAGTTGGTAAATGCACATTGTCTCCTATACAGAGGCAAATTAATCAGCTTGCTAAGTAGAGTCAGGCGATAAGCAACAATCTGCGTTACAGAAACTTTTTTCTACTTTCATCATTAGGAGCACATTTGTTTGCAGTCTGCTGCCTTAAGGGATAACAGAGCTGTTTGGATATCAGGTTTACGGTACTAAGCGGAAATTAATCAGCTTGCTAATTATAGTCAGACATTAAGCAACAATCTAAGCTACAAAAGCTTTTTCAACTGTCAGCATAAGGAGCATATTTGTTTGCAGTCTGCTGCCTTAATAGATAATAGAGCTATTTGGATATCAGGTTTACAGCAATAAGCGACTGTACCGTCTATCATGTGGCAGTCAGTGATCAAATATGCTATCAAACCGCACTTTCCCCTGGTAATTCAAAAACAGCATCATATTAGCGAAATAGATACGAACTGAATGCAGCTGTTAAGACACACGTACGAGCTATCCATTGAAAACTTATTCGCATTAAAACGGCATTAACTATAATCATGAATAAAAGCCCCTGAGTAATCTTTATATATATCTGGGCTTATGTGAGGAACTTCTCAAGTGTCCAGAATTGCACATGAGCTTGCTTATAGGTGTGGGGGAGTGTCTTTAACTATGTGAATTAGCCCGCGGGTGGTTGTCCCATAGAAGCCGCAGTAAGTGCCATATGAGCAGCGGCTATGCAGGTGATAAAACCTAACTGTTTTACGCCCGTGTGGCTCAGGTATTTAATCGAAGCAGGTCTTTGCTATGGGCAAGCTTTATACAGTTTAGAGTGTAATAAACATTATGTAACCTCAGTGAACAAATGCCTCAGGGGGCAATTCTAAGCAAGAAACTATATACTTATTCACATTAAAACATCTTAATTATCTAATAGTATAGACGCTATATTACTTATCAATCTGATACCAGCGGTAACTATTGGTGTAGTATGTAAGCCATGTCGTGAAGTTAGGGTCTGAGTATCTTATGTTGCAGTTCGGTTATTAGACAAGCTCTAATTAACGGCATTAGGCGTATGCCCTCCGGGGCTCTTTGGCGTGGGATGTCGTCCTGTGTGACAGTCCCAGGTCTCACATGCCTCTGCTACAGCACAGTCCCAGGGTTGCCGAACCTCCTTCCGTCTTCTCCCCGCCTACTCCAGTCCGCTGGCTGCGTCCTCCACTGTGCCGTGGGCACCCAAGGGCTGAGGCCGTCCACTCGACCCCACCACAAAGTCTGTGGCCCGCCCGCCCTCTGCACCTCCCCAACACCGTGTCGTTCCACACAGAGTGTGTTCCCCCAAGTCTCTCCCGCTGTCGGCCTCACTCTTGGGGCCGGTATACGTATCTCACGGCCACCGGTCCGCCGGAAGGGCAGCACACTCCTGCCCCACAGGGCTCGCGGCAGCGGGGACATAGCTCTCCGGGGACCCCCATACCCGGATGCCGGGGTACTCACTGCTCCAGCGGGTGCAGGGTAAGCGCGAAGGTTCCATCCGGCGTCAGCTTCACCTGTGCCTGTATGAGCAGTTCATGCCAGACCCCCCTAGCGAGTGCGCTGTTCCGCCTCACCCTCTGGGCCCCCACCAGCTCATAGTTCTCCTTTGTCATGGTGCACTTTCTCCATCTTGTCTGCCTCTTTAGTCCCTATGGTCCATTTTCCTGGTGGGCCCCATCCTGGCAGCCTTTGCCAGTGTAGGGGTGCAGAATGGTGCTCTCCCCGTGAGGGTCCAAGCCCTCTTGCAACCGATCTGGGTGCCTCCTCGGGTGAGTGTTTCAGCCCCTCCGCGGGCACCTCTAATGTTGCTGGCTGGCTGAGTGTCATGCAGCCGGTGCCAGTGCAGGCGGTCGGCATCCGGACCGCATGGGGACCCCCGCTGCGGCCCGTGCCTCCGCCTGGAGGCCGAGATATCCCCCGCCGGCCAAAAAAGGGGGGGGGGGCAGGGCCGTGCCCCGGGCCGCATATCTCCCCCTGTCGAGGTGTCTATAGTGGGACGCCACTGTTCTCTGCTCCGCAGCGCCGTGTTGCCTGTAATGGCCGCCGGTATTCTGGCACTCTGCCTCGTGTAGGCCGGGCCCGGCCCTCTCTGCTTGCCTGGCTTGCGGTGGGCATCGTGCAGGTATCGGGGGTAAGCTGGTGCCGTTCTCTGTTTGAATCTGGCGGAGTATAGCATAGTTAGGCAGTCTGGGGTGATTGCTTTAGTGCCTTTTTTATCCGCTTAGTGCAGGAGCTCATGTTAATGGCGTCCATTCGGCCCGGCGGCCCGGCCCCGCCCCTACACAATATATTTGTATTGTTTAGGTTTACATAGTATCATGTCCAGTGTATACCTATTAACTGTTTGTTGTTGTTCTAATGTTAAATATTAACTTTACCATTTTATTATAATATTGCACTTATCTTGTGTTTTTGCACACAGCACTTTATTTAGAAGTTTTACACGACTTTGTATTTATTTGTATTATAGGAGATGCAGTACACAATATCCACAGTGCTGAAGCTTGCGTACTCCTGGAGTATGTGATACATAAGCTTTGAAAAATAGTGAAACAAGTTTTAAAAAAAGGTTAATGCATGTTATAAGTGATTTTCAATGTTTTATTTTCAATGAGGTTATTTCTAACGAAGGTACAGTTCCCTTCGCTGAACAGATATTGCTTTTTGGCGAGGAGAGAGAAGTTCAGATTGTGAGTTTGTCCGACTCAGGGATCTACGTGGAGAGATCACCAGATAGACCAAGTGTTTTATTCTGATTGCATCCAGCTATCACCATTACTCTAAGAGCCGGCGTCCACCAAGTCCTCCCAGAAGCCATACTGCCCCCTTCTGATAGTCTGGTTTTTGATTTTGTGATGATGGGAGCTTTCAAAATGGAGTCCGTCACGCTACCCCAATACATATTGGCTGAGAGTTCTGCAGGGTTTCTTCCATGGTCACACAAGGTCTGGTATGTAACCCATTATTTAAACCCGCTGCTTTCCCCCGCTCGTTACTGTTGGGCACATTGCGTTTATTTATGGCGACACAGAACGAGACACATTAAACGCCCTTTCACCCATCCATAGCACAAAAAGCAGGTCAGAGATCAGCCAGTTGACTGTTCCTCAAAGACACTAGCGTACATTTTTCTCACCTTGTTCTGCGTGTGATTTCTCCATGACGTCAGTCGGCAGTGTACTCGTTTTTAGGCTGAGTTTTGCATTTTTTTTCTTGCCAGTATAATGAGTTGTGGTTTGCAGTTTACTTCCTGCTCATGCTAGAACATTGCAATTAAAACCAGGCTGGATGTCTTGATTCCTCCGAGACTGGGTATGCAGGCATCGATTGGTGACAAATGGACCTTAATATTACCAAACCAACAGGATCAGACTATCCGCAAGGTAGGTATTCTGCAACTAATCAGATGTATGAAATAATCGAGCATCTTAGGGTTTACTCAGTAAAACTAACCAGCAGATTGCAGTGATTAGACAGAAATTGCTGAATTAAAACACATTCTCCATGTATGAAGTGACCCTGTGCTAGGGCAGCTTAGAAAAATAAAGTGGCAATGCTGGTGGCTCTGGCAAAGCCCTCAAACCTCAGACCATCAATGAATCTATGTCTGATACATTAAATTCAGCTGATCAGTGGGAACAATTATGGAAAATCAATTCTGCAAGAATGCATTAAAAATTACTACATTTCCCAAGAGCCTTTGGCCTTAAGAGACCTAATAATACAATGTGACAGATTAGGCGAATTTGTGCCATAGCAGGCAATAGTGTACAAAGGAGCTTGCAATCTAATGATCTAAAGGGTGACCCACTCTAGGAAGCTGTAATCCGGTATAATAATGGGATAAACGCATTCAATGTATCAATAAATTGCATAACCCTACTCAACAAAAGCTTACATTACAGCAAAATAGACGACAAAGCTGAGATCTGAGCAGAAGAGCTTGTAATTTAATGTTATTATTAAATCTGTCCAGAAGAGTTTACAATCTATGGTTATGATGAGATCAATCCAGCAGAGCTTACAATCTAGTGTTATATTTGGTCAGAAGAGCTTACCAAATATAACATATGGTTATGATATCTGGTCAGAAGAGCTTACAATCTATGGTTTTGATGAGATCCATCCAGCAGAGTTTACAATCTAGTGTTATATTTGGTCAGAAGAGCTTACAATCTATGGTTATGATATCAGGTCAGAAGAGCTTACAATCTATGGTTATGATGATATCCATCCAGCAGAGCTTACAATCTAGTGTTATATTTGGTCAGAAGAGCTTACAATCTATGGTTATGATATCTGGTCAGAAGAGCTTACAATCTATGGTTATGATGAGATCCATCCAGCAGAGCTTACAATCTATGGTTATGATGAGATCCATCCAGCAGAGCTTACAATCTATGGTTATGATGATATCCATCCAGCAGAGCTTACAATCTAGTGTTATATTTGGTCAGAAGAGCTTACAATCTATGGTTATGATATCTGGTCAGAAGAGCTTACAATCTATGGTTATGATGAGATCCATCCAGCAGAGCTTACAATCTATGGTTATGATGAGATCCATCCAGCAGAGCTTACAATCTATGGTTATGATGAGATCCATCCAGCAGAGCTTACGATCTACAATCTAGTGTTTTCAAGCATTGTAGGTTAAGACCCTGTGAGCCATGGTATACCTGCAGTGAAGCACAGAGGATTCCCCAATATTATTGTGAGTGTACACCTACAGATTTCCATAATTAAAATGAACCTTTTTACCAGAGTAGCACAGCTCTGTGGCAGAGTTAGCATGGTGGTGAGGCAGGAGAGCCCTGTGTGAGTGGGATGTCTGACAGAATAATGAGTGATTTATGTGTGAATTAATAAGTGAGAAATGTGTTTAATTTTACCCAGTCAGCATTACATCAAATTAATGAGGGTGGAACGGAAAGAAACACACCGTAGAATGTGATAGAATTGTGCAAATAGTTGAAAAATGTTATTTTCATACCACACAAAAATAGAGGAGCATAATACCAAATCCCAGAATGGTACCTGGTACACGGTAACGTGGCACTTACTCATAGACGATCTGTTGTAGTTTTCATAGTTTACTTTAACTACTTCGTTATTTTTTTAATCAGAACACAACAATCGTTCTGAAAATGTGAAAATATTCCTATTGCAGACTTGTGATCTCTCTTCTTTTATAGTCTTACATCTTTTTATCCACTTTGTCTTGTAGAGTTCCCAACGGTTTTCTTCACAACTTTCAAAGCCATGTCTATAGAGAGTGACGATGTCCCACCCTCTAGCCAGCCTAGCCATTCTGAAGAGGCTACCAAGGAGGCCGGTGCTGGACCTCTGGTAAATATATCATTATTTAATATCACTATGCTGTTTTCTTTAATGTCTTTCATGTTGTTTGTGATGAAATGCCAGCATTATAAACACTGCAGATCAGTCTAGTGGTTATGATTCAAAGAGGCTTTGGGTGGAGTTCCTGTGTGAGCATGTTTTGGCCACAAACAAGGCTCACTCGTACTCATTGACCACTTGCTCTTCAGCTACCATGATGATATGAACACTATACTTCCTCATTATGAACCAATTATATCCAATGACAGGCTGAGGGGACCAGTGCCTCAGCTCTTCATTGCCTTTCATGGAGGGCCATCTGATGGTCACCTGGTGGAAGCAGGGGATGAATGGCGTGGGTGACAACTGAGAATAGCGGAGATGTTCACTAGGATTTAAGGGGGCAGAGGGACAGTTGCTGTAATAACCCAGGGAGGACTTTATTACCAATGGGATTAGCATTTTGATCCTATCTGGTGTTAACAATAGGCAGGAAATAAAAGACCAGGAAACAGGTTTAATGAATGTAACATGGAGGCAGTCATGCTGTTAGACAGAACGTGGTGTTATCTAAAATTGGAATCCGGTGTAGCACTGTGAAAGATCCAATGGCCAGCCTAGTACATTGTGGTGGAGGACCACTGTCTCCAGATAAAAACCGAAATAGTAAAGAATCCAAGGGCTCAACGGGATAGGAACGTAACTGTAGGTTTATTGGAAACTGAACAAAAAAATAAAAATACAAAGTTTCGGCACAAAGCTTTAATCGTGATATTGTTGTGTTCCTGTTTCGTGCCTACACTCCTGAGCCGACGGATTCTTTACTATTGTTATCTAATTAGCAATAGATCGGACTTGTATTAGCGCAGTAGCAGCCTATGTAGCAGTCAGGGCGGGACACCCGTATAAAGATTTCACAAGAAGAATGTCTACGTAGCAAGGAGAGAGTCCTCCAGCACACTCCGACTAGGCACAAGCGATTATTGCTAATAATCTAATGTGATAGGGATTTCACATGTTGTGGTAGAATAAGATGGAGAAAATGGAGAAGGGCAGATCGGGAAGAAGAGGGAATTCACGTGCGATATCGAACAATGCTAGAGAGAGGAAAATGCAATCACTGCAGAGGCTCAGGGGCCGATTAGACACACACCAAGTCTGCCAGCCAACTGGAACTGGACGTAAAAGTGCCTATTTACTTTCCAGGTTTTGGTTTTAAATTAATCAAGATATAGGGAGCATAAGGAAAGGCAACATTAGAAGTGAGCTAAAGATTTCCTGGCTGATAGGTCTCGTGAGATGAACGCAAGATCAGCTGAACTAAATAATCGTCATTGAGGAGACAGAGACAGGAAGATCAGCGACTTGATGGAGGTGCTGAAACAATGGAGAATGAAAGCCAACAGCTGAGGTCGGATGTCGTGCCGCCATTTCTCGGCCATCTCCAGCATGCTATGAGTGCTGATAATGGACGCAAACTATGCACAGATTTAAACAAACACTTTATTTTAGGAATAGAAAAATTGTAATGGATCACCTGGCACCCCGACTGGTACCTCCGTTGAAGGATGATCTTAGCGCTTCTTGAGGACCCCAAGCACTCTAGCAACCACCGCAGGCCGAACCTCTCTTCCTTCAAAGCGAAGCAGGAACAAGCCTTTACAAGAGTTTAGGAGTGATAAAAGCAAGGGAATATGCAGAGTATAGCAATCCCTTGTAGCAGATTCCCCCAATTAGAGACAGGACTCCAAATAGAGGGTGAATTAGAACTGTATAAAACTTAAATTTACTTGGGACTAGCCCATATGGTCATTACATTGCCATTGCTGTGAACACTCGATAAAATTACAAACAGTCAAATCATAGCAGGCAACATACAGTGACTTATTATAACATAATTACATATTTATAAATGGGTGGGAAAGACCATAATTAACACAAAATGTCTCTCCTGCATGCAGAATTAGCAATATGCAAATCTACCCGAATATGCAAATTACCAGTCTTGCTATTCAGGTAGTGCATATTACTGTTGCTACCAACAGAGGGCACTGCACAAGCTCCATAGCCAAATCCACCTAGTTGGTAGCAATCCTCAGCAGTACAGGAGAGCAGGCAATACATCCCAGGGGCCATAGTCACATGGCAGGAGGCTGGCAATCAGTCTTCTCCAATGCCCAGTGGCGAGGCTGGTTCCGCCACAAAGATTTATTCCTAACACTATAATGTCCCTCTGCCCCCAGCTTCCCAGCATCCATGAAATGGTTAAAAAAAACTTTTTTCACTTACCTGCTTCCAGCGTGGATGTCCCTCTGCGCTGGGTCACTCTCCACTACCCAATGCTTTTGTATGGGGATTTACTTGAAGCTGTATGTCCTCATGCAATGCGTTAAACTCAGCAGGAAGCACCTGTCTGGTAACTCTGCAATGTAAAGCAGTTTCTCTAATACTGGAATGTTTTATATTGTGGGACTTAGGAGAGATGAAGGGGTCTGGGTGTCTATAGTGTCCCTTTAACATTACTCGGAGTGTCGCTGCTACAAGTGCAGCAATGTGCTATATCTCTTATTAGAATGCTGCACATACAGACTCTATCACCACAAACACTTCCAAGTCACAGACGTGGTCATGGTGCTTTGAGTAACCCTTTAACTTTGTGCTATCATTGACTAACTTCCCTGCTTACCAATGGAGTATGACTACGTCTTATTGCATTCTGGGGTTTTCATTTACACCTTGCACTGACACCATCATAAGACTCAGCATTACATATATTATTTATTTAAAGGGACACTATAGTCACTAGAGCAACTTTAGCTTAAAAGG
>OW240924.1:5311455-5331759 GCA_933207985.1 Pelobates cultripes | reverse complement strand
GATCATTGGTTCTAAGGTAGTCGGGTGCGGTGATGGTTGTGAATTCGCTAGGACGGAGGAACCCGTAAAAGGTGCTGTTTTGATAGTTAATATTAGTGACCCTGTATAGTATATAACATATATAATAATAACAATAACATGTTATATAGTATACGGGGTCAGTAATATTACATATAGTGTTATATACTATACAGGGTCAGTAATGGTGGTGTTATTATATGTTATATACTATACATTGTCAGTAATATTATATATAGTATTAATTTATAATTATTATGTTATATACTATACAGGGTCAGTAATATTATATATAGGGCCGGGGCAGTATGTTATACAGGGTAATATTAGTTGAGGTATAGAGAGGTGCTGTGTGTGGTGCATTGGTTGAGGTATAGAGAGGTGCTGTGTGTGGTGCATTGGTTGAGGTATAGAGGGGTGCTGTGTATGGTACATTGGTTGAGGTATAGAGAGGTGCTGTGTGTGGTGCATTGGTTGAGGTATAGAGAGGTGCTGTGTGTGGTACATTGGTTGAGGTATAGAGGGGTGCTGTGTGTGGTACATTGGTTGAGGTATAGAGAGGTGCTGTGTATGGTACATTGGTTGAGGTATAGAGAGGTGCTGTGTGTGGTACATTGGTTGAGGTATAGAGGGGTGCTGTGTGTGGTACATTGGTTGAGGTATAGAGGGGTGCTGTGTGTGGTACATTGGTTGAGGTATAGAGGGGTGCTGTGTGTGGTACATTGGTTGAGGTATAGAGGGGTGCTGTGTGTGGTACATTGGTTGAGGTATAGAGAGGTGCTGTGTGTGTGGTACATTGGTTGAGGTATAGAGGGGTGCTGTGTGTGGTGCATTGGTTGAGGTATAGAGAGGTGCTGTGTGTGGTACATTGGTTGAAGTATAGAGAGGTGCTGTGTGTGTGTGTGGTGCATGGTTGAGGTATAGAGAGGTGCTGTGTATGGTACATTGGTTGAGGTATAGAGAGGTGCTGTGTGTGGGTACATTGGTTGAGGTATAGAGAGAGGTGCTGTGTATGGTACATTGGTTGAGTTATAGAGGGGTGCTGTGTGTGTGTGGTGCATTGGTTGAGGTATAGAGAGGTGCTGTGTATGGTACATTGGTTGAGGTATAGAGAGGTGCTGTGTATGGTACATTGGTTGAGGTATAGAGAGGTGCTGTGTGTGGTACATTGGTTGAGGTATAGAGGGGTGCTGTGTGTGGTACATTGGTTGAGGTATAGAGGGGTGCTGTGTGTGGTGCATTGGTTGAGGTATAGAGAGGTGCTGTGTGTGGTACATTGGTTGAAGTATAGAGAGGTGCTGTGTGTGTGTGGTGCATTGGTTGAGTTATAGAGAGGTGCTGTGTATGGTACATTGGTTGAGGTATAGAGAGGTGCTGTGTATGGTACATTGGTTGAGGTATAGAGAGGTGCTGTGTATGGTACATTAGTTGAGGTATAGAGCTTGTTTTAAGGTTACAGGAGGTGTGCCCTGGTGCCCACCTTGTCCTCTGCATTGTAAGTAGTCACGGTATTTTTAAATGGTTTGTGTACTTACCTGGGTCCGTCTGTTAGTAGCCGCGCCTCCTAGAGAACCAGAAGTTCCGTCAGAACTCGTGAGCAGAGCGCTGTGTTGTGGCTGAGTGTCAGCTGACCTCTCTGGCGTTCGTAAGTGTTAGAATCCAGGGGTTAAACCGGGGTGCGGTGTCTGGTAGATCCTTGGTAAGATGTAAAAATGTCCAACAGCGTACAGGCTGTTTGGTGGAGGGGGCCTGGTACCAGGGCACTCCTGTATTGGTTATGGTGAAACGTGTGTTAATTTAATGATTGCCTTTTGGACATCCTGGCATTCTTTATTTTCATTATTCTTAATGGAAAACAAGGGGTGCAAACTTTATAAGCATTACTTATTCTGGCAGGTGATTCTATGGATCAACTACTTATTTAAAAAAAAAAAAAAAAAATCCAGCGCACCCCCTAAACAGCAACTTTGGTGTTGATTTTGTAAGTTTTATTAAAAACACCCAATCAAGGCAAAAAATAATGTTGGTTTAGTTACAGTATATGATCATACATTGCATTAGCCTGCCCCATATCAATGTACCCCATCTTTGGCAGGTCCTACACTAACAGCCTAATGTCTGCTCTTATGAGATTAACCCACTTACTTGTACTTACTTGTACTTCTCTGCAGTACAAGGCTAAATAGGGTCCTGGGATGAGATAGCTTTTTGTTGCACATTCCCCCAGTCTTCTATCCCCACCTTGAATTCATGCCCTCGTTTAGTTTTTCTTGCACTTTTTGTCCTACGTAAGAAGACGTGTTTGAGCCTTACAAAATATCTGTGTGCATTAGAATAGATTCTCGCTGTTTCCCATATAGGAACAGAATGGCTGCACTTTTCTATTGCCATTTCAGAGTTAATTTAATTTGTATTTGCTTCCAAATGAACCACGTTGGTTTCTTATGGTGTGTGATGGGGATACATCCTGCTTGCTATAACAGGTGGGAGAGGATCCTGAAACACGTCAGCTTAATCAACACGTGCATTCTGGGTGAAAAATAGCAGACTGCTTTTTACGACCAAGCGTCTTTTACTTCCAGGGTCTCGCAGCCAAATGTACCTTGGATCACATGGCATTGGTGTGTGTTTAAAAGAGAGCCAGGCAAGGATCCGTCATACGAAATGCCACCCAGTATCGCTATGTTTTTAAAGCAGCGGCCGTTTGTGCTGACACTAAGTGATGGTATTGGTAGATATGTCCACATTAATTCTTATTCTTCGGATACAGTGTGATTCGATATTTATTTTCCTTTTGGATTGACATGCCCAACTTCTTAAATATGACTGAAATCCCAGCTCTTGAATGGGCAACTCTCGCACAAAAGACGATTGCTGTAACTGTGACGTTCTATTTACTTTATCTAATCAGAATGCATAGATAGATTTGGGTGAGTGGTGGCTACTTCAGTGCTATGCTGTGGCTTCCCATTCATAGACCTTTTATAATGGAAGGGGGGTTGTTTTGGTTGGGGCTGTACCCCTTTTATATCTTCCCATAATCCCCAGTTTCTATGATATTTAAATGTAGTTATATCATTAGTTTTTGGGCTTTCTCCTCGTTAGCTGCCCTAGGCTTGCAAGATGTGTGGCACCCAGCCACGTTTCTGAGAAATATTGAAACTTTTCCATCTTCCAGCCCGGCACCTTGTGTAACATACACTCCTCAAGGTAACGAATATTGCATTCAGCATGAAATTGAATGTATTTTTAACCTCGTTATGATTACCGACCAGGTAGAATACTTGATTATTATTTTTTTGGTAAATGAGGAATTAAATTTTTGTTTGTAGGCTGGAAAAGCATGATCGGAGTTGTAGCTTTATTAGAGGCGGGGTCAGCCGGTGACCTTTCAATCATTTAGTTTTTCTCGATTTTGTTTATTTAATATGTATTCTTTTTTCTCAGTGGTTTTCTGTAATCCTGTTCTCTAAGTTGTACTGAGTTACTGCAGAGGTTAAGGTAACTAGGAGAAAGGTGAACTTTGGGGTCCCCTCACATTCACACGGTTGGATCACTGTGTTTTCTTTGTTTATATGTCGGCATCTCAGGAGGCTGGTATATTTTGGACCTGCTGAGAGCAGTGTTTTGTCACCGCACATCCAGCTATGGACAGACTGTGACCTGGCGTTACACAGCGGGTGCCAATCAGAGGTACTCGCCAGCAGTTTGTTAGAGATCTGTCTTCCCAGGACACCCGCCTTCTGAAAATACGCCTGCGATTTATGGGATTTTATCGGGTATGCCTTACCGCAAAGTATACACGTATTAAATAAAAGGAACTGTACGTTTCCCAAGCCATACCCCCAAGAAACAGTGTCACCGAGCAGTGATGACGAACAAATCGACCCCCCCCTAGAAGTAGAAATGGTAGGCTAGTAAAATATGCTATGCTTTGTTCTATATATATAGGGGCTCGGTGTGTCCTGCCGGGATGGATTGGGAAACGTTCATTACGTTCTCTCGTCGTGATTTTACATTATTTTGGCAGCAAAGCTTGGTGAGAGTCGTAGTTCCAAAAAGGCTGAAGAAGTTTCTCCCCCACCCTGTTGGTAGGGATAAATAATGTAAACCTTTGGCATCTTATAACATGGTTGTGATGGTTTGTGTTTGGGTATATTGTGGGGGTTCAGCCACCGGTCAGGTTATCTTTATTGGGGTTTTATGCTTCCAACGGGCATTTCTAATCATTTCTACGCACAATTGCCTGACCTCAGTGGTGTGAGATGGTCTCTTCTGTCTGTGCTTAGAGAGATATAGAAAGATCTTATTCTGAATTCCTAAACATGCTCGCCTCGGCTTGTCCCCTTCTGTGATGTCCTGTGACAGGCAGCTATGGTTTATGTGCAGTGTGCTAGAATAACACGTATTCAGACTGCTTATCCTGGATTATGTCCAGTGCAGTGCCCTTATCTCTTATCTCTATGGAAGCATAGCTGTTATTCTGCAGAGAGCAGACGTGTCCTAACCGCCTGTAATTTAATAGTCTAATGAACCTGCTGTATATCTCAATCCCACGCCATTGTGTATATACAGCATGCAGGCATTTACTCATCTGTTACTAGACCCTCCCGTTTTAATACATGGCTGCCCTGGGAGTTCAGATTTAACACATTCTATAATCGGTAGGCTCGTAATCATTTTATTACAAGGAAACGATCAGCTCCAAACTTGCAGCCAATCCTGGCGATTCTATCATTTTTAATGCTAGTGCTGTACACAATGACTGACAGAGCATTATGTAATAAAGCATTTCATTCATGAAAAGCCATAAATGAAACCGTTCTGCTTTTGTTAGCTTCCGGTACAGTTAACTGTTTTTTTTCATGAGTTTACTCCAGCTGTCAATCTAATTGTAATCTCTGAAAACGGTTCCATTAATCTGGGTTTAGAATTGGGTAACGCATGTAGTAAGTCTTGCTGAAATGGGTCAGATCTGTAACGCGGAATGTATTGATGTAACTCCTTCCTGTTACGTTATGTTACAGAATGTGTAGCGACTGCACTCATCGTGTTGATCGCAGCACTCCCTTTGGTGTCAGCATTGTCTGTCTCTGGCATAGCTTGCATGCTTGATTCTTTTTGTGTCTCTTTGCCAACTTGTTACTAAATAATCCTAGAATTCAACTCCTCTGAGAATCGATAACATTGTATAGTATCTCGGAGACTCTGTTGGTCTAGATGGTTGGTTTAAAAGCTCACTATATCTGTGCTCGGACCTGTTTCCCTTTTTTCTAGGGACTGGCTGAATACTATCAAGAGGTCAGTATCCCGGAGCTGTGGGTCCTGCAGCAGCGGGATCTATATGTGTTCTGTCATGGAGGACTCCTGTTAGTACTAGCCACATACATTATACACACCTGATACAGCTGGTAGGCCTGCGTGTACATGCGTGGCCCAGTAGTAGGGGCTGATGTGGCCGTCTGGCGGGTTTGGAGGAAGGGGCGCCGTTACCACACGCATTGTAATGTATTTGTTCTGCAGCCTGTCTTGTTAAAGTATACATTAAGAAAACATAGGGTTTGCCTCTTCCCCTCTTCGTCCTGGCTGTTAATTTTCTGTCTGTCTGTTTTGGCTGAGCGTTGGTGCAGGCAGCTAAGAATATACAGCAGCTGCTCAATTGGCAGGCTACACAGGCTCTCTGGTGATTAAACAAGGGATGTATCATGGTTTGATGTTAAAGCACTGTGTGGCCTGCTATGAGTACAGGTGAGAGTCTGTGCTCAGTGATTTGATCCATGCCTCGTACAGTAAGGGGCGGTGGGCTCTGATAGCTACCGAGTAATGATTAATAGCCGCTGTTCTCCTTGCCCTGTGTGTGTCCGGGGATTGTTTTTACCCAGTGGATGAAGTTGTATAGTGTTTAGCATGGCCGTATTGCTTCCACACCTTCACATACTTTCTCCGTCCGGTACGATTTGCTAAAGGTGGTAAATGTTAGTAGATTTTAGGAGTCCGTTCTGTGAACCTAGAAAGCTTCAGCTCAGGCTGGTGGAGCTCATTCTTGCAGTTCTGGTAGGTGTTTAGAGTTTCTCCCTGACTGGATTTTATTAGGTGTATATCTCTCATATTGTGGACATTACAAGGTAATCTGAGGCCACAGGTGTGGCAGTATTTGCTCCGAAATGTTACAGCAGGTGCCAAGAGGGAGAATTTTACATTAAAGGTGGCTTTGTAAAGTTACACACCCATTTCCACCTTCATAAATCTGCTTGTAGTATGATGACTGAGTAAATGCCTTAACGTGTCAACGCATGAGACGGACTACTTGCAGACTTGCTCAAATCCCGCAGGAGTCACTGTATGTACCCATCTCTATTGGCTAAAACTCCATCCTCGCCTTAACTGGGATAGGACATTCCTCTGTGCTGACCCAAATCCCACAGTCACTGTACGTACCCATCTCTATTGGCTAAAACTCCATCCCCGCCTTAACTGGGATAGGACATTTCTCTGTGCTGTGTGCCGAGTACACACTGGATGTAGGATGGTGGAGCAGGGGGGCTGTGTGGTGAGTACAGCCTCGCTGTGGATGTAGGATGGTGGAGCAGGGGGGCTGTGTGCAGAGTACAGTCCCGCTCTGGATGTAGGATAGTGGAGCAGGGGGGCTGTGGGCCGAGTACAGTCCCGCTCTGGATGTAGGATGGTGTAGCAGGGGGGCTGTGGGCCGAGTACAGTCCCGCTCTGGATGTAGGATGGTGTAGCAGGGGGGCTGTGTGCCGGGTACAGCCCCGCTCTGGATGTAGGATGTAGCAGGGGGACTGTGTGCCGGGTACAGCCCCGCTCTGGATGTAGCAGGGGGACTGTGTGCCGTGTACAGCCCCGCTCTGGATGTAGGATGATGGAGCAGGGGGACTGTGTGCCGGGTACAGCCCCGCTCTGGATGTAGGAGGATGGAGCAGGGGGACTGTGTGCCGGGTACAGCCCCGCTCTGGATGTAGGAGGATGGAGCAGGGGGACTGTGTGCCGGGTACAGCCCCGCTCTGGATGTAGGAGGATGGAGCAGGGGGACTGTGTGCCGGGTACAGCCCCGCTCTGGATGTAGGATGATGGAGCAGGGGGACTGTGTGCCGGGTACAGCCCCGCTCTGGATGTAGGGTAGTGGAGCAGGGGGGCTGTGTGCCGAGTACAGTCCCGCTCTGGATGTAGGATGGTGTAGCAGGGGGGCTGTGTGCCGGGTACAGCCCCGCTCTGGATGTAGGATGTAGCAGGGGGACTGTGTGCCGGGTACAGCCCCGCTCTGGATGTAGCAGGGGGACTGTGTGCCGTGTACAGCCCCGCTCTGGATGTAGGATGATGGAGCAGGGGGACTGTGTGCCGGGTACAGCCCCGCTCTGGATGTAGGAGGATGGAGCAGGGGGACTGTGTGCCGGGTACAGCCCCGCTCTGGATGTAGGAGGATGGAGCAGGGGGACTGTGTGCCGGGTACAGCCCCGCTCTGGATGTAGGAGGATGGAGCAGGGGGACTGTGTGCCGGGTACAGCCCCGCTCTGGATGTAGGATGATGGAGCAGGGGGACTGTGTGCCGGGTACAGCCCCGCTCTGGATGTAGGGTAGTGGAGCAGGGGGGCTGTGTGCCGAGTACAGTCCCGCTCTGGATGTAGGATGGCGGAGTAATGGTGCTGTCTTTTTGATGTGAAAGATTTACAAATGGCTGCTTTAAAACATGGCTGTTTTAAATGTGTGTTCATATTACCCAGCCATCTTGCATATTCATTGAAATATTCTACTGTTTAGAAAGAATGTGGCCTGCCTGCTGTCCCCCGGCTGGCTTTGATCATGAGCAATGTGGGTTTAATGCTGCTGACAGCATGCTGAGCCCTAACACTGAAATTGTTGATGTGTGTTCCCGCCGGCTCTGTTTTTTAACATAAAACTACACACTAATAGTGATAACCTAAACAATCCACCAACTCACGGTAAACTCTGACATACTGTTATATGCCAAACCAATATGTTGTGGATACAATAATGGGGCCGAAAATTGCCCTCAGTGAAACATACCAATATAGTGTATATAGAATGGAATCCCAACCCGATCTATAATAGTGATCGATTTAATCTGCACAATCTTTATTATGCTAAAAAAATTCAAATTCTATTGGTATGTTCTCGGTCGCGGATATATAATACCTCAACACAATTGTGTTTTTTTTATTTTTTTTGTTTTTTTTATGGTTACAAATAGTTTTCCCAGCATGCTACTGCAGCAGTCCGGTGTGATAGGAGTGAGTGATCAGGGCAGGGCTGTCTCATAACTGCTGTTCTCATTGTAAGACGGACCCTGCCAGCCAATATATTACTAGTGTGAGGACATCGCTCGCTCTGTCCTGTTGATATTTAGCTCAGTGGGTGCAGTGTTACCCATATGACTGCTGGCATAATCTGCACCCACTCTTTAGAACACTTAACAAAAATCTGCTTTGTACGAGTGATCTCAGTAAAATGTTCAGAGCACATTCATATTCATTAGCTGTTCAGGGTGACATTGAATGGCAGCCCAGTGCTGCAGGGCAGTGTATAGCGGCATTGAAATTAATGCTGGGACCGGTCTATCTAGACCTTTTATACATAGGGCAGGGCTTGTGTGCGCTTGGTCAGAGATGCACACAGTTGCCACGCTGAATTTCAGAAGATTTTATTTAATTATTTTGTCTGTCCATGAGAAATTCCATTTTTTCCACAATGCTTTTTACAGTTTAAACTGCCATATTATTACAGAGACAAATCATCGGGTGGCTTCTGAGAGACCTGCTTGTCTACAGGTGGTTCCTCGCAGATAACTTGTTGTAACGGCTACCAGGTAGTAAGGGGGTATCAGCCGTTGGAGACGTCCTTTTCCTGGCAAGCTGCTGTGTAGTAATGGAGTTCTTATTCCCATCCACGAAATCCAAGGTAGAGTCAGGCATACTGTAAACCGGAGCAGAGTAATGGTACAATAAACAAGACGAGGCTACGTTTTGAAGGGTCAAGCAGAACTGAGGTTTATTGACAAACATGGTACAACCCACACGTCTCCTCCCGTCAGATAAACATTTAACATAATTACAACAAATGCAATTTTACCCAAGTTCTGGATGTACCCCCAAAACCAGGGGGTACACCCTTAAATCCAGATAGCTCTTGTTCAGGGGAACAACATATCAAAAATTCAGCCCATTCGGTTAAAGCGTTCGGGAGTTATGGGTCTTTGACGTTTTGACCGACCGCACAGACTTTCTAGCCAAAAATAGTTCCACAAGTTTTGGCCTTGTGGTCGGTCCCCATTCGTGCATTGAAAACCCACGAAAATCTTGCCATCCACAGCTATCTTGATGTTCGCCGGAATCCCCATGCATAGTTTAATCTTTCTACCGAACGGCCGGCTGTTCGGTAGTTTCAGCACGAATCTACATTGTCATGGATGTCTCAGCGGTGTTCTCCTGTTTGCGTATCCGTTTTTAGTTCCACACGATTGATGGCAAAACACCGCTGTTTGTGAGTAAGATGGCCGCGAACACGTGTAAAGTCCCAAAATGGCGAACCTATACTTTACACAAAGGATTCGTGCTGAACCATGCGAACGGCTGTGCCGTTCACTTAACTTTACTTCAGGGTAGTCTGGTGTTCGGTAGTTTGGATTCGTTTTCTTGGGCAATTGTGGGTTCTCATAAACAGGCAAGTCGGTTCTTTTGTATATCCATGGTATGCAATTGTTAAAGGAGTCCAGGCAGAAATTGTAGTCCTGTTACACTTGTCCTGATTAGCTCTGTAATATGCCAGTTTGAAGCTAAATCATCCTTTGTACTGTGACTGCTCGCATGTGATGTGACTTTGAACAAACGTGGGAGTTACAATGTCTCAGTCCAGCAAGCGATTTCTGCAGCATATCAATCATATGATTCTGTACTTCTTCTCAGCCAATCGGAGCTTCTCGAAGTCCTGCACAATTCCTCTGTGTGGTTTCATGTCCCAGCACGCTCTGCTCACATGCAGGTTGTGTATCTCTACAGGTTAAAGGATCTTAACTTGTATAGCTTGGAGGAAAGACGAGACAGTGGGGATATGATAGAAACATTTAAATACATAAAGGGAATCAACACAGTAAAGGAGGAGACTATATTTAAAAGAAGAAAAACTACCACAACAAGAGGACATAGTCTTAAATTAGAGGGACAAAAGTTTAAAAATAATATCAGGAAGTATTACTTTACTGAGAGGGTAGTGGATGCATGGAATAGCCTTCCAGCTGAAGTGGTAGAGGTTAACACAGTAAAGGAGTTTGAGCATGCGTGGGATAGGCATAAGGCTATCCTAACTATAAGATAAGGCTAGGGACTAATGAAAGTATTTAGAAAATTGGGCAGACTAGATGGGCCGAATGGTTCTTATCTGCCGTCACATTCTATGTTTCTATATCTTGCTCCAAGGGACTTCTTTACCTGCCTAAACCATTAGCCGTGATCCCATGCAATATCTCCTGCCAATAATACTCATTGGGTAACATGACTACAGACTAACTTTAATCTGACCTGGAGGAAATGAAGAAGCAGTACAGATCTGTTTAATGTTTGTGTCTTCGGTGGTATTTGGGACAATATTCCCAGTGACATGTTATAAAATGTTCTCAAATGGTTAACTCTCTATTTTTTTTTTGTTTTTTTTTTTGGGGCAGATTGATGAGGTTCCAGAGCCTGCTGCAAAATCCGCTGCTAATAAATATCAAGTGTTCTTTTTTGGGACTCATGAAAAGTAAGTGAGAAAATTGCGTTTTAGTGGGGTTTGCTGGTATGTAACCGATGGTGGTGATGTGGTCTGTCTATTTACGATATGATACTGAAACCTTTAAAGAGATCTGACCATTGAAGGATCACTCCAGGCACCATGCACAATTATGGAGCAAGGGACTGTCAACTAAAGGTTTAATCCCCAAAGTCTTCAGTTCTGCCGCTTCCTGTCCAAGACTTTAATCAGGAAGATTGGGATCAGGTGCTGTGGTTAGGTTGCGAGCCATTTTTTGCTCTGTGTGAATGGAGAGCAAACTGATAGGCTAGGAGTGTCAGCAGGCTCTATCCGAGGTTTCCTGATTGAAGTCTTGGGAGAGCTGATGGGCGCTGCATTGAAGACTTTGGGTTTAAACTGTTCGCTGACAGTTTAACCCTTGAAGGTAAGCCAGCTCCCAGGACCTCTTCGCACCATAACAACTTCATTCCAAGTTATCCATTTAAATATCTCTTGGTTTCTCAGAGGGTGTGTTTGAAATATCTTTCTGCATGAGGCTGTATGGTTTCTGCAATCTCATTCACAGATAGATGCAAATAAAGATCACTCTCATGGGTTGTATGTGTGATAGTTTCAATTTGCCGAGCAGCAACACATTGGATGACGAGCTTTGGTGCTGGGGCTGAGAATACAAGATGGCGGGTCTGTGCAATACAACATTACATTTCTCCTCCTTCCCATCGGAGCCAGCCTGAGAGGTCTTTATCCACTAAGATAGTCTGGATGGTTTTGTAGATAGATCATGTGACATTTCGGTGGTGTCTCATTGTAAGGATCAAGCTGAAGATAAATAGAAAACCGTTAATGTAAGGATTCTAGTCATTTTTCCTTTCCTCCTGTTTTGTGTGTTTTCAGGGCGTACCTCGGTCCTAAAGATATCTTCCCTTACGAAGAGAGCAAGGAGAAATTCGGCAAAGCGAATAAAAGGAAAGGTTTCAGTGAAGGCCTCTGGGAGATTGAGAATAATCCCACAGTAAAAGCGTCTGGCTGCCAGGTAACACTGCACTTTAATTAACCAACACTATGTAAGGCGTTGTGATGAGCTTAGTGTTAAGAATACAAATCGGTGTCATATTTAAAGTGACAAGATTAACTTAACCCCCTCCAGGATTCTAGACACAGATTGCTTTCTTCAGAGTTCTGGTTTTATGATTTACATTGCAGGACTAAATGGGACAGGGACACTGCATCTAGATCACTTCAGTGAGATGAAGTGATCTGGGTGTCTATAGTGTCACTTTAAATGCAGGCTGAGAGATTTCCTCACATTTGGAATTTGTAGGCTTGGTTCTCATAAAAAGGGGAAACCAAATCGGCACAGTTCAGCACACATTGAGCTGAATACTCACTGGTCATATTAAATTATAAAAGAAACAGAGGAACTCCTTGTTCCCACATTTCATTCCTTATTAGTGTTACTAACTGTCCAGGTGGAGCGAAGGACCAAATAAGGACACTCTAGCTACTCGTTGGTCCAAGCCTCCCTCCTGCCCAATACATAACTGCCATCAGTTCCCCTTCTCCCACGCGCCCTCGGTTCCCCGGCTCCCACGCGCCCTCGGCTCCCACGCGCCCTCGGTTCCCCGGCTCCCACGAGAGCTGACCCTGCTTTACATTAAGACGGCAGCCTTTTAAAGTTATCTTCTCAGTTACAGAGGTATTTTGTTTAGTAATTTTACCCATCACTCCTTGCAGTTTGTTTGCATACATAATGTCTAATTTCTGGGTCCTATAAACCCCAGGAGGAGCCAGTGATCCATGACTCACAAAAATATCCTGTAAAGTGACTTTCTTTAGGTGTTTCTAGCTGTCTATGGCGGCATGTTTTGGCCCATGTAGGTATTTCTGTTTTTTAATTAGAGTTCACATAAATGTGTCATCACTTGTCTTTTCATGAATTAGAAGTGAATCAATCACGGTTTACGTATTCGTCTTGTGGCGATGTCATATTTAAAGTGACTTAACTCCCCAAACCCTATGACACTAGACCCAGATTGCTTTCTTCAGAGTTCTGATTTTATTATATTTTTTTTCTAATTTTAATATTTGAATTTTATTAACTTATAAAGGGAGAAAAACGGAATATACTGTCTGGGCTCTTTCTTATAGTGTCAGACTGCTCTGGCCCCTCTCTTCCTCCCCTTGGATCACTGTGAGGTGCATTTCTTATGATGCTACAGGTCCAATGTTATCATCCTAGGAAGACATGAATTTGGCAGATTTTGTTTCCTACCCTCTGCCGATCAATTGTAAATGCAAACCGGGGAATTTGGTGGTGGGGGGATTGAAGTGATAACCTCTATAACCTGAACTGGGGCACTCCTAATATTAAACACACTCTGTGCTGGTGATCAGTCCAGCACTGTAAATAAAAGCAACCTTGATGTTTGTCTTTCTCTCTCTTAAAATCAGACAAAAGACACTTAAATGGGCTTTAACTGTTATTAAAAGTTCTCCTACATTTGTCCTCAATATGCAATTTAGACCTGCTCTGCTGTAATCTAGGTAACAAGCAGTCTCGATGTGCCCTGATCTGAGTAACGAGCTGTCTCTATGTGCCCTGATCTGGGTAACGAGCTGTCTCTATGTGCCCTGATCTGGGTAACGAGCTGTCTCTATGTGCCCTGATCTGGGTAACAAGCTGTCTCTATGTGCCCTGATCTGGGTAACGAGCTGTCTCTATGTGCCCTGATCTGGGTAACGAGCTGTCTTTATGTGCCCTGATCTGGGTAACGAGCTGTCTCTGTGCCCTGATCTGGGTAGCTATCTGTCTCGATGTGCCCTGATCTGGGTAACGAGCTGTCTCTATGTGCCCTGATCTGGGTAACGAGCTGTCTCTATGTGCCCTGATCTGGGTAACGAGCTGTCTCTATGTGCCCTGATCTGGGTAACGAGCTGTCTCTATGTGCCCTGATCTGGGTAACGAGCTGTCTCTATGTGCCCTGATCTGGGTAACGAGCTGTCTCTGTGCCCTGATCTGGGTAACGAGCTGTCTCTGTGCCCTGATCTGGGTAGCTAGCTGTCTCGATGTGCCCTGATCTGGGTAACGAGCTGTCTCTGTGCCCTGATCTGGGTAGCTAGCTGTCTCGATGTGCCCTGATCTGGGTAACGAGCTGTCTCTGTGCCTGATCTGGGTGGCCTAACTGTCTCGATGTGCTGATCTGGGTGGCTTGAGCTGTCTCTGTGCCCTGATCTGGGTGGCCTACAACTATCTCGATGTGCTAGTCTGGGTAGCTAGTATGCTCGATGTGCCCTGAGTCACTGCTGGAGTGGCAGGCATATACTGACACTTGATCTGGGTAGCTGGCTGTCTCTCTATGTGCCTGATCTGATGCTTGAGGTTTTCATTTAATAATAAGTCTTTTTGTTTTGTCTCCTTTTCCAGGCGTCTCTGGAAAAAGAGGAGGTCACCGGCAGCTGGTATTTGAAAGGATGATGACCAGGTTAGTGTGTATATCTCTCACTCATGTGTTTTATCAGTTATTTATATATGTTTGTTATGTTTCCAAGGTGCCTATCTCACCTGATTGACCAACATCTCTTCTGTTATCCTTGCAGACCTGCCCTGAAGAAAAGCCCCAAGGCAAATGCTGATGACGAAGAGGAGGATGAAGAGGCAGAAGAGGAGAAACCGGAGGGGGATGGTGAGAAGAAAGGAAATGCTGAAGGCAGCAGCGACGAAGAAGGGAAGTTAGTGATTGACGAGCAGTCCAAAGAGAGGAACGAGAAAGCTGCGGCCAAACGGAAAGCAGAGGATTTGGCAGAGGTAGCGGGCTTGTTATCATAAAATAAATATTAATTGTAATATCTGCTCCCTACAAATGGGATCATCAAGTAAATAATAATCATACTATCTACTCCATACTAATGAGATAATAGGTCTATTAGTAGTAAACATGATGTTCTATATTCAGATAAACTAAACCTATGAGTAATGAAAATAATATTCAATACTCTTACAAAAATACATGATAATTCTAAGTGTTTCACTATTATGGTGTTATATAGCGCTTTTCGTTGTTCAGTCAGTCAACCAACCCCGGACATATCGGCATACAATATTCACAGATCAATATAAATATCTGCATATAGCAAGCAATTAAAAAAACACAAATTGCTTGAACAGAAAACCTGTTATTGCTGTTCCACCGTATCCAAGGGGCGATTACTTTTTTCTTTTAAATTTGTAACACTGTGTGCCCTTCAAAAGAATAGAGTAAATCGCATAATACTGTTCTGTTTGTCAATGCTTGGCTGACAAAGATTAAAAACCCAGACATCTCTGAGCTCACACAGAAAGCGCAGTTTAGTTATAGTTAATGTGAGGAATACGGCCTTTTCTCCTTAGCACCGGGCTGTCCACCAGTAAGATATCTGGAATATATGCAGTAGTATCGGCAAGACGCCAGGCAGAAAAGTCGCTCTATTAACGCCACAAGTTCTTTATTATTGTAATGAGTGCAGTGATTGCTGGGATAAGACTGTTTAATGATTAATGTGGATCAAAATAGATTTAGTAAATGCATCTGTACTTTCACACCCTCATCATCTGGTGCCTTCGTAGCCTTTCTTATTCTGCCTCTTTTAGGAATCTGGTTTTGCATCATGTCGTCTTTCTGTGTGTTTATAGTGTATATGAGTTATGTATACAAAGTGTCTGTTCCTGACATTTCCGTGGCAACTATCCCACTACGTTTCAGCACACAAATACTTTGTATTGATATTTCAGATCACACTATTATTTGTTTGTTCTTTTTTTCTTTCTGGGGTTATACAAGTCAAATTATTGTCCATTTGATCAGAGTATGTATACTTCTGTGACACCGTAAGGTGGTACGTTATTCATTCCGCTGTGGTTTATCACTTTCTGTTTTGTGTACATTCTGTGTCTTTCACAAGGTTTTGGGGATTCGTTGGTTGATTTACTGCTATAATTCTAGTGAGAAAATGATCCCCATTTTCTTCCTCTTTCTGCAGAGTTCCCCAAAAAGAGCTAAAGCCGACGATGACCAAGAAGCTGAGAAGCCCGAAAAGGAGGAACCCCCAAAAGGAACCACAAACCAAACGCCAGAGGCAGATAAAGAGGTTAAAGAACAGAACAGTGAGCCCATCAAAGCTGCAGAACATGTAGAACAGGGGACAGTAGGAGACAAGCTGGCTGCAGAGGAGGACAGCAGAGAGCAGAAAGAAAGGTAAAGATTCGAACTCTACTGGCGTTAATCTTAAACTCTACATTTTCCTATCTCGAACTCAGGAAAAAAACGTTAGACTGAAATTTTCTTTTTTGGTCTTTTGTGAAATTTCTCTGTTAGAAAGTGTGTGCGTGTTTAATATTGTGTGGGTAGATGGATCAGATCTTTATTATCGCTGTACAATCTGCATACAGGGACCTCTGATATAGCCAAAAAGGAGAAAGCACAAACCAAACTCCAGAGGCAGATAAAGAGGTTAAAGAACAGTCAGCCCATTAGAGCTGCAGAACATGTAGAACTGGGTTTAGTGGCATGTGTGTATGTAGTTGTAAAGGTGAATGTTTGTGATCTGTATGGGGTGTCCTTTTTCTAAACTAGTTTGCATATTTAACCCATTAAGCATGTGGCAAACGGTAACCTAGTAATTCAGGGATATCTCTGCGTGCACCACACTTGCAGTAAGTGGGGAGGGCTAACCGTGTGATTTCTGGTCAAGGCTGGCGTGGGGTAACAAGCACACTGATTGGTTAATAGCACTGCTCAGTGTTTAAGCTAAACAGTACCATGCAGATCCTACCTGATTTGGCCTATTTAATCGTATGCACCTTATTTTAGATTATACTAATTGTTATATTTATCGTTTTGTTTTTCAGTGTGTAGCTGTCATCATCCAATTCATCCCAGCTGGGCAGAAACGTCACATCCTTTACCTTTTCTGGGAGTCCTGGATGATTAACAAAAAAAAAACAGGGAATAAACACTTCATCATCATTTTGCAAGATCTGCAACCCGTTCACCAACATGGCAGCATCTCGTTGTGGAGGGGATATCTGCAAACCAGTTCATCACCTGAAATCATATCAATATACGTGAAAACTATTGCTTTTTATTGTAGCTTTTAGGCCACCCGTGTAAATTTTTTTTTTTTTTTGGCAGCCCAGTATCTCTGATTCTCACTGCCAGAGGTCCTGGTAAGCTTGGCCCAGTTTCTCGACATTCGGCATTTGGTGCCTGTTCTGTTTGTTGCTCATGACTAGGCTTCTGCTCCTCGCCTTTTTTGGGGGGAGAAAATTCTCTGCAAAAGGTTTTAGCTCTCTGTAGTTTTAAGGTAAAGCAGTTTCCACCGCAGTGCTACATCTGAATATCTTGGCTGCCTTCTGCTTATAAACCAGGGTTATAGAAACAAACAGGATCAAGTGCTGAAACAGAAGGTGGCAGGAAAGGTCCTGCTACAGACAATAGAACAGAGCAGATCCAGTGGTGAGTATATCTAGACAGGAGATTGGATAGAGCATTACACCAGCTCTACCATATTGAACCTGGGCGGCACAATCTCTACCTTCTCACAATCTGTAACATGTAACACAGAAATCCTTTTCAATAAGGTTTTTATGTAAAATTGTTTGTTGTTTTTATTTGTAATGTCCTATTTTTTATTTTTTTATTATTATGCTCCTGGATTCTTTCCCATCTGTGAGCACACTATTCCAGTCATATCCGTAGTGGGGATATTATCCACTAAAGACTTAAGGACTGAATAATACCTAAAAATGCTCAGAAATATGTCAGTAATATTCTTTCCTACACTGCTCAGAGATCACTACATTTTACATGATACCGCTGATTACATCTGGCTCAAAAATATCCAAGAGCAGGGATTGTACCACTATATACTGATCTATTGGAGCCATTCAAAGCTCTGCATCATGTGAGTGCATAAACTATATACTTACACCATTATCCATAACTGCAATCCACTATTACTGTGTTCTGCTCTTACGTATCTTTATTGTAAGAATACATCCTTATATCCTCAGACGGGCATTGTTCCGCCCAGGTTCCATATCTTAGAGCTGGTGTCACACTCTCTACACCTATTACTGTCCAGATAGAGATATATGCCACCATTGGCTCCTCTCTGTTCTTTTGTTTCACATCCCTACCGTTCTGAAGCGCAGCTAACTACGTTTTGTAAACAGTTACCTTCTAAACGCAGGGAGGTTACTGCAGGCAGGGTAGGTCAGTCTGTCCATTCATGAGCTCTGTCATCTCAAAAAAATTTGTTGATTGCTCTCTGATGTCAGCGCGTCTATGCAGAATGATGGGCTTAAGTGGCCATTTTCTATTGCATCCTTGACATCTCCTTTTTAAAACCGGTCACCAGAAACCCTATTAGTATGGTCCACAGTGCGTTGACCCCCCAAGTGTGGCTACAATATGTGCAATGGCTTCCTGTAAAATCCCATGGCACATTACCGGTTTACGTATGAAGTGGGCTGTGCCACTATATTTCCAGTGTTTTTAAAGTTTTTATTCCAATTTAACCGTGCTAAGAATTGATTCCCCCCACAGTATTTTAAGGTTTCATTGAGATTATTTTAGTGATTGCATTAAGTGAATGCTATTAATTCCCATGGGATTTTAATATTAATCTGTTTGATTATGCTTTCCTGCCTCAGTATGTTTTTGGAATCCCGATAAATGGTGATCTAATGATTTAAATGACTCTTTCATTATGGTTACATACATGAATTTATAATGTTTAAAATGTTAGTACCTCCGTATAAAGTATCCAGCGCGTCCTGGTCTGACAGGGCTGCCACTCTACCTTCTACTCGGATCACCCCAATGTGTGGTGTCTATAGAGCCGGATTATGGGCCACACCGCGCATGCACCAGAATTGCTGCGCCAGTAGGATTTTCACTATAATACTTTTCTATGGGGAAAACATAACCGCATGTGGCGTTGTCATGACAACAAATTGAAAGGTTGATAAATGGCCGTGCTCTGTCTGTCACAGCAGATCCTGGTAGTGGGAACTCTCTTTGGAGTCTTGTGCTTAATGCAGATCTCTGCCCTCTAACATGTCATGGTAGGAATACTGTGTTAGTCTGTTCTCTATTACAGGTTGTGACCCCGTGACTGGTTTAGAAAGCCAGAATGGCCCAGGAGCCGAGATTGCCTGGCCCAGTGTTTTAAGTCCTACATGTTAAGGTTCTAATGCTTTCTATGGGAATACTGAGAATTTTAATCTAGAACATTTTATTTGTTGTTTCCCTGTCCATCTGTCCCCGAGCTGCCACTGGCGCCCAAGCTGTTTGTGCTCAGTAGTTACTGTCACTGCTGATCGGTTTAGAAGATAGAGTTGTGTGTGATCTTGGCTGGGTCTTTCAGATTTGGTGGTGATTAAAATACTCCTACATGAAGATATTCACACATCTTGTCCCTAATTCGATTCCTGCCGCCTACTTTATGTCACTCCAAGTATAAAGGACAGGCGAAGATCTCATTCCTTGCTTGTGTCTCTCCTCCACTAAACATGCAAGGTCTAATCCGTGATTACATACCGCCTACAAGCTAATCTGTCACATTCTGAAATCGATTTATAACGAGACCATTGTTGTCTAAATGGGTCTTTTTTTTTAATAATTTTGTCTCCTGCATAACTCATCACTGTTTAAACATTAAAATAGACGGGGTCTCGCCTTTGGATACATTCTCCCTTCTGCCCCGGCGCCATTTACTCCAGTATGCCGCCAGTTGCTGCTTGCAGCCCGTGTTTAATACATTGGTTTGCTTCTCACCATTAACCAAGCGCTGACTGATTCTGCCGCTAGCAGGTTAGCGAGTGCTCCATGTTTCTCCGCTAATGCAAGGTTTCAGTCCGATACAAAGATAATTCATCGCTTAATCCGCTTCATAAAAAACTGCTTCAAACAGATTTGAAAATACAAAAATAGAACACAATTTTGTAGTTAACATTTGTAATAAAAAGAAACAAAAATGTAAAAAAAAATCTGCTTTTTTTTTCTGTATTTTCCATGACTTTGAAGAGTTGCTGGATTTGTTTGTATTTTCCTCCATATGTCAGAGTTCTTTCTTGCTACGTGATGTAATCATTGAATTTGTAACATAGAGAGCTCAATACATGGCCTAGCAATCTCTTATTTTTGTTTATGCAGCTGTAATGAAGGCAGTTGTTTTAAAATTTAGCTTTTGGTATAGTTCTGAAAACTGTAGAATTCAGTTCTTTAGGACAAATAAACAGATTATTATTGTACTGCTGTGGTTGTTTTCTTGGCAGAGGTTGTTAAACCATTATATATTGGTGCTGTATTAACACTACTGAGAACCATTCTATATACGCCAGGGCCCCATCACCGGGAATACCTCGCCCGCCCCCCACCTGGTTTGCACAGGAAAGGTCCTGCTATGATTGTGATATCACTGGGCGGAAATGATGTCACCTATTCTAGAACACTGGTGTAAGGAGGGGGACTCCAGAAGCTGTTG
>OW240924.1:5294603-5310038 GCA_933207985.1 Pelobates cultripes | reverse complement strand
CCCCTCCATCTCTCCCTCATTTCCCCCATCCATCTCTCGCTCAGTTTTTTTCCCCCTACAATTTTCTTTCTACCCGCCCCTCCCCCCACTTGTCCTTGATCTCCTACCTTGTAGCGTGGCCGAGCGCACTGCGGAGCTCAGTTTCCTGTACCCAGCCGGACAGGAAGTGCTCTCTCTGTGAGCACTTGATTTCCGTCCGCCCGGGTTCAGGAAACATAAGTTCCTGTACCGCGGCGTGCTCTGCCACGCCACACAGAGTGCCTGGCAGGAGGGAGCGCTATGCGCTCATCTCCCGCCGATCACTCCGGTTTTGCGCCCGCCGGGCCGGTGCACCCTAAGGTGGCCACTTGAGCCGCCTTATGGATGTGCCGGCGGAGCGCACCCTCCCTCCGGCGACCTGTGGCTGCATGCCCACAGAGCGAGCTCGGCGTGGCATGCGTGCCATAGGTTCGCCATCACTGCCCCAGGAGGTAAGATTTACTTACCCCTGCCGCGATCCTCTTTGGGAGGACTGCCTGACCACCCAGGCAGCCCTTCCACGGCAAATAAGGTCCCCATGGGCCATGTGATCACATGGCCCCCTATAGCTGGCTGTGGATCTGCCAGCAGGGGGACTGTCTGAAATCTCAGTCCCCCTGCTGGTGGTTAGTGTAAAAAAATAAATAAAAAAAAATAAAAAAAATTTATTAAACATGTTATAAAATAAATGTCATGCAATTTCACTGTCATTTAGGAGTTAAATCACTTTGTTTCTGTTTATGCAGCCCTAGCCACACCTCCCCTGATTGACAGAGCCTGCATGAAAAAAAAAAAAAAAACTGTTTTCACTTTCAAATAGATGTAATTTACCTTAAATAATTGTATCTCAATCTCTAAATGGAACTTTAATCTCATACAGGAGGCTCTTGCAGGGTCTAGCAAGCTATTAACATAGCAGGGGGTAAGAAAATTTTAATTAAATGGAACTTGCAATAAAGAAAGCCTAAATAGGGCTCTCTTTACAGGAAGTGTTTATGGAAGGCTGTGCAAGTCACATGCAGGGAGGTGTGACTAGGGTTTATAAACAAAGGGATTTAACTCCTAAATGGCAGAGGATTGAGCAGTGAGGATGCAGGGGCATGTTCTATACACCAAAACTGCTTCATTAAGCTAAAGCTGTTCAGGTGACTATAGTGTCCATTTAACAGCAGTCCTAAATGCCTCATATTTCTATGGTCTAAAATAAGCATGTCAAACTCGCGGCCCCATCTTTGCAGCCCAGTGAGCTGCGAGTACATGCTGGTGTTATAGCAGAGCAGGCACCTGCTTTCCCCATACTGCAGGTGCCTACTCTGCTAACATTTACCCAGCTAGCGAGGGAGCTCAGTGTTCCTGCTCCTCACTGCTGTCTCTCGCGCGCGCCGACTGAAGTGAAGCCAGGCGCCGGAATATGACGTCATATTCCCTCACCACTAAACCGCGCGCGGGAGCAGGAAGAACCCCCGGGAGATGCCCCAGATCGGCTCCAAAAGGTAAAGAGCAATAATGAAAAGTATGTGTGTGTCTGTCAGTGAGTGAGTGTGTGTGTGTGTGTGCGTGTGTGTGCGGCCCACGTAAACTTAAACCTTGTTTGTGGCCCGTGCTACACTTTGAGTTTGACATACTTGGTCTAATCATTTTTTAGGGTTAGTTGTTGGGGTTAAGGTTTGATTTCTGGGTGAGGGTAGGTTGGAGTAACACGCTAACCGTATGCTAGTTTCTGACATTACAAAATGGGTCTCCTATCTTGGGGCCGTTTTAAGAATTCCTTTCAATTTCATTATGATTGGATTCCATAACACTGTGCTGGATAGCTGCTAACCCAGCACTGATCACAATTTGCTGGGACAGGCAGCTAACCTCTGTCAGGATCTGTTCAGTCCCTGGAAGGTCTCTCTGAGGCAATCCAGAAACACTGCGGTGTAATGAATGGATCGATCTAAACCGTACTGACATTCATCGCTCCGACTGGGGCCACCAAAAATGGCCCCTGCTAACAGAGAGGAGCCCCGTGTACCCACTGATATCTGGCTCTATTTATCTGTTTAATGAGCTGGTTGCGGCACGGACTCCCAGCACTTCAAGCAACTCATCAAAATGTCACAAGCCACTAATAATGGCCCCAGGTGACAGGGGAGCCACACGTAGATGGTTTATAACTCTGCTCACACCGAAGCTGCAGAACCTGTCAGTACGCCATAAAGCACGGGTGCCCAAAAGGTAGATCTCTCGATGTTTTAAAACTACAGCTTCCATGATGCTTTGTCATTCTAAAGGCATGCGAGGCATCATGGGAGTTGTAGTTCTACAACATCTGTGGATCTACCTTTTAGGGACCCCTGCCCTAAAGACATTTTAATTAGGACTTACCGACAAATCCAGATGTCCTTACTGTCCAGTTAACACAACCCTTCCCATGTTAGTAGTCTAAATTTTAGAATGTTGAGATCTTATCTGTGTCCTGCAAGGTGCTGCTCCCTCTTACAGAGAGGTGGGAGTTCTGTCTGAGCTATGCCTGGTGGTGGTGGTGCAGGCTAGCTCAGGAGAACTAACAGAACTTCTCGCTGTCTGTAGGGGAAACACCCCACGTCAGAAGTCAACCTCTTCTAAATACCAGGGCACTCCTCGCAATAAAACCGCTACTGTGCACAACAGTGGTTATGGTGCTAGGAATTCTCATTTAAGTGGGAAATGTCACTTTCCTGGAATTTTCATTTCATTTAATGAAACACTAAAAATTACATATGACTTGTGCTAACCTTTTCTTCATTAGATGCTCTGTTTTATCTTAAGTTTCTGTTAAAGGTTTACAAGTGTCTTCATAATCCCGATCAGACAAGGCATTGTCAGGGCACACTTTGCTAATGAGGAGGAATTATGTTTCATATCTCCTCCTCTCTGTATGCTCTCTCTCTATGCTGGCTGCCAGGTGCAGTGGGTGGAGCTTAAACAATGATTGACAGGGAGCTAAGATGGAGGCACCCAGTTACAGGATAGGAGTTGTGGATTTCACATTTCATTTTATTTTTCACAACACACTAATAGATATTTGTTAAATATTTCGATAAATAAGGATGATAATAAAATCCTGGGAAGTGACAGCTCCTCGTTAAGTAAAACGAAGAGATTTTAACATGGTGAAAACAAATATAAATATGAGGCCAAAACTTAAAAGGGGAAACTCCACTGTCCAAATACAAAATAAATATAAATCACTGTTTAGTAGATACACTCTATAAAAACATGTAAGCATTTAAATATGTATTTTTGGGGGGGATATACTTAAAACTGCTTACAAAAGCGCTTGTCTGCAGCCTTTCTAAGCCCTCCCCTTCTAACCCCGCCCACACTTTCTGTGGCTGTCCAATCACCGACTTTCCAAAGCACCGCAAGGCAGGAGCTCTGGGCAATAGGTGCCTCTTGCATTTAGCTTCACTAAGTAACAGGACATGTTGTCTGATTGACAGTCAGGGGGATGTAACCAGGTTAATTTATAAAAGTGGCAGTTTCTATTGAAGTCTGCACCTTTTGCAAAATTAAACAGGAACCATTCATCACACATAAAGGTTTCCAGCAAGCTAAAGTACTTTACGGTTCTGGAGTGTCACCGTAAAGCATAGAGTAAAAAATTGAAAAGACCTACAAGCTGTGTTAAACTCTTTTTAAGGTGACAATCTTTTTTTGTTTCAATGTATGTTAAAGGACCACTCTAGGCACCCAGACCACTTCAGCTTAATGAAGTGGTCTGGGTGCCAGGTCCTTCTAGGGTTAACCCATTTTTTAATAAACATAGCAGTTTCAGAGAAACTGCTATGTTTATGAATGGGTTAAGCCTTCCCCCTAATCCTCTAGTGGCTGTCTCATTGATAGCCACTAGAGGCGCTTGCGTGCTTCTCACTGTGATTTTCACAGTGAGAGCACGCAAGCGTCCATAGGAAAGCATTGTAAATGCTTTCCTATGCGACGGGCTGAATGCGCGCGCAGCTCTTGCTGCGCGTGCGCATTCAGCCGGCGGGGCGGAGAGGAGGAGGAGAGCTCTCCGCCCAGCGGTGGAAAAAAGGTAAGTTATTACCCCTTTCCCCCTTCCAGAGCCGAGCGGGAGGGGGACCCTGAGGGTGGGGGTACCCTCAGGGCACTATAGTGCCAGGAAAACGAGTATGTTTTCCTGGCACTATAGTGGACCTTTAAAGATTTAGCAAATTACATTCTAATCCAATCCAGTTGAGTCCTGGCATGGGCAAGGCACCCAATGCAAATAAGTTGAACAGAAACAGTGAGGATTATTAGAGAAAATTTATGACAAACTTACCGTAATTTTCTTTTCCTGGCTATTTCTCATGGCAGCATCACTTATGGGTAGCTCTTCCCTTAGCAGTCACAGGACAGGAATTAATTAGATTAATTAATCAGACTGATAGGTATAAGGAGTCCCTCCTCCCCCTACACCTCAGTCCAATTATAAAGCTGAAATAAAGAATGGGCGGGAACCCTGATGCTGCCATGAGAAATAGCCAGGAAAAGAAAATTACGGTAAGTTTGTCATAAATTTTCTCTATTCCTGGCTAATCATGGCAGCATCACTTATGGGTAATACCCAAGCTTCACAGAAAAATAGGGTGGGAATAATAATCCAAGAAATTACACAAAACTGAAACACATGCAGCAAAGAAAAGTTTAATATCAACTGGATAAAGAAACCGTAGACAGGACACTCTGTCCAAAGGAGGTGGAAGGAGACTCCACATCAAGTTTGTAGTGCTTCATGAATGTCATCGGAGAAGACCAGGTGGCTGCTCTGCAAATATCATCGTATGGAACCTCTGCCCAGCTAGCCCATGAAGTTGATAATGCTCTAGTAGAATGAGTTCTTATCTCCCGTGGTGGTGATATACCTTTAGAGATATACGCCTTTTTAATTATCAGAGAAATCCAACGTTTCAACGTAGATAAAGAAGCCGCCTCACCTCTCCTTGCTCCCAACGGCAAAACGAAGAGTTGGTCCGTTTTACGGAAAGACTCAGAACGTTTAAGATATGCAGACAAGCAGTTAATGACATCCAAACGTTGCCATCTAACCTCCTCCTGAGAAGAGGGGTTGGGGTAAAATGATGGAAGAACCACTTCTTGAGAGAGGTGAAACTGAGAAACTACCTTAGGAAGAAACTCTGGTTTTGGTTTCAGACACACCCTATCTTGGTAGAATCGTAAACAAGAAGAAGATGTAGAAAATGCCTTAATTTCTGAAATCCTTCTTGCGGAAGTAATTGCCACCAAAAACAAAGTTTTATACGTCAGGAGAGTAGCATCCAAACTTTCAAGAGGAACAAACAGATCCTCAGTAAGATAATTGAGCACCATAGGAAGGTCCCAAGGAGGGGTAGTAGATCTGGAAGGAGGCCTCAACCTGAAGGCCGTTTTGAAGAACCTGGAAATCAAAAGATCCGAAGCCCATGAGATGTTGCACAAAGCTGAAAGTGCCGAAGACTGAACCTTCAAGGTGCTGAGGCTAAGGCCCTTGTCCAGGCCCTCTTGCAGAAACTCCAAAACTTCAGTATTGCTAGGATGCCAAAAGTCCACATTATGAGACGATGCCCAAGTTTGGAACACATCCCAGATCCTATGGTAGCATGAAGAAGTAGAAGCCTTCCTGGAGAGCAGAAGGGTAATGATCACCGCCTCCGCGAGACCTAGTAATTGGAGTCTTTCTTTCTCAAGACCCATACCCCCAGTTTGAGGCATTCCGGATGAGGATGGAATACAGGGCCCTGCGATAGCAGATCCTCCATCACTGGAAGAGGCCAAGGTTGTTCCTGGCTCATCATGGCCAATAGGGGAAACCACGGCCTCCGAGGCCAAATTGGAATTACGGCAATGACTTTCTTGCCTTCCAACCAAACCTTCCGCAGGAACCTGGGTATCATGGGTAGGGGAGGGAAAAACATACCCCAGATCGAACGACCAAGGCAGAGAGAGAGCATCCTGGCCCAGTGCCTGACAGTCCGGATGGAGAGAGAAGTAATTCTCCCCCTGGTGATTCTGAGATGATGCCATCAGGTAGATCTGGGGCATGCCCCACCGATGAGCAATTTCTGCAAAGATCGCCGGGTGAAGTTGCCATTCTCCCGGAAGAATTTCCTTTCTGCTGAGGAAGTCTGCCGTTACGTTCTCCGAACCTGGGAGATAAATCGCCTTCAGGCCTTGACGATAGGTCATGGCTATAGCCATTAAGGGAGCCAGCTCTTCCAGGAGCAACCTGCTCCTCGTGCCACCTTGATTGTTCACATATGAGGCCACCGCTCGGTTGTCTGTTTTGATTAGAACCCAAGAATTCCTTAGCCTCGGCAGGAATCTCAAAATGGCCTTGTAAACCGCTCTCAGTTCCCTTAAGTTTGAGTGTAGGCGACTCTTCTCGGGTCCACTTCCCTTGAGTCCATACAGGACTGAAGTGGGCACCCCATCCAAAAGAACTGGCATCTGTTGTAATAACCTTCCAAGGGGGGGTCTTCCAACGGGAAGCCTGTTGTCAAATTCCTCTCGCTCTTCCACCAGTTTAAGCCTTTCCTTACGGGAAGGGGAAGAGATATCATCTGTTCCCAATCCGCTTCCACTCTGTTGAACTGGAGAAGGAAGCAGTTCTGGGCCCACTTCACCAAGCCTATTGTTGAAGTCAAGGAACCCAGGAGACTCATGACTTCTCTTGCAGGTGCAGTTTCGAGAACTTGCAGCTTCCTTACTTTGTCTCTGATCTTCGTGACCCTTTCTGGAGACAGGAACACATGTGCAGACACGGTATTCACCACCGTACCCAGGAAAACGATAGTTTGTGCAGGAACGAGGGAGCTCTTTCCCACGTTCAGGAGCCAACCATGGTCTTGAAGAATGGACATTGCCACCGACGTATGTTGAGCTACAATTCCTTGAGATGGACCCAAGATTGATAGTAGGCGTCCCTTAAGTCTATTGAGGTCATCCAGTCTCCTTTTTGACACACTTCAAGATGGTCCTTAAGGATTCCATTTTGCACGTCCTTACGTCGAGCAAGGAGTTCACGCCTTTCAAATTCAAGATGAGACACCACTTTCCCTGTGGTTTTGGGGCCAAGAAGACCGTGGAGTAAATTCCCTGGAACCATTCCTGTTTTGGAACTTCTTCACCACTTTTTGTTCCAGGAGTACAGAAATGCAGGACCTCATGGCCCATCGTTTGATGCCTACCGGCACCTTTGATCTTCTGAAGAATGCAGTTTTCGGTTAAGATGAGAATTCTATTCTGTAACCTTCTTTTACGATGGAAGTGACCCATAGGTCTGAAATATTGCTGGCCCATATGGGGTAGAAGAACTTCGGTCTACCTCCTGCCGTCCCCGAACGGGCCTGGGGACCTTCAGAAGTTCTTCCCTGAGGTTCTAGCACCCTTTCCTCTGGAAGCCTTATTGGAAGATGAGTGTGAATAGGATTTCCATGAAGAATTCCTGGAAAACTCCCTTCCTGATTTATAGCTCCTGCTGTCCCGAAAGGACCGATCCTTGAAGCGCTTGGTCTTCCAGGAGGAGGGAAAAATTCTTCCTGCCAGCTTGAGGTAAACGCCTTTTTCCCATCAGCAGCTTTTTGAATAGCATCTTCCAGAATCTTCCCAAAAAGGAGATCCCCTCGGAACGGAAGTGCACACAGGGAAGCCTTAGAAGCATAGTCAGCACCCCACGAATGAAGCCACAAGGCCCTTCTAGAAGCCACAGACAGGGCCATGCTTTTGGCAATCAAGCGAGTGATGTCCAGGGAGGCCTCTGAACAGAATTCCGTGGCTAGACTAAAGTCCTTGAAGCTTTCCAACAGATGTTCCCTACGGACACCCTGATCAATGTCGTCCTTCAGATTAGCGAGCCACACTTTCAAGGCTCTGGAGAGAGTCGTCAGTGCTACTGCCGGATGAAGGGCGGACCCTAGGGCCAAGTAGTCTTTAATCAGGTCTCCATCCATACGCTTTTCCATAGGCTCCCTGAGATATGCCATGGAGTCAATAAGCAGTGTAGTTTTCTTAGCCATATGGATCACTGCAGCGTCAATTTTAGGAACTGAGTTCCACAGGCAGCAATCCACTGTAGAGTACAGATAAACCCTCGCAAACTTATTTTTTAAGGTGGACTTCTTTTCAGGCTTATTCCATTCCTGAAGGATCATATCCCTGATTGGCGCATGCACCGGGAAAGTAGGTCTGTTAGGCTTTAGGTCCTCAAAAAACCTGTCAGCCTCCTTCAATTCAGATCTTTCTTCAGTGAGACTAAGCGTGTCTCTGAGAAGGGTAATAAGTCTATACATAGACCTGGAGTCAAGAGACGTGGAGGCATATTCAGCTTCCTCCTCACCTTCATCTGATACCTCCCAGACATCAGGGTCCTCATCAGAGCTGGAAGACTGAGGTTCCGCTCTGCATCTCTTACTTGGACCACTAGATCCCGTGGTAGCCATAAAGCCCTCAGCAATAGCCTGAGAAATCCAGAGCTTAAGGTCGTCTTGTGGAGAGCTCCTACTGGGGGCATCAGCGACTTCCAACAAGCATTCCTTGCAAAGGTTCCTTCTATTCGGAGCAGGCGAAGAACAATTAATGCATTTATTTGACTTTTCCCGTGATTTTCTCGCTGGAGAATCCAAATGAATGCTGGGGCTGGAATGAAGCCATATATGACATATATTACAGGCTCAGTATGGCACTCTTTTAACAACCCCCCCCCCAATAAAATTAATAAATGGCTCACCTATGTTTTCTAGAGAGGGATCTTGCAGAGGCAGAGGGAGAATCCATACTATAAAGAAGAACCAAAGGAAAATCCAAGACCTAATTCCCCAAAGGGATAAATAGGCAAACTGACAAAGCAATACTTCCAATAAGTAGTAAAAACAGCAATCCTACCTTAAAGAGCAGAACATCCACTATGCAGCCAGGCAGCAGATAGGAGTAGCTGGGCACAAACTGGACACCAATGCTTTCCCAGGGGTAAACCAACATAAGGCTAGCAGATATAGCGCCAAGGCAGCTGTATTAGATGCTTTAAAAAAGGTCCGGGCAGCGAACAGCTGATTGCCCGGTTCGCGCATGCGCAGAGCGCTGGAACGCACGCTATGCGTTCCAAACGCTCGCGACCGGCATGCAAATTACTTCCGGTTTCGCCGGAACCGGCTGCGAGCAACAAACAGTCGGCTGGAACGCATAATGCGTTCCAGCCCCCAATGCCCGGGCGCACAGGGAGCAGGGAAGCCTGCACAGCCCCACATTTAACCCATCAGAGGCTGGAACAGAGCCAGGGAGCAGGGAAGGCACCAAACAAGAGGCAAGAAACAGATCCTAAAGGACAAGACCCCTAAGCATGGATTCAAATACTGCCAACAAGGTATGGGGGGGGGATATATAACCCCAATTAGTAGGGGCAGGCTGAAAACAGGGGGAATTTTTAAGGCTAACCAACCCCACAATTAAACAGAAAATAGTGTCTCCCTCAAACACTTACTTCCCACGCTGCAGTCCAGTACTTACACTGAACCTGACCCAGTTAGTCCTGCTCATGCAGGCTGTTTACTGGGTCCTTCAAATGAAGAGAGGCTGAACTTCATTTGGAACGAACCCACGACAAACGCAGGAAGGTGAGCCATAAAACAAAATGTAAAAAGTCCTGTAGAACTTGCTAAGGACAGGAAAAAAGACTGAGGTGTAGGGGGAGGAGGGACTCCTTATACCTATCAGTCTGATTAATTAATCTAATTAATTCCTGTCCTGTGACTGCTAAGGGAGGAGCTACCCATAAGTGATGCTGCCATGATTAGCCAGGAATATAGAATAGCAGCATATATGGCTGTCATCTATTTTATAACAATGTAATGATACATCTGTTCCAAGTGGATATCACTTTAAATCTGCTGCAGGCAGACTGACTAAATGGTGCATCAAGAGTATATCCTCTAATTGTAAGAACCAAAAAATTAATATTGTATAAAGTATGATAAGGATTAAGAAAAAATCCACATTTAGAAAACGACCACAAAAATATAATGGTGAAGAGTAAAATGAAATAAACAATGCTTAAAAAGTTATAATAAAAAGTATTTATTCCAAAATATAAAAATATATGTGTAAAAGATAAAAATATATAAATATGAGTCAGGAACGGTTTGCAAGTAGTGTACCAACAAGAGGATAGTCTTATCCTTTAAACAGTCAAAAAAACGGCTAGGATTGATGTGGATATTATGTTTCAGAAATAAATCTCTGTACTTGCCGGTTACCAATGGGGTTGGTGTGCGTCCCAGACCTCACTCTGGGTGGTAGGTGTTGTCCGCCAGTCAGTCCCCTGATTGATAGTTCTTCCTCGTTAGATGAGACAGATTTCTTCTGCTGGTTCCACTCTGATCTAAGTATATATATATTTTTTTTTTTTACACTTTTTAATTTATTTTATTTTTATTTTCAGCCACCTGTTGCCTGTAATGACCACCTGTCATTACAGGCAACCCCCCTGCTGGCAATGCAGGAGGCAGCCTACCCGGCCATGTGATTGTGAGGTCCTCGCAAGGACCTCACTCTCACATGGCCGGGGGGCACCGGAGGAGGAGGATCTGCCATGGGGGCTCCCTGGGAGTCCCCCCCACCGCGATCGGGTAAGTAATGAAAGGCCGGAGGGCGTACAATTACGCCCGGCGGCGTTTAGAGCCGCCTAAAATAGGGCATAATTGTACGCCCTCCAGTCTTATGGGGGTTAAACGCCATTACTACAAACACACGCCTGCATTAAAACATACTCACTGCACACAGAAATACATATGCATTCAAATACCAGCATTACACACAAATACACCTTTTTTATTGTTGTAAGAAACTAATAAATTATGTTAAGTTATTCTTTTTGCCAGCATTTTTTCTTATTTGAAAGTGTGTCTGTGTATATATATATTTGTGTTAGGTTTTCATGATAGTACAGAGTAAAATACCATAATTAAATGTAGGATAGTAAAAAGGGCAAGTCGGTTGTGGTGTGCCAGAACCGACGATGAGGTAGGCCTGAGACAGAAGAGGGCCTACCCAGGAAAAAGAAATAGAAAGGAAATAAATGTTAAAATTTGGTGTGGTGGGAGGGTCATTCAACTCTGACCTCGAACGGTAAGGAGCAAGGTAAGGGGTGTGCCTTAAGTAGGCGTGGATACCAAGCACCTCCCGCAAATCCAGGCCAAATTGCCTTAATACATATATATATATATATATATATATATACACACACACATATATATCTATATATATATATATATATTGCTGCACATCCAGCAATGTGGTATACATGATTCAATGCACCAAATGCCACCTAGGATGCTACATTGGGGAAACCACCCAGCAATTAAATGGCTGAATGAATATGCACAGACACTCCATTAAACACCACAAAGAAGGATCATACTGCACTCCTGTGGGACACCACTTTACCCAGCCTGCCCACTCAATGAAGGACCTAAAATTCAAAGTACTAAAGGTGGTTTTAAAAATACCCAAGAAAGGGGGGCGTGGCCGACAGAGCAAAAGCACAGACGTGTCCCTATTGAGCTCTGCACCATAAACAAAAACTCAACAATTATACCACCCTTTTGAGCTTCAGGGGGACACATATATGGCAGCCCCAACAGATGAAAATATGGGGCGCAAGCACTGCAAGTTTCCACTCCGAGAAAGCCCTAAAATGCCCGATATCAGGCTTTCCCTTGAGAGGCCTACTCCGCCAAAGCCGCCTAAGATGGCACCTGAACCTCGGGAGGACGATGAGGTCTCTGAGGAATCATACAAAGAGGAGGAAGAACTCCCCTCCCCGGTACCGGAAAAGGACTCCCAGGAGGATGAATCAGACGAGGATGCCTCTCTTTCCACTAAAGGAGACCTTAAAAAACTCATGGCAGACCTGCTGGAAGTGTGGGAAGCCGACCTGAGAGAGACGCCGGAGGAGATGGACGTTCTCCGCCAGAAAGTCCAGTAGGTGGAGTCCAGGGACACGCTGCTACAAGCTACCACGGGGCAGGTGGAGAACCTGGCCCAACAAGTACAGTGGCTTAACAGTGTGCGCAGCATCCCAAGGAGGATAGGGGAAGAGGCACTGATGCCCTTTATTCAGAGACGCTGATGCCCTTTATTCAGGCGCTGAGCCACACTGATATCAAACGCATTCCGGATCCGCAAAGCAGCCGCAGGACCAACTTGAGCACCGAGAGACACCATAGTGGTCACCAGGGATGTCACGGTTCGCGCTGCCGTCCTGGTCCACTCCAGAGACAAGGGGACGTTCCAATTTGAAGGCTGCACAGTAACAGTATTCAGTGACCTACCATTCCCCGTCCTGCTGGAAAAGAGGCTCCTAAATTCAATAGCTGGTCGGTTGAGGTAACATTTGGTGAGATACCACTGGGGAGGAGATGGCTCGCTGATTGTCCTGCATGGAGACACCACCCTGACCGTGACCTCCTCTGGGGACAAGGAGGCAATCCTGCGATGACTGCAGCTGCCAGCTGGGCCAAAAGAGGGAACATTAATTCAAGGCGAAGGAACTGTGACTTGATTAATAATGAAGTCAGCTCCAGTTGGTTAATTTGCTATATTTACTTTTGCGCTGCTTTCAGTTATTACTTATCCAGTATGGAAACCCAATGTTATATATCTTAGTTTAAAAAGACAACATTTTTATGTATATGCAGTAAAAGACACTAATGTCTACTATATTGGTTTGAATAGATAATATGTATGCGGTATAGGAGTATGGGGAACCATATCTTAGCTTAAGCGAACATAAGAATGCAACATATACCTATATGGCCGTAGGGCTTGATTTAAAGCTACTAATTGACTACAGTAGATTACTCTACCACTTCCTGCCCTTGTCCGGTGAGGCTATATAAGGCTGGTATATAAACTACGGGCCAGTGGTCTTAAATACAGTGACTAAAAGATTGTGATCCGAGAGCCCTATGACTATATCTGAGTATAAAGAGGTTATATGATACCACCCTGACCACTTCAAATCACTGAAGTGGTCATGGTGATTGGAGTAATCTTTAAGTAAGATTTTTCCGATCCTTATTTGAGTATTAGATGTATATTTATAAAAATCATTATCTAATGAATAGGGTCTACTATTAAGGGTTGCATGCATGGCTACCAGGTCAGAAGATAGTACTTCACCAGTCAAAGGCTACCAGGTCAGAAGATAGTACTTCACCAGTCAAAGGCTACCAGGTCAGAAGATAGTACTTCACCAGTCGCCACTGCTCCCAACAGTCCAGGATCCACTGGGACCATCCCAGTTTCAGGGATAGTGTCTCACATTCCTGAACAGAAATGCAGGTATTTAGTGGCCAATCCTAAAATATTATCATAGATTATCAACATTTGATTGCTTATTTCTATTATTTGGCTTCCATATTCCATAGAAACATAGAAACATAGAATGTGACGGCAGATAAGAACCATTCGGCCCATCTAGTCTGCCCAATTTTCTAAATACTTTCATTAGTCCCTAGCCTTATCTTATTTTGGAAACTCTGCATATTTTGGCTATTACAAAATTTCATGTTCAGTTAAAGTGACATTTTCTGTATATAAAAAAAAAAGCAGTATACAATGTTAATACATAAATGCAATTAAGTTTCATTAAAGGGACACTATAGAAACATAGAATGTGACGGCAAATAAGAACCATTCGGCCCATCTAGTCTGCCCAATTTTCTAAATACTTTCATTAGTCCCTAGCCTTATCTTATAGTTAGGATAGCCTTATGCCTATCCCACACATGCTTAAACTCCTTTACTGTGCTAACCTCTACCACTTCAGCTAGAAGGCTATTCCATGCATCCACTACCCTCTCAGTAAAGTAATACTTCCTGATATTATTTTTAAACCTTTGTCCCTCTAATTTAAGACTATGTCCTCTTGTTGTGGTAGTTTTTCTTCTTTTAAATATAGTCTCCTCCTTTAAGGTGTTGATTCCCTTTATATATTTAAATGTTTCTATCATATCCCCCCTGTCTCGCCTTTCCTCCAAGCTATACATGTTAAGATCCTTTAACCTTTCCTGGTAAGTTTTATCCCGCAATCCATGAACCAGTTTAGTAGCCCTTCTCTGAACCTCTCTAAGGTATCAATATCCTTCTGAAGATAAGGTCTCCAGTACTGTGTACAATACTCCAAGTGAGGTCTCACCAGTGTTCTGTACAATGGCATGAGCATTTCCCTCTTTCTACTGCTAATACCTCTCCCTATACAACCAAGCATTCTGCTAGCATTTCCTGCTGCTCTATTACATTGTCTGCCTACCTTTAAGTCATCAGAAATAATCACCCCCTCTCTTCCTATGGTCATAGTAACGCAGCACAGAATCCCCAAGTTCTGTATCGCACACCTTAGATAGCGGTGGACTTATTCAGCCGAGGGACAGAAGCACATAGCTAAACACAACACACCTTACACGAAGTCGAGGTAGACCAAATATGCACGAAGCCGTGCTGGGAGGCGAGGCTCATGGACTCGCTTCTCTTCCAAACGCAGGACGTGGAGGAGATGCGAGTTTCTGCCCCCGCACAAGTCTGGCGAGAAATAAGCCCAGACACTGAAGGAGGTGCACGAAAAGTGCATCTCCATTTCTTCTTTACTATCTTCTTTACTATTTTCCTCTATTATCTTATTTCCTTAATGGAGACTCTCGAGTGGGGGCGGGAAGGGGGAATGGGGTGGGGCAGAGGGAGGGGACAGTTCCATAGGCGTCTGAACAACTGTGACCTATGACGACGACATTGACTTCCCTAAATGTAAAGGGCTTAAACTCCCCAACGAAGAGACGTTTATTATTAAGAGGCTGAAAGTGGATGTGGCCTTCGTACAGGAGACGCATTTATCGAAACAAACTAAATTTCAACTAAAAGACCGCTCATATGGCTCAACATATGAAGCTAGAATGCTAAGAAAACATAATGGAGTAGCGATAATCGTTAGGGACAGCTGCCCTATTAGAATATCCGCAACCGAGTCGGACCCTAATTTCAGGTACACTGTTCACCCACCGTGTCCATTTGATTAATGTTTATGCATCAAATCACCCAGACGCTGCGTTCTGGGAGACTCTACAGTCTAAAATCCTTGCCTTACAACACGGAATGGTCATAGTCGGGGGAGACATGAATGCAACACCATGCCCAGCCATAGATAGAAGTACACACAGAGGCTCACTGCGGTCACAGGGGATGGGACGACAGGACAAATTATTCCATAGGTTCATCACAACAACGGGGTTGGTGGACGTGTGGAGGGCACATCATCCAGGCGTCAAGGCAAACACTTTTTTCTCGGCACCGCACAAATCCCAATCTAGAATAGATATGTTCTTGGTTAACGACACGAGCCTA
>OW240924.1:5238522-5294503 GCA_933207985.1 Pelobates cultripes | reverse complement strand
CCCCCACCCAGTGTGTCTCCCACCTTAATACCCTGTGTAAACCCCCTTGTTACATTGTAATATACATCACATTTAACCTTTCAGTTTACTCTTGTCCTCCCCCCCCATTGAAGTCACCCCCTGCACTTTTACCTTGAACCTTAAACCTCCCTCTTCATTGTGTGTTTGTGTTATTTGTGTGTGTGTGTGCATTGTGTTATTTGTGTGTGTGTTATTTATGGCTGTAATTTGATATCCAGTTGTGACATTTTGCCGGTCTTGTAATAACACAATACATTTTTGTAAGGACCAAGGTTATCCAGAAGATAATGATGGATATAATAATCTGTTTTTATTTTAGAGACCCCACCTTGCCATTTGATGCTTGATTGCGTGTGTTTGTGGTATTTGTGTGTATCGTTATTTGTGGCTGTAATTTGATGTCTAGTAGTGACTAGTTCCGGGTCCGGTAATAATACAATACGTGTTTGTAATGACCAGGGTTATCCAGAAGATAAGGATGGATAAGAAGAAAGAAAGAGCATCAAAGAATAAGCCTAATCCAGGAAACAGCAATGAGGATTTGAAGATTTCAGGTAAAGGATCGGTTTGTACGGAGCGTCCTGTAATGGTGAATGTATTGTGTGTTCTCCAACCCTTATAGATATGCAGCGAGTTCGGACTCTGCCAGTGTGTTATGGCACCAGCTGAATCCTCTTTGGAGCCAAACTGCTGTTACCATCTTTAAGGGCCATTTACTAACCTGAGAATTCAAAGTGAATTTTAAATTTAAGGACAAAATAGCCGAACTGGAAACCTTCTCCAAGTCATGTCTACTTCTTAGATCAGCTAGTCTGGCCTTTAATTCCCTCTTTAGTAAATAAGTGTTAGTTATTAGCCTGATTAGTATTATCAGCGGTTTGCCGTGACCAAATTCTGCTAACTCCCACGCATTTTACACATCATGTTATCGGTGTTATTTTACCTGTTTGTGATTGTTTATCTGTCTCTGTAGCAAACATCGCCCTGGATAGGACACAACTGACTGCAGGTAATGACCATTGTTAGCTATTATTCATATTAATAAAGGTGAAATCCTTATAAAACCGTTTTATTTACACATTTTATAACTATAATTGTGCTGCCGTTCTAAGATTTACAAAACGGAAAGTCAATGTATTTAAACAATGTACATTCACTTTATCCGTCAGCTAGTGAGAAATAACTCCACTTTATATCGCTGCGTTTTGGAAATTCGTTTTTTTTTTTTCCTTTTGATATTTTATTATTGGTCGATTTTTACTTTTTATATTCACATAGCTGTTCTTTCTGCATCATCCTTTTTTCAGCCAGGGAATGACTTATTTTTGAAAGCAGTCGCTGGAGAATTTGTCTAGTTTACATCTTTTGACCTAAAACATGTAACACCCTTCACAACTCTCTGCAATGTGCATTTTTGTGACTGAATCCCAGATTCCCAGAGAGTTGTGTATTTTCTGTAATAAGAATCTTTCCCGTGTACACTGTGTCAGTGTTGTGTTATTTACAGAGGATTACCAATGCACTGGCATCCTGGAGCAAGATTTTACCGAGCTTTGCTGTCGAGTGGGATATATTGAAATTCCAAAAGTCCTTGCATACCCATCTACGCCAGGATCTGAAAAAACTGGTAAGCTGAAACTCTCTGCGATATTATGGGCCAAGTATATCGCTCTGCTTAGAACTGATCATATAGTCGTCAGTTTAGGGGTATTCAGGGGTCCTCAGCTGTTGTGGAAAACATCAAGGCTTTTGTTAATTGTTGATCTTTGTGTCCAACAGATAATTCAGAAAGTGCAGATGTTATCCAGGTCGGATCAGGCCAGACATCTGATAGGTTCTCCTACTTTAAACCCAAAATACAGATTCTAATGGAAAATGAAGACCCAAAATCCATTAAAGAGATTTCTATCCGAGGTATGTCTGTCCATCTGCCCTGTTTGTAGAAATGTAAACACTTCATTCTATACAACCAACCAAATCTTAACTTTTTGTTGAACAAACTGGGAAATCTGGCCTCCCCATGTTTGTTTGTTCTTGATAACATCCCTCTACGATTTGCTTCCATTCACATTACTGCGAATATCAAGTTATAATACAAAATGGGGACGGGCCTGAATCACGGTGAGTGGAGCTTTATTTAAAGGTCCTTGCAGTGATATTTCGATTACGTTTGGCTGTGATATCCGGTGGAATGAAAGGCAAGGGTTACAACACGTTGTACGATACAGATCGATTTCACGTGTTTTATAGTGGGAAAATCTGTATGAAATAAAATCTTTTTTTAATCCGTGAACCTCATAAACACTGACTTTGTAAAATATTACTTTATCTCTTTGTTTTACAGGGTGGAAGATTGAAAGTAAAATGATCAGCGTTCTTGCTAAGTGTCTGCCTGCGCTTGCCAATCTGCAAACTGTCAGGTGAATAATACATCGAATCCCTTCTTTCTCCAGTCACTGCCAAACCGCTAACATAGGAGATGTATGCCCATTAGCAATGTTAGACGCATGTCTAGGGTGCTGATCCCATTAGACTGTTATATGTTGCAGTAATGGAAAAACAGAATGAGAATAACGCACAACGTTCAGGCAAAGGAAGAACAATATTCATGAAACCTTTTATTTACACGTAATCACCTGACTCTGCAGCTTTGTCTAGGCCCAGTGTACTTAACCCTAACTGAGTGAAGACTTAATGTCAGTATCCTTAAACCAGACTGAGCAAAGACTTAATGTCAGTATACTTAAACCTAAATGAGCGAAGACTTAATGTCAGTGTACTTAAACCTAACAGCAGAGACTTAATGTCAGTGCCCCCACCCTCAGGTTCCCCCTCCCGCCGCGCTCTAGGGGGTGGAAGGGGTTGAACGTACCTCTTTCTCCAGCGCCGGGCGGGGAGTTCGCCTCCTCCTTCTCTCCGCCTCCTCTCCTCCTTTCCTATGGACGCTGGCGTCTTCTCACTGTGAAAATCACAGTGAGAAGCACACAAGCGCCTCTAGTGGCTGTCAATGAGACAGCCACTAGAGGCTGGAATAACCCTAATATAAATATAGCAGTTTCTCTGAAACTGCTATGTTTATAGAAAAAAGGGTTAATCCTGGCTGGACCTGCCACCCAGACCACTTCATTAAGCTGAAGTGTTCTGGGTGCCTATAGTGGCCCTTTAAACCAGACTGAGCGAAGACTTAATGTCAGTATACGTAAACCTAACTGAGCGAAGACTTAATGTCAGTATCCTTAAACCTAACCGAGCAAAGACTTAATGTCAGTATACTTTGTAGCAAACTCACCCCTTTAAAAGAGTTTGCCATGAGCTTTTGGAAGGGCCTGCTTGCCCACCTCCTGCCATGTGACTATGGTCCTGGGGGTATTGCCCTTTAAAGACAGTATTTGGGCATATTGTATTTTACTGCACTGTTTCTGGCCCTTTAAGTACTTTGGGAGAAGACCTGCAGTTTTGGCTTGGCACTTCGGATGCCGCCGAAATAGTCAAGTGGCCGCCATTCGAAAACTGAACACGTGGCGGCAGCCATTTTGATTCATTCGAATGCGGTCAGCGTGTGTGCTGTCAAATCTACAGAACAGTTTTCGGCTACCCAATTGCACGAACACCGCTGACCTGTACATTCTCCTCTACTTCGACACTGCGGCTGGAGACTAAGTCCCGTTCTAAGATTCGAATGCTCGTTCGAATGGTACTTAGCCATTTTTCAGTGAGAAATTGACCGACCGCAGAGCCCAAATCTATGGAACTGTTTTGGGCAGGAAAATAAAGGGACCTCCACCTAACTTTTTAACCCCTGAACGGATTTGTGTGGTTTTTACACATGTTGCTCCCCGAGTTATGCTGATCACAGAAATTTAGTTTTATTCGTATGTGATGTAAAATCAGGGCGTTATAAAAATGTATAAAAAGTATAATTTTTCAGCTTGGAGATAATTGGGTAGATACAGTAAGTAACTCAATTATCCCCCAAGCAGAGGGGAGGGAATATGTGGGATGTAACCATTGTTTGATTGGCTAATGCATAATTGTCTGTGGGTGTCTCCCTTGCATGGGAGAAATGCTAAATAACAGGGTTTACGTGGACTAAAAGATCAGTTCTCCTCCTGATACTGTGTGTCGTCCAGTTATTGGGAAAGGTGATGGGATATTATGGGATTGTCTTACTGATCGTGCCTGCTACTCTATTGAATTATTTTATTTATTACTGTGGGGGTTTCTCCTGGGTTAACTACTTGTTCCTGAGCCATACTAGGATTACCAGCGGAAATAGTCTGTGAGAGACCAGCATTCCGCTACATACTTAAACCTAACTGAGCGAAGACTTAATGTCAGTATATGTAATATAAAGTCTCAGTACATCTGTTTATTGTAATGTGTTTTCTTTCAGCTGCTGGAATGTAGGTCTAACTGATGACACTTTCTCATCTTTTGTGGATATCCTGCATCGCTGCCCCAACGTCCGGTACGGTGTGATTATTCTCCAGAGTTTGATAAATGTAACAAAGCAAATCAGAAAATATAACGTACCACAGATCTTTACTGAGTGTCAAATGATTCACATTTAAATATAGATTACCATTGAGTTAGATAATGATGGGGTACCATTGAGTCGGGTAATGATGGGGTACCATTGAGTCGGGTAATAATGGGGTACCATTGAGTCGGGTAATAATGGGGTACCATTGAGACGGGTAATAATGGACATCAATTCCTCAGGATGTACTTGGCAACTACCTACAACATAAACACACAAATCCAGATTAAATGCTTTAATAGTATCATATACAAGGTTATGTTGCTTATTATTGGGATATCGATAAAGGGATACAGTAGGCACCATAACCATTTATCTAATTGAAGTGGCTATAGCAGAGTCTCATGGTCCAATTCCTCCATTCAGTGTTAAACCATTTTCGAGCAGTATAACCATGAATGAGAATCCTTGGCTTCAGTTCCGCCCACACTGGGGTCTGATTAAGGCAGATATTACACACTTCCTTCTAGCCATAATGATTCATAACAGCAATGGACTATGTGATAGGCTGAAAGCAGTTAGCTGACTCTCTCAGCCAATCACAGCCACCCATTGCTGCTCAGGTTAATGCTTCCTCTTTAAAGCGGTAATGTCATTGCCACATCCGTTTTTTTGGGTTTTTTGAAACCCCCGTCCCGACTCTACTTCATCGCCCCTAAACCCCCATATTGCCTATTTTTAAATCTTATTTTGTGCCCGGACCTAGGTCCTGGGCACCGTCATCTTTGTGTGAGCAGATGAAGTCCCTGTGGGACACATCATGTGCCCTCATTAGATAGTGCTGTGAAATTCCCGTGCATGCACAGTTAAACTCTGGGGCATTTGCTAATGTCAAAAAGACGAATGAATGAATAGAAATGTCAGACGAACAAACACAGAATGCCGGTATTCGGTTGTTCATTGAGTTTTTTTTTACAAGGAAGGAGCTACCAGCGAGCAGCTCCCTCCTTGTAATATGTAAAACTAGAAGCAACAGGGAGCAGTGCTCCCCAACACTTCCTAAGCCCCGCATGTCATCCCTCACTCTATGGCAGGGCTGCTCAACAGGGAGCTCCCCAGATGTTGTAGAACTACAACTCCCATGATGCTTTGTCATTCTAAAGGCAGGCAAAGCATCATGGGAGTTGTAGTTCTACAACATCTGGGGATCTACCTGTTGGGCAGCCCTGATATATGGGGATCGATAGGACCCCTATATTAGCATAAGTGTGATTGAAATCTCCTGAATGCCTCTACTCGCTATGCCGCGAGTAGGGGCATGTCTACTAAACAGTGAGCAACCTGTGTGCCCCCACCCCCTCTAATAACTGGTCCTCATGGTGGGGCATCTATTAACTAGCAAGTGGGGCTATTCAACTAATTCAACTAAATGGGGGCCCTAAATGTCAATAAGTGGAAGACCTTATGCTCATGGGTGGGGCGGGCGGGGGTCCTAAAAGACAATGGGGGGATCTATTGTCCTCCCCTCCCCCCCACTCGGCCCCACCCATGAGTGGCACCAAGCCCCTAGTCACACCCGCACCAAAAAAAATATAAAATATAGCCCTACCTAACCCCTTCACCCTAAAAATAGTGGGGAACAAAAAAACTGAATACCTGTAAATTAAAAAAAAAAAAGCTTACCATTTGATGTCTTCTTTTTTCTAAAACTTTTTTTTTTTTCAGCCCCAAAAAAGGGCAAAAGGGAAAATTAAAATCCAGTAAACCAATTGAACTTATAAAATAAAAAGACCCAGCGCATAAAAAAAAAAAAACACGTAAAAAAAAAAATCCAGACGCTTAAAAAAAGAATCCATCTTCACCCAGCGAGGGCACCGCTCAGATTGAGCTCCGCAGGGCGGGGAAGGGCTTATAAAGCTTCCCCATGCCCTGCAGTTTGACTCCGTGTGCTCCAATTGGTTGGTTTAAGCCAACCATTAAGAGTGCTCTGATAAGTAAATAGATGCCCTACCACGGGGCCATTTAAGAGAGGGGAGGCGGGGGAGCTTTTTCTTTTTTAAGTATTATTTTTTTACTACAGTGAGCAGCCACAGGCTCACTGTTTACAAGACATGCCCCTACTTGTGGGAATTAGGGAGCTATCGACTTAAATGGCTGCAAGATGCAGCTGCAGCATGGATCGGAAATTCATTCATTCAAATTAAATTTCGAACCGACCTAAAAGTACCGATTGTCGTCCTAACATGAATGAACAATCTGTTCTCTTTCTGTTAGGGCAAAATTCTGTAGTTTCGCCGGCGTTCTGTTTAAATGACAGGACGTTTGGGAATACTGAAAGCAGGCATCGCGAGATCACAGAGGAAAAGGTGAGTATTGTGGGAAAATTTCTTTGACCTACAGTAAGTGGGTCAGAGTAGGTCAAGCGTAGGAAAAATACATAAGAAAAAGTAGTCCCTACTTTGTCTTATGTTTTAAAGAAAACTAAAGTAGATAGTAAGAAAAGAAGAACAGATCCTGAGAGAGGGTGAGAAGAGGAAGCGATAGGGAGTGCTGCTTTAAGTTTGGATTCAAATATTGTTGAATGGGTAAGGCAGTGGCTGAGTGACAGGCAACAGAGGGTTGTAGTTAATGGAATATATTCGAAGCTTGGACTTGTCACCAGTGGGGTACCTCATGGATCTGTACTTGGACCCATTCTCTTTAATATTTTTATTACTGATATTGCAGAAGGTCTTGATGGTAAGGTATGTCTTTTTGCTGATGATACTAAGATATGTAACAGGGTTGATGTTCCAGGAGGGATAAGCCAAATGGCAAATGATTTAGGTAAACTAGAAAAATGGTCAGAATTGTGGGAACTGACATTTAATGTGGATAAGTGCAAGATGATGCATCTTGGACGTAAAAACCCAAGGGCAGAGTACAGAATATTTGATAGAGTCCTAACCTCAACATCTGAGGAAAGGGATTTAGGGGTGATTATTTCTGATGACTTAAATGTAGGCAGACAATGTAATAGAGCAGCTGGACATGCTAGCAGAATGTTTGGTTGTATAGGGAGAGGTATTAGCAGTAGAAAGAGGGAAGTGCTCATGCCATTGTACAGAACACTGGTGAGACCTCACTTGGAGTATTGTACACAGTACTGGAGACCGTATCTTCAGAAGGATATTGATACCTTAGAGAGGGTTCAGAGAAGGGCTACTAAACTGGTTCATGGATTGCGGGATAAAACTTACCAGGAAAGGTTAAAGGATCTTAACATGTATAGCTTGGAGGAAAGACGAGACAGGGGGGATATGATAGAAACATTTAAATACATAAAGGGAATCAACACAGTAAAGGAGGAGACTATATTTAAAAGAAGAAAAACTACCACAACAAGAGGACATAGTCTTAAATTAGAGGGACAAAGGTTTAAAAATAATATCAGGAAGTATTACTTTACTGAGAGGGTAGTGGATGCATGGAATAGCCTTCCAGCTGATGTGGTAGAGGTTAACACAGTAAAGGAGTTTAAGCATGCGTGGGATAGGCATAAGGCTATCCTAACTATAAGATAAGGCCAGGGACTAATGAAAGTATTTAGAAAATTGGGCAGACTAGGTGGGCCGAATGGTTCTTATCTGCCGTCACACTCTATGTTTCTATGTTATTACTCCAAGCAGTACAGAGGGGATTGGCTTCTGCGGACACAGGCAATATAACCACTTCAATGAGATGAAGCAGTTACAGTGCCTACAGTGTCCCTGTGTTAAAGTTAGCTGTGTTATTAAGAGTTATTCTAGTCCCAGCCACTGTGTTGGGTTACGTCTCGGTTGTTTTTATAATTCAGTCTAGACTTGCAGACTACAGCAGTGTAAATCCTCACGTCATGTTTTCCTTTGAGTGTAAGCTGCTGATAATAAACAGAATGTGAAGACTTCAGTATAGGAAGCGATACGCAAGTGAAACCGGTTTTGTGGCGACTAATGAAACTGTATTTATTTAGTAAACCTTTTTGATTCATTAAAAACCTTCATTGACATGTCTTGCTCTTCACACCAGGAAAGTTATCTTGGAAGGAACTCCGCTGCCTCAACAATCCTTTCATAAACTCATTACGGACGATTTGCCGTAAGTAACTCCGTAATCAGAACTGCCCGCGGGAATGGAACCTTGTATTTGTAAGTTTGCTTTATATATTGTAGAGATTCATGGGTGGCTTCGCTGTACAGGAATAATGGAGAAATGATAAGGAAATTGCAAATATTAGCTAGAATATCAGAGCTAGAAAATAGCTGAATAGTTAGAGAATTTTTCCAATTTGATTATTTTGGCCTACAATTTGCTAATTTTTTGACATTCCTCCACAATTCCAAAAGCACCGAAACCACTTCAACTTAATGAAAACCCTCTTCTTCTATAAAACATTCAGGAATCCAGAAGGCCTCTGCATTCTGGATAATCACACAAAGTATGATGACGCTGAAGGCGTCCAATGCTTCTTGTAGATTTGCACTAATTTCATTACTTCTCCATGAGAAACATTTGATTGGCAGAGTGTGGAGATTACTAAGTAAATACCCCTCTCCCCAGTACTCCTCTGTGGAAACCACTGGATTGGACAAGTCATCTTTTCTGATGTCACAGAGGGCGGCCCTACATATCCTTGCTAATAAATAAATCTCAAACATTCCGACCACTCCACTGTACTGGTGACTTAAACCTTTCCTCAATTCACAGCCACACTGCCGCCAACTGCCTTTTTCACGGCTTCTCTAAGGCTGCACTGTATTAATGGAATTCCCTTTCCATTGCCAGTTCGGCTTATTACAACTTTTCAAACATTTAAGAAAATCTTTAAAACCCAGCTAATTATCTCTCCTCTGGAGCATGCTCTGTTATGTCTTTGTTCAGCCTTACTGTTGTTGGATATTATTTAGTAACTCTGCCATCGATACTCCTCCAACCCCTACTCAGAGCAAAATGGCCTTTCCCTTTACCTGCAGTGTATCTGCTCGCCACCTCCGTTATGTTGAGAGCTTGTTTGAGCAGGACCTCATTGCCTCTTGTAAATCAAACCAGTGTGTTTAAAGAAGCACTCCAGATCCCTAAAGCGGTTTAGCTTGCTAAAAAGCTTTATGTGCTAAGAGTGTGTCTTATTTGTTTTCATTTTGCAAATAGTGCAGATTTCAATAGACACTGACCCTTTTTATAAATGAACCTTGTTACACCCACATAACTTTCAAGCAGACAACCTGTCCTGTTACTTCCTGGTTTTGTTAGTTCAGTGAAGATCAACTCAAGAGAACAATTTCCCAGAGCAGCTGCCTTGTATAGACTTCTCATTGAGCTGTATTGGGAAGGCTGTGATTGGACAACCACAGAAAGTCTGGGCGGGGTTAGAAGGGGAGGGCTTGCAAAGGCTGCAGACACAAGATCTACAGTATTTACAAGCGGACTTTAGATACACCCCAATGGAAAAATGCATAATTAAAGGTATGCATGTTTGCATCTGGGCTATATCTACATTTTGTATTTGGGCAGTGGAGTGCCCCTTTAATTTATTTGTATATCTTGTGAACCCATTGTACAGTGCTGAAATTGTTGGTGCTTTTTAAAGGGACACTATTGTATTTGTTCTGTTGAGTAGAATCCGTCATTTTTTGCAGTAAACACTGTTCGTTTCAAAGAAAATGCAGTGTTTACATTACAGCCTAGGGATACCTCCACTGGCCACTCCTCAGATGGCTGCTGAGGTGCACCCTGTGCATGGAGACTCTAAACTTTCCTCATAGAGATGTATTGAATCAATGCTGATTCTGATTGGCCAGGACTGTGTTTGGCTCTGCCCCGATCTGCCTCCTTGACAGTCTCAGCCAATCCTATGGAAAACATTGTGGTTGGCTCAGAACAACACTTCTGCTGATGTCAGACAAGCAGGCAGGTCAGGGGCAGAGCCAACAGTTAGATTTTACTATATTTAGGAGCGCCAGGGGGCTAGATTGTGGTGTTAACACCATAGGGTTAGGAATACATGTTTGTGTTCCTGATCCTATAGTGTTCATTTAAAGGAACACTATAGTCACCTAAATTACTTTAGCTATATAAAGCAGTTTTAGTGTATAGATCATTCCCCTGCAATCTCACTGCTCAATTCACTGTCATTTAGGAGTTAAATCACTTTGTTTCTGTTTATGCAGCCCTAGCCACACCTCCCCTGGCTATGATTGACAGAGCCTGCATGAAAAAACTGGTTTCACTTTCAAACAGATGTAATTTACCTTAAATAATTGTATCTCAATCTCTAAATTGAACTTTAATCACATACAGGAGGCTCTTGCAGGGTCTAGCAAGCTATTAACATAGCAAGGGATAAGAAAATCTTAATTAAACAGAACTTGCAATAAAGAAAGCCTAAATAGGGCTCTCTTTACAGGAAGTGTTTATGGAAGGCTGTGCAAGTCACATGCAGGGAGGTGTGACTAGGGTTCATAAACAAAGGGATTTAACTCCTAAATGGCAGAGGATTGAGCAGTGAGGCTGCAGGGCCATGTTCTATACACCAAAACTGCTTCATTAAGCTAAAGTTGTTCAGGTGACTATAGTGTCCCTTTAAATAATATTTTGGGGGGCAAGAAATAAATGTACTAAACACATGTGGTTTTGATTTAATTTATTTCACTCTAATGATACAGGTTCACACATATTTCCTTACGGAACAACAAAATTGATGATGAAGGAGCCCGACTCCTGAGCCAATCTCTCCGAAGCCTCAAGATGACGAACAAGAGTTTGGCTGTACTGACCCTCGCCTTCAATCATATCTCTGATCTGGGAGCTTGTCATATTGCTGAGGTGAGGGGATTGTTAGAGATTTCCCACTGTTCTTCTTGTGATGAAATATTCCTCATATTTTCCATAGGGTCACTGTGAGTGGCTCCCCCTTGTGGCTTCTTGGGGCGATTGTTTAATTTTCTGGTTATGTTTGTCATGATTTTTATTGTAAATTGCCACCACGTTATCTTACCGTTGTTTTCAGGCCTTACGACGCCACCGTGCACTGCTTTCGTTGAACTTGGCAAGCAATCAGATAGGTGATAAAGGAGCCCTCGCACTGGCAGAGGTTTGTAGAAGTTACAGCTTTTTTATGTTTTTATATAAATAAAACGATATAAACCACTAAAATACCTTTCTATGCTTGGTTTCAGATCCTCGGACATTTCTCATTGACACACACAGAGATTGTGGAAAGAAGGAAGTTATTAATGGAAAAAGAAAGTCGCGACCATCCGAGATCGGTGAGAATAGTGCAGGTTCTTTGCTAGCACGGCACTGTGAGCTTATAATGGACTGGTTGCCTGTGATTAAAATTCTCTACAGGTCTGGACTGACACTCTGGGATGTTTATTTGGAGACCACAGTTCCTGACCAGGCTCTCAGACTGTGATGAGTATGTATGATGTGGCTGTATTTGGAAGCAACTGTGGATTGAGAGGATACACCGATGTCTCTGGATGTTCAGGCATACTGAGATCTCTGGGAAAATTCCTTTATGCTGAGCTGGTCTTACTGACAGAGGGAGTAGGGTGATTGCTAGGAGGGACTGACAGACTGGATCCCCAAGGGGTGTCCTAAAAAAACCCAGGTGTCCAGTTATACAATTTGTGAAAATGTGACTTTATTTCACCATATTTGGAGTTAATTATACAGCACAGTGTGGGTGTATTACTGTGGATGCAGGGTTAATACAGCAGATATGGTGTTAATACAGCATGATACAGGGGTTAAAACAGCAGGTACGAGGGATAATATAGCAGATATGGGGTTAATACAGATATGGGGTTTATACAGCAGGTACGAGGGATAATATAGCAGGTACGAGGGATAATATAGCAAGTACGAGGGATAATATAGCAAGTACGAGGGATAATATAGCAGGTACGAGGGATAATACAGCAGGTACGAGGTTAATACAGCAGGTACAGGGGTTAATAGAGCAGGTGTGGGGTTAATACAGCGGTTCCCAAACTGTGATGTGCACACAGGGGTGCCGCTGAATGTTTGCCCGGTGCTATGATTATAGCTGCGGTGCCGCTGTCCGTTGAGACCCCGACCGACCCCTGTAATGTTGGCCGGCAGTGAGTCAGTGCCAGGAGGGAGAGGAGGCAGCTGCAGCATGACGGGAGAGGAACATGAAGAGCACCAGACCCCTCACTCCCACAGCAGCAGGACTCCAAGCCACCCTCCTGGCACATTAAGTAAGCTAACAGGAGGGTGGCTGGAGATATAAAAAAAATCCCTTGTGGGTGTATGAGTTAGAGTGTGTGTAGGAGTATGATTGTGTGTATTAGTGTGAGTATGAGTGTATGTATATGTGCAGACATCCCAACTTGCAAAACCCAATTTCAGGGAGGTGGCTACCCCTGTCACCATGCGCACCCCCACATACTGCCACCCCCCCTTCCCCTCCATGAGGGGAGACACACACACACACTGGCACATACACAACTTAACACACAAATACACACACTCAGTAACACACACTGACACATACATCCAAACACAGGTGCCCACACTGGCACATACACACAAATACACACACTGGCATATACACACAGATACACTCTGACACCCAAATACACACTGGTACATACACACGGACACATATACACACGGACACACAGATACACACTGGCACATACAGACAATCAGACACACATAACAGCCACCTGTTCGATTACTTTTTGGGGTCCTGGCTGAGGCTGATGGGAGTGAGCATGTAGTTGCTCACTCCAGCCTCTCCATGCTGCCTGTGCTGCTGCCTGTGCTGCTGCCTCCTCCTCCCTCCTCCGTGGCTGTCTGTTTAGCTGGGAGAAAGTGACCTCCCTCCCAGCCGGCAGGAACTGCAGGGGCTCAGTCAGGCTCTTAAAGGGCCTGACACCCAACCAGGCCCCTGCTCAGAAATAACACCCATCGGGTGAGTAATCATTAGGGGGGCAGGAGGGAAAGTTATTTTGAGCATTTTAAATGTGTAGTATCCTGGAAATTAAACACACACAATCTGACATGCATTGTATGTTAGATTGTGTGTGTGATTTCCGTGATATTGCAAATGGTGTGCGGGTGTCAGGGAGCCATATTAAATATGCGGGAGTCTCCCGGACCCACCGGGAGACTTGGGATGTCTGTGTGTGTATGTGTGAGTCTCAGTGTGTGTCTGGGTGTGTGTGTATGTATATATGTGTGTGTGTGTGTGTGTGTGTGTGTGTGTGTATATATATATATATATATATATATATATATATATATATATATATATATATATATATATATATATATATATATATATATCTCTATCTATCTATCTATATATATATCTCTATCTATCTATCTATATATATCTCTCTCTCGTGTTCAAGTAGAGATTGTAGCCGTATTAGTCCAGTGATGTAGATGTAAAAAAAGATAAAATTTGTATCTTGTAATACCTTTTTTTTTATTGGACTAACATAATTTTTTTAATGACAAGCTTTCGGGAGAATCTCCCTTTCTCAAGTTTGAAGCATTTTTGCTCAGATACGATTTTTATCTGTTTTTTATATATAAATATGTGTGTGTTTGTGTGTGTGTGTGTTTATGTATGTGTGTGTGTGTGTGTGTATGTATGTATATATATATATATATAATCAGTGTGCTTCTGTGTCTGTGCTCACACATGTGTGTCAGGGTGTGTGTTTTTATGTCAGTGTGTGTATCTGTGTCATGGTGTGGGCATGTTTCAATGTTTGTGTCTGTCAGGGTGCATGTCTGTATGTGTCGTGTCTGTATGTGTCGGTGTATTTATATGCATCTGTGTGTTAATGTGCAGGAATATCTGTGTAAGTATGTATGTATTTAGTAGTGTATGTGCATACATCCAAGCAGCCAAACACCAGCACAACATACAAACACACTCCTGCAATCTAACACAAATATTACAAACACACCCCTGCATTCAAATGAAAAAAAATACAAACACACCCCTTCACTCAAACACAAATACTTCACACAAATGTACATCCACATTTAAAAGTGAACATTCAGACACACCCCTGCAATCAAACGCAAACATTACATACAAACACTCCCCTGTATTAAAACAATAACTGTATACAAGCACCACTTCAAACACCAACACTGTACATTACACTATAGCGGCAGCAAATGCTGCAGCGCTGTACAGTTATACAACCTAAATAGTTTGACTTGGGGTGCTTTGAAAAAATACTGAAATATTAAGGGCGCCTTGAACCTAAATAGTTTGGGAACCACTGGGTTAATAGACTGTAAGCTCGTTTGAGCAGGGTCCTCATCTACCTATTGTTCCTGGTACATTTTATTATTGTCTAGTTTATTAAATTCCCCTTTTAATGTAAAGCTCTGTGGAATAAGCTGGTGCTATATAAATACCAATAATAACAATAATACGGCAGTTGTGCAGTTTACAAATGTACTGTAATACTTTAAATTCATTAAATGATTTGGTGTTACAATGAGCTTTGTAGAAGATGTTGGAAGTGGTTAATGCAGGGGGGAAAGTGTGAGGGGTGGTATATTTGCCAAATCGCAATGCCCTGTTGTAGTGCATATAATCTTCGACCTCACAGTTCCCGCAGTCTCCATCTGCCAGACCTATGTATGATCTGCGACATGTCAGCAGGACCATGGGGTTCATGTACAAAAAAACAAATGTGTATACGTTCCTGTGTCAAACGTTGCCGGCTCTGCGCTATCTGGAGGCCAAATGTAAAGGAGAACATTTCTAAACTAAAATGTGTCTTCTCTAAACAGCCGGCCACATCACGACATGGGGACGCGAAGAGTGATCGGCCACCAAGCCACCAGAGCACTGTGGCTCTCGACAAATCCCAAGTGCTAAAATCAAACAAAGGCTCAGTGAAGAAGAATCCCAAGGTAAGACGGAGACCACGTTATAACACAAACACAGGAATTCTTACATTATAGATACAGTCATGGGATAACTTTGAGTAGTGCATTGTAGCAGTATTACCATCTAAACACTAGGAGGCTGTTGTTTGTTCTGCTTGCAATTTATGCTTTGTTTAACCTGGGGCAGCTCACACTTATACACAATCATTGTTCACATGGAGACATTCTTCGGGTTCAGTTAATAAGTAACTGACATTGTTGTAGGATGCCCAGAAGAAAGAGGACAAATCGGTGGCCAACACTCATGGAGGTGGAACGTCCAGTATAATGAACCAAGCTGCCCTGGCCAAGAAAGACGACAGTAAATCATCGAAGAAACGTAAGTGTCCAGAAGAATGTCAACAACAAAATTTCATCCAGACTTTGGATTTTAAAATGTCAGTATTGTGGTCTGGGCTGTATTTATGACAAAGCTTGGGGCCTAAAGTGGCAGGTTGGAGGGGCAGCAACAGGGGCTGTGTTCCACAATTAAGCAAGAAATCTCATGTGTGCTGCCTTTCATAAATTCTTATATAACAATCAGCAGCCGCAGTATGTTTGGGATTGTGTCTGAAAGGCCGGCTGTAGGGGAAATACTGTGTATGTTTGGCTATACGTGTGTGTATATGAATGTGTGTTTATGTACTGGATGTGTGTGTGTGTTTATGTACTGGATGTGTGTGTTTGTTTATTTACTGGATGTGTGTGTGTGTGTGTGTTTATGTACTGGATCTGTGTGTTTGGTTATGTACTGGATGTGTGTGTGTGTTTATGTACTGGATGTGTGTGTTTGTTTATGTACTGGATGTGTGTGTGTTTATGTACTGGATGTGTGTGTGTGTGTTTATGTACTGGATCTGTGTGTTTGGTTATGTACTGGATATGTGTGTGTTTGTTTATGTACTGGATGTGTGTGTGTGTGTTTATGTACTGGATCTGTGTGTTTGGTTATGTACTGGATATGTGTGTGTGTGTTTATGTACTGGATGTGTGTGTTTGTTTATGTACTGGATGTGTGTGTGTGTGTGTGTTTATGTACTGGATCTGTGTGTTTGGTTATGTACTGGATGTGTGTGTGTGTTTATGTACTGGATGTGTGTGTTTGTTTATGTACTGGATGTGTGTGTGTTTATGTACTGGATGTGTGTGTGTTTATGTACTGGATCTGTGTGTTTGGTTATGTACTGGATGTGTGTGTGTGTTTATGTACTGGATGTGTGTGTTTGTTTATGTACTGGATGTGTGTGTGTGTGTTTATGTACTGGATGTGTGTGTGTTTGTTTATGTACTGGATGTGTGTGTGTGTGTTTATGTACTGGATCTGTGTGTTTGGTTATGTACTGTATATGTGTGTGTGTTTATGTACTGGATGTGTGTGTTTGTTTATGTACTGGATGTGTGTGTGTTTGTTTATGTACTGGATGTGTGTGTTTGTTTATGTACTGGATGTGTGTGTTTGTTTATGTACTGGATGTGTGTGTGTTTGTTTATGTAGTGGACGTGTGTGTGTTTGTTTATGTACTGGATGTGTGTGTGTGTTTATGTGAGCATGTCAGTGACTGATGTTGTATGTGTGGTAAAATGGGGGTACTTTGATATAATGGTCTAAGGACATCGTAACAACCTTCTGCCTTTACTGATTGGAGAGGGTTTTGCATTTCTAAAAAATTTGGAGAATTCCAGGTTTCATGAGATTGCCATAAGAAAATGATTATATTTAATAATCGATAAATGAGAAATTCTGTGCTCAGATCCATTGCTCTCATACATCTTTTTTCTTGGTTTCTATTTTGACAGAATTGGCTAATCCTGACCCAAAAAATGTAAAAGGAAAACCAGTTAAATCTGCCACAAAGCGTGGTCTGATAACAGAGCAGGAGGTAAGTTAGAAGGGGTGACAGGGGACCTCCGTATGGTGCTGTCTTTTTAAAACACACTTGAGCTACGCTGCCTCACTGGAGCACTCGGTTAAAGAGTGGCTCTAAGAATTATCACGTGATTGCAAAGATTATAGTGCAGGGTACACTGCTCTGAGACTGGCTTCTAACTGGAGCAATTTGTAAAAATCACACAATCACAAGACAGCCCATCAGAGCTAATATTCACACTCCTACCAAAGCACTGAAATGCCTTTGTGATTCATATTTTAGAATAATGACAGATTCACTGAAATCCTTCCATCGGCACTGATTCTATAATTTATCATAGAGACTAATGGTATATTAAATGGAAGTGTTTTAAATAATATCGCCACGTTTTGGTTTCGTACCACAGCTCTGTGGGTGTTACACTATTGTCCTTCTGTGCGTACTGTCAGGACTAGTCTGGTGGGGATCTTTCTCCTAGCAGGTCAGTCCTCCTCCATGATACCAACACACAGACTTTGTTGTCACCGTATCGGCTTCAGAACAGAAATGGAGTGTCACCACTTGTTTTACCAGCCCTGCTATTCGATAGTATTTGGGATGCTTGTTTTTCTCCCACTCTATACACTTGCCAACAATCCTGATATCACAAAGTATAGACAGATTAAACATGTGCTCCTGGTGGAGAGGTATCAGCTCCCACAGACTGAATTATTTTGGGCAGTCCGACTCCTTCACTTGGTACCATCCTTTCTACGAGCATATCCTTAAGGAGAGTACACGTTTTATGAATTTAACTGCAAACTGGCCCATAAAAAATGGGAGTGCTGTCTCTGCTGTTTGCCAACCCTCATTTAGTGACCTACCCTGCTCAACTACATTATCTCTCGAAATGGAATTATGATTTAGGGGTGGAGTTGGAGAAGAGTGAGTGGAACAAAATATTTATTAATACAATGCATATTACCCAATCAACCCACGTCAAAGAAAACTGCTATGAAGGCGTGATGGTGAAACCTCCCCATAATGCCAGACCTAACACTGGTGAGACCTCACTTGGAGTATTGTACACAGTACTGGAGACCGTATTTTCAGAAGGATATTGATACCTTAGAGAGGGTTCAGAGAAGGGCTACTAAACTGGTTCATGGATTGCGGGATAAAACTTACCAGGAAAGGTTAAAGGATCTTAACATGTATAGCTTGGAGGAAAGACGAGACAGGGGGGATATGATAGAAACATTTAAATATATAAAGGGAATCAACACAGTAAAGGAGGAGACTATATTTAAAAGAAGAAAAACTACCACAACAAGAGGACATAGTCTTAAATTAGAGGGACAAAGGTTTAAAAATAATATCAGGAAGTATTACTTTACTGAGAGGGTAGTGGATGCATGGAATAGCCTTCCAGCTGAAGTGGTAGAGGTTAACACAGTAAAGGAGTTTAAGCATGCGTGGGATAGGCATAAGGCTATCCTAACTATAAGATAAGACTAGGGACTAATGAAAGTTTTTAGAAAATTGGGCAGACTAGATGGGCCGAATGGTTCTTATCTGCTGTCACATTCTATGTTTCTATGATGGTACCTACACCCCTCCTCATTCAGACATGGTTTCAACCTGTTTAGGGGGTATGGGGAGGAGGGTACGCACCTGCACTAATGGTGGTCATGTCCCAAGGTTCAGCCCTTCAGCTGTCATGCTGCCTTCAGGTAGCCCTCCCCTAGAGCTGTGGGTGGCTGTTCACAACAGGGAATACAGGGGAATATTTAAGGTTGAAATAACTCCAACTTTTCCAATTCCACTATTTTGGCCGAAACAATTGGATTCCATAATCAGTGCGTCACAGTTTGCCATTTAACCCCTATTAGCTGCTGTCTGTTTGGACAGAACAATAAGTAAATCAAACGATCTGTTTAAAGTGGTCTCTGTACATGACAAAGAAATGTTACTTTAAAAACTGATTTAATTTCTTTATTTCAGAAGACTGAACACAGTGAAATGACAATGAATCCTTTGCTGGAACAAGCCGTATCCCGAGACGGAAAAATATTTCTGTCTGGTAACAAAGTCCTCATGGATTTAAACCTTACAGGTACGCAACCAAGCGTGGAATTTGGGTATCACTGTTTTCAGGAATTATAGGAAGGTGTAAGTGAAAGAACCTAAACCTATAATTGGAGCGCTAAAACAAATTATAACTTAACACACGTTACTTGGTTAAATGTTTGGTGTGGAGTACATGTAATAGGACAACAAACAAAGGGTACAAAATAGTGCAGATGGTACCTAAAATTGGAATCCAGTATATAATGTGACAGTCAGGACACTCACATTTAACAGAGCCTGTGTGTGAATACTGGCTCTGCAATCAAGCTGATGTGCTTTTATGGCAGCACCCCCCTTCCGCTTCGTTGTGGGGTGATTCTCATGAATAAAACATAAGAGAAACAAACCAATGTGTAGCCTGTTAAACTGGAAGGTGGAAAAGTAAGCGATAAATGGGGTGCTCACCTTGTTCTGAGCCTAGTGGTCCCGGCTCTGAGGTGTGCTGGTACTGTGCCAAATTTGGTGGGGATGGGATCACTGTTTTCAAGTTTGATTATTTTGGAATAAGGTTTGAAATGCACTTTTCGTTCCCAAACATTCACATGTTGTTGTATAACCTGCTGAGACATGGGATGTTTTCAAATATTCTTAAAACATTAAGCACCCTTAAATTCCATTAGTTTGTTACTGTGTTTTGTCACTTTTTTCCAGTAGTTTTCAGCTATTTCCTGTGACTTTCTTCATTAGTGGCGCGGAGGGTGAGAGACCGAAGTCTGATCTGTATGATGAGTTCCATAGCACATTGACAGGAGTTTATATCAAACGTTTATAAAAATTATAAAACTTTTAAACCGTAAATTCATCATATTGATTGTGTTTGTCTTATTTTTTTTAGTTTGTGATTTTACGTTTCTAAGTACAATAAACCGGTTGGAGAGATCAAGCTGTGAAGCAGTAATTCTTCTTTTTTCCTTCGTTTTATCAATGTATTTCCAAACCGTTTTGATGTATAATAAGAGGTTTAGGCTAATATTTTACTGATGTCCTATGTGCAGGAAACAGAATCACAGAACAAGGCTTGAGAGGGTTCTTGACAGCAATGGAGACTCAAGTCCAGGAATCTACGCTTATCCCAGGAACCAAGACACACACTGGGCTACTCCGACTTTCCTTAACGGTGAGCAAGTCCAGCTATTAGCATTTACTAGAGGCATCAATACAACTTTATAATAGATTTAAGTGCGGTGTAAGTAACAAAGACCTACACCTATAAGTGGAGCTCTCAAACACATATATAGCTTACCAAATGTTATTTCGTACCATGGTACAGTAAAAAGTACATGTGAAAAAAATACAGAAAAATACAATATAGTGCAGATGGTATTTAAAGTGGCAATGCAATAATAATGATGGAATCTTAATGACTTAGACACTCACATTTCAAGGAGCCTGTATATGGAAACACTGGCTCCGTATCAAGGCTTGTGTGCTTATAATGGTAGCACCACCCTCCTACTTCGATTAGGAATGATTCTCAAAGATAAAAACAGAGGGAGAGCGAACCAATGTGTAGATTGCGGTCATAAAAGCACACATATATATTAATAAATGTGGTGCTCAACTAGTCCTGAGCCTGTGGGTCCTGGCTCTAGGTATATAAACTCTGTGCCAATTTGAATGGGGATGGCACTGCCCCTATGAAGATTCTCTTGGAGGCTCCAAAAAAAGGACTTGAGTAAGATATAAAATAAAATAACAAATTTATTAATAAGAACAAATAGTGTAAAAAAAGTCCTCAATAAAAGTCCTTTAAAAATGGTCAACACGCGTTTCACTTTCAAATAGAGCTTCTTCAGTCAGCTGTAATGTAGGTCCTCTGAATCTTCCATTTTTAAATGTCTCTTGGGTCTTCCCCTTTAATGAGCTAAATGCATTTAGTCCAATCACAATGTAGTTTACATATATCAAGTGTAAAGAAATGTGTGTGTGTGTCTTTAATTGGTAGAGGTTGTGGGCGTCTTTATTTGCTCTTGTTTTCATTGGTGGGCAGTAGTGGTTGGCGGAAGTGTTCCGCGGGCCTCCTGGTGGTTGGCGGAATTGACGTCACATATCCACGTGATCGTCACTCCGCGGTTGGCGGACATGACGTCCGGGCGGTTGGCGGAAGTGACGTCACGGACCAACGTGATCGTCACTTAGCCGCCGCCCGGAATACCCCTAGCTCCCCGGCCATGCCGCACCTCTCCCATGCGTGCAGGTCGGGGGGCGGGGATTATAGTGTGGGAGGGGGTAGTCCGTGGCCATGTACCGCCCTTAGGGCGTGTCGGCATGGCCGTTAGCTCCTCCCCCTCCAGCTTGATAGGCAAATAATAAAACAGAAAGTGACATAGATAATAAAATAGGATAAAACATTCATAAGCATAATTAAGTGCCAGTGAGCTTTTATGTTCTGAATTTAATTAATGATTATTAGGTTATAAAAGTGCTTATAAAGTGATATGTGTATTTAAAGAGGTAGTAGTAAATAGAATCATATTGAGATATATTGTGTTTACTAAAAGTATGAGTATGCATACTTTAAGTGGTATTCACAGTAAATATGGAATTAAACCAAAATTAATGTGCCAGTGGGTAGGGGTAATTTGTATATACATTTGCTAATAATACATCATATATATACACTATATCTGCGATAGTATACACATATATATAAAAATGATGGAACATAATAAAATATATGCGTTTAAATGAAATGACAGAGTTCGAAGTCTACATTCAAACCCTGCGGTTTTAAAGTCCCAAGGTTGAATATCCACCTCATCTCACTCCGTCCCAATAGCTTGGCGAAATCCCCTCCTCGCCAATTACCCTTAACCTTTTGTATACCCATAAACCTGAGTTGTGTGGGGTCGCTATTGTGCGCTAAGGCAAAATGATGTGATACACTATGTCCCTCAAATTTTTTCTTGATGTTTCTGATGTGTTCTTCAATCCTAGTGTGTAAATTTCGTTTAGTGCGGCCCACATATTTTAAACCACATGGGCACTCCAATAAGTATACTACATTGTTTGAATGACAAGTTATGAGGTCTTTAATAGGGAATTCTTCATTATTATTAGAATTCATAATTTTTTTAAAATGTCTTTTTTTTGTTATTTGAGTTCCTGCACGCTAAGCATGTGCCGCATCCATAGAAGCCCTTCCCTTTCTCCAAAAAAGTGGTGTTATTTGTTTTCTTAATATGGTTCTTTACCAAGAGTCTGTTCAAATTGGCGGCACCCCTAAACACTATTTTGGGTTTTGCTGGTAAGATTTGAGCTAAGGCATGGTCTTGTAGTAGGATGGGCCAATGTTTATTTAAAATTTTCTTTAGTGCTTTATTGTTGTGACTGTAGTTACATATAATGGGTAGATTGACCTCCCCTTCATTTCGTGTTTTATTTTTTTCTTGTAATAAAGTGCTTTGTGGGATCTTTAAAACTTGTGTGTAAGTGTCTTGTAATTTTTCTTTTTTATAGCCCTTTTATAGTCCAACAGATCGGTAATTAATTTCTCAGCTTGTTCCTTAAAATTCTCCTCATCTGTACAGTTTCTTTTAATTTGTATAAGTTGTGATTTAGGTACACTATTTAACCATGGGGAGAAATGACAACTGGAAGTATGGATAAAACTATTAACGTCCACATCCTTAAAATGGGTTTTGGTTTTTATCGTCTCATGATCTATAAAAAATATCCAAATCTAAGAATGTGACCGTTTGTTTACTAAAATTGGTTGTTAAAATAATGCCCCATTCATTATTATTTAATTGATTTAAAAAGGTGTATAATGTATCCTTTGTGCCTTTCCAAATAAAAAACAGGTCATCTATGTAGCAGCGGTAGGTCACCAGGCCCTCCACCCAGCTCCCATTGAGTTGAAGATACTGGCGTTCCCAGTCTGCCATAAATAGATTGGCGTAGCTGGGTGCGAACCTGGTGCCCATCGCCGTCCCACACGCCTGCAAGTAGAAGGTGTCCTCATACCACTGGCGTACATACCAGGGTCGCAGGGGTCGCGACTGCGACCGGGCCCGGCCCACCAGGGGGCCCGGCCGCCCCTGCGACCCGGTATGTACGCCCAGGGCCAGCCTCTTCCCCTGGGGGGCCAGGAGCCGACCACCCCAGGGCCCCCCCGAGGCTGGCCCTGCTGACCCCGGGTGGCCGGTCGGGCAGGCAGGCGGGCGCGCGAGGGAGCACTCAGTGCTTCTTCTTCAGCTCCCTCGCGCACCGCAATGATACCGGAGCCGGAAGATGACGTCATCTTCCGGCTCCGGCATCCCTACGCGGCGCTCGAGGGAGCTGAAGAAGAAGAAGCACTGAGTGCTCCCTCGCGCGCCCGCCTGCCTGCCCGACCGGCCACCCGCCCAGGAGCCCCACTGGACCCCAGGGAATAATCCCCCCCAGCACTCCAAAAGGTAAGGAGGCTGGGGGGATTATATAAAAAAAAAAAATCATGTGTGAGTGTTAGTGTGTGTGTGTGAGTGTTAGAGTGAGTGTTAGAGTGAGTGTGAGTGTTAGTGTGAGTGTTAGAGTGAGTGTTAGAGTGAGTGTTAGTGTGTGTGTTAGTGTGTGTGAGTGTTAGAGTGAGTGTTAGTGTGTGTCTGCTAGTGAGTGTTAGTGTGTTAGTGTGTGTGTCTGCTAGTGAGTGTCAGTGAGTGTGTTACTGTGTGTGTCTTACTGAGTGTGTGTGTGTTAGTGAGTCTGTTTGATGTCTGTTAGTGAGTGTGTGTTTGTCAATGAGAGTGTATGTTTTGTAAGTGAGTGTGTATGTATGTCTGTCGCTGACTGTATCTCTGTCAGTAAATGTGTGTGTCTGTTAGCTAGTGTGTATGCGACTGTAAGTGTGTGTGTGTGTGTGTGTCTTCAGCACTTACCTTTCTCCAGCGCCGGACTCCCTTGGCGCTGAGGATCCCTCAGCCTCTCAGCTCCGAATGCGACCGCGCACGCATTCAAACCGCCCATAGGAAAGCATTACTCAATGCTTTCCTATGGACGTTCAGTGTGCTCCTCTAGCGGCTGTCCGTGAGACAGCCACTAGAGGCTGGATTAACCCTCAGTGAAACATAGCAGTTTCTCTGAAACTGCTATGTTTTCAGCTGCAGGGTTAAAACTAGAGGGACCTGACACCCAGACAACTTAATTGACCTGATGTGATCTGGGTGTCTGTAGTGGTCCTTTAAGGGACCACTATAGTGCCAGGAAAACATACTCGTTTTCCTGGCACTATAGTGCCCTGAGGGTGCCCCCACCCTCAGGGACCCCCTCCCGCCCGGCTCTGGAAAGGGGTAAAACTTACCTTTTTCCACCGCTGGGCGGAGAGCTCTCCTCCTCCGATCCTCCTCTTCTCCTCCCCGTCGGCTGTATGCGCACGCGCGGCAAGAGCTGTTCACGCATTCAGCCGGTCACATAGGAAAGCATTCATAATGCTTTCCTATGGACGCTGGCGTGCTCTCACTGTGAAAATCACAGTGAGAAGCACGCAAGCGCCTCTAGCGGCTGTCAATGGGACAGCCACTAGAGGAAATAGGGGAAGGCTTAACCCATTCATAAACACAGCAGTTTCTCTGAAACTGCTATGTTTATGAAAAAATGGGTTAACCCTAGCTCGACCTGGCACCCAGACCACTTCATTAAGCTGAAGTGGTCTGGGTGCCTAGAGTGGTCCTTTAAGTGTGTGTGCATCTGCATGCACTGGCGTACATACCGCGGTCGCAGGGGTCGCAGCCCTGTAACCCCTGCGACCAGGTGCCCACCGCCATGTGTTCCGGCCCGCGCGGGGGGGGCCACGGATCAATTTTCACACCGGGGCCCCATGGGTCATGTGTACGCCACTGCCTCATACCAAAAGTAATTGCTGGTTAGGATTAATTGTATAGCTTCCATAATAAAATTGATTTGATCCAATTCAAATTAATGAGATTGCTCTAAAAAGAATCTCACTGCTGCACAGCCCTTTTGATGTGAAATAATGGTGTATAGAGAACTGACATCCGCAGTTACCAAATAATAATCATGTTCCCATTTGATGGTTTGTAGGTGTCTCAGAATACTTCCTGTGTCCTTAAGGAAACTAGGGATGCCTTGTACTATAGGTTGAAGGCACTTGTCCACATATTCTGAGAGTCTACATGATATAGAGTTGATGCCTGAGACTATAGGTCTTCCAGGTGGAAGTACAGGATTTTTGTGTATTTTGGGGAGGTAATAGAACACAGGAATCTTTGGGTGTGTTACATTAAGGTATTCAAATTCTTTTTTGTTTAAAATCTCCTTGTAAAAGCCCCTATTGATGAGATCATAGAATCTGGTTTTTAATTTCGCTTGTTGGATCACTTTTTAATCTTGTATAAGTGGTTTGGTCTTTTAATAATCTCATACACTCTGTGTGGTAATCTTTAATGTCTAAGATGACTATTCCCCCTCCCTTATCCGCCGGTTTAATCACAATGTTATTGTCCTTCTGTAATTTTTTAAAAACTTTGTATTCGTCTTTGTGAAGGTTTTGTTGGTAGTGGTTAGCTTTCTTTAGTTTGTTAATGTCTGCCATCACCATTTTCTCATAAGTAGCAATTTCCCCTGAAATTAAGTGTTTGAAACAACTTTACCTTAATGAAGCAGTTTAGGTGTATAGATCATGCCCCCGCAGTCTCACTGACCAGTTCACTTTTATTTCGGTCTATGCAGCTGTGGCAAATCTCGCCACTTCAGTAAATCTGTGTCCATGTGTTACTTTTATACTCTAAAAGACTGAGGGCATTTGTATGCTAGTTTCACGAACAATAGTGGAATATACTGTTCGTGAAACGAATAAACCACCGAACCACACAGGGGAGTCGTGTGTCTCCAATTAACGAACTGGCAACATTCTAACCGCAGAACACTAATGATATTATGGGTGGCCGCCGTTCGTATAACCGAACACGTGGCGGCGGCCATCTTTGCTTATGAACGCCCAGCGATGTTTGGTCGTCGAGTGCCTGGAACTAGAATCGGCTACTCAACCTCACGAATACCGCTGGACTTCCATGCCGTTCGTCTGATTTCCTCCATTCATGCAAATAGATCAGCGTTCGACGGATTGAACGCCACTGACCCTCATATTCAAACAGCCAGGCTAACTGGGTACGGTCAATAGGTATTCATATGAAACCCTTCATTGGAATGGCTTTCCTATTCTAACGAATGGGTCTGAGCGGTATTTCGCCAGATGGTGCGCTCTCAGATCCCAGCCATTCAATGAGGGGTCTTTCGGGCAATTCAGTTGAAAATTATACAAGTTATGTATTTTTATGTTAAATGTTATATTTTTTCTGTACAGAGAGATAATGTAATTAAAGGTGTACGCAATTATCTCTCCAGTACAGAAAGGCATGATGGGAAATAGCATTGCAGGTTAAGTTTTCCACAGAGTCCACCAGGGGAAAACCCCCTGGAATGCCATTATGGAAACCCCTTGCATGGGGACTTGTATATAAACGGTTGCATTGCAATAAAAGCTCAGTTGACTCCCAAACTGTGTGTCGTCCAGTTCTTGGGGAAAAAGGGATTGTATTTAGGCTACCTGCATTTTGTATGCTGAATCTGACTACCAGCGGAGATACTGTGGATTATACTACTACTCCGCTACAACAGCCCTAGTCACATCTCCCCTGGCTGTGACTGACATAGCCTGCGTGCAATGAAATCTTACTTGCTTTACTCTTCTGTAAATTTAAAACTTAATCACACACCGCATGCCCCTGCGGGTCTAGAAGGCTGTTAACCTGGAGATATGAAATTCTAAATTAAACACACTGTACAATAAATCAAGTTTAAACATTCGATCTCTCTTTACAGGAAGTGTTTAGGAAAGCTGTGGGAGTCACATGCTGGGAGGTGTGACTAAGGCTGTATAAGAAAAAGTGATTCAACTCCTAAACTAAAACTGCTTCATTGAGCGAACATTATTTTGTTGACTATAGTGTCCCTTTAAATACTATAGTCTAGTACAGGGATAAGCAACCTTAGGCACCCCAAATTTTGTGGACTATATCTCCCTTAAAGCTTTGCCAGCATAGTGGCTGTCAGAGCGTTATAGTAGATGTAGTCAAAAACATCTGGAGTGCCAAAGGTTGCTTATCCCTGATCTAGTAGATACATAAAGTAGCCTTCCAATGTAAGTAGTAAAGGCTATCTGTATTAAAGAAAGGGTAGTAGATACCTGGAATAGCCTCCCAGTGGGAATGGTAAAGGCCAACAGTGATATAGAAAGGGTAGTAGATAGCTGGAATAGCCTTCCAGTGGGATCAGTAACAGTGATATAAAAAGGGTAGTAGATACCTGGAATAGCCTTCCAGTGGGAGCAGTAACAGTGATATAAAAAGGGTAGTAGATACCTGGAATAGCCTTCCAGTGGGAGCAGTAATAGTGATATAGAAAGGGTAGTAGATACCAGGAATAGCCTTCCAGTGGGAGCAGTAATAGTGATATAGAAAGGGTAGTAGATACCTGGAATAGCCTTCCAGTGGGAGCAGTAACAGTGATATAGAAAGGGTAGTAGATACTTGGAATAGCCTTCCAGTGGGATCAGTAACAGTGATATAGAAAGGGTAGTAGATACCTGGAATAGCCTGGAAGGCAGAAAAGCAGAAATTAAACCATTGTCCAAACCATTCATTTTGGCCTAAAGTATTTTAAATCCTTTCTCATTTACCTCTTTTTTGTAAATTAATATCAGTGATTTTAAATTGCACACAGTACATGAAGAAGTTCATTCTTATTTGATGCCGCAGTCTGTGTCTCGTTTGCTCTGTAAAAGGAAATATACTTGTAATCGCTGGTTAAATAATCCATTATCGGGTTTTACCCTGGTGACTGTATATATACTGATTGTGGTATCTAGATTCAGACTGATTTCTAAACTGTGTGCTGGAACTCAGGGAGTCCGCACACCCAAACATACCCACAGGGGTCACATATTCATAAAACCAGTATATTATTAAAGTGATCTTAATTCTCCTGAATTCTGAGTCTTATAGAAGGAGTGTGAGCTGCAGGTACTGAGTAGTCATTATTCGTGTGTCCCCGCTGCTTCTGTCACTATAGACTGATGTGTTTATGTGAATGTCTCTGGTTTATCATGGTCCCTGGTGTCTGAGCCGCACATTTTATCATCTTTATGTTTATTCCATGTGTAAGTTTTGCAATTTGCATTTACATGTTTTCTCCTTAGAACCATAGAATCCAGATTTAATATGCCATTTTTATATTTTATTTTACCAGGGTAACAACTTCTCACCGGCCAGCGCTACGTATCTAAGGCTTCAGGAATTAATGTGTAACAGGGACCCAATAAACAAACGTACCGGTTCTCCAGAGGATTCTCCTAAGGACCGCTAGAGACCTGCATGCTGAAATGTCTCCTAATGGCAGAAAAATGAATGACACTTTATTATATATTTTCATTTTAATGTGGCACTTTTACCCCCGTATCAAAAAAAGAGTATTTCATAAAGGTAAAATAGTTATAAAATAAACTGTTTGTAAGTCCCCTAAATTCTCTGGACATCTGTTCCTTGCAAACTCTTGTCTCATCTCCCCAATATAGCCTATAGTTTGTAAGCTCACAAAACACATTGCTAACACTTTTTATAAAAGCGCTGTAAATGTTAGATTGTAAGCTCACAAGTCGAATCCTTGGTCGTTTTGTAGTTGTATATTGTACTGTATTGATAACATTAGTTCCACAAGACTGTATACAACAGCAGAACACGTTTAAACCTCCAGAATGTGTTGTCTTTTCTCAGTAAGGTGCTCACAACTTATTCAAGACATCCGGATGTTCAGTGATATACAACCAAGTCAGAATCTATTTACAGCTAGTTATATTCTGGTTTTGATCACTGTATACAGTTAAAATGTTAATCCACAATGCCAACAATACAATCCCTCCAAGATTCCAGTATAGCAGTATGACGTTTACACACATTGCTGATTTTCTATATATATAATCTCTCTAAAACCCTCTCAAACCATAAGCTATTTGTGCTTTTTCCCCCCTGATGATCTGTTGCCCTGTGAACAATTACTACATTTCCTTGATGCTCGTATTTCTTTATTATTGACCATTACTGGTTATTTGTAGTAGACTTTTGAGCCTCGGGCACTGTTTTCATTTTTCACTAACTCTTTTGCTTTGGAATAAACTGCTTTAATTTCATTACCTTTAAATATTTTCCCTAATAAATTCTTTTTTATTATCTACATTTAATATGTATTCGTTCAAAAAGCTTTGTATTCGTATACAATTAAACATTTCTTGTATTTGGTAAAGCAAATGGGCCCAGTCCAGGGTATCAATCACTCTACGTGTAATATTGCATGATTGTCTATCTAAAAGAAAACCTATTTGATCCCCATGGATAAATGATGGAAGCACTGCTTTGAGTCTTCCTGCCAAAATAGATGTGTATAATTTTACATCCACGTTTGTCAGAGAGATCGGGTGGTAATTGGCTAAAACAAGATGGCCGCCGCCTCGTGTTCGACTATACAAATGGTGGCCACCCAGCGGTCGCAGCTTCTGGGAGGTCAATTTCCTGCACACTCCCCCTGTAAGTGGTCTGGCTGTTCGTGAGTTTGTTCAGTAAATTCCATTTACCGAACAATATAGTAGAAAGGCACGAACCAGCCTTTCTACAAGGCAGAAACAAAAGTGTAACACCAGGACCATTGTCCTGAGGCAACAGGCGAGCAACCAGGCCTCTCCAGGACCAGGACCCAGTGGTGTGGTCACTTTTGCCACAGATTTCAATTGGACTTTTTAAATTGTTGGTATTAAGGAATTATTTTAATAGTTTTCAGTTAAAACCTCTGGGATTTCACTTGCAGAGTTTCTATATTTTCATAATATGATTTGGATTGATTTCCTATCTCTTCTGGTTTGAAGTAAATATGGTCTCCTTTAACTATTTTATGAATTTTATTATCCACTTTTTGTTTTTTCAATTTATTCAGCTGCATACGATCTACTTTATTATTTCGATAGTAAAACGTAGTTTTCAATTTCTGTAGATTATAGTCTATTCTTGCCCAGATCTTTTGATATATTCTGTCTCTGCATTCTTTTAACAAATTGATACTTTCTATAGAAATTAGTTTTTATTTTCTGTTGATAGATTAAAGTATTTAACATAAAGGTCAGACAGGCTAGTTCCCCTCTTACGTCTTTCCTGACTAGCCAGTTTTATCCAGTATCCTCTGGTTACTACTTTATCCGTATTCCAGAGGCATTCCTCCGAGATTTCCTCTGAAACATTTTCTTTAAAAAATAATTCTGACATCGTCTCAATTTACTCCGTATTATCTGGTGCACATCTATATATTTCTTTTAATTCCACTACCATAACATCATGGTCAGACCATGCGTTATCTCTGATAATGTTTTTAATGAAATCTACCAGACCATTATTTCCCATTACCATATCAATTCTAGCCGTTGACCCGTGAGGGATAGATCTATGGGTAAAATTATTTTCTTCTGAGTCACCAGCAGTTATAAAGATCATGTTTCTTAATCACTCTGTTCAACGTTGCTCCACCAGTTTCAGGACTTTTACTAATAATCTGGTGTGTGCCTTATTTAGTAGATCGACATTGACCAACGTATAGTCAACTCCATTTATCTGCCCTATTAAAATGATGAATCTCCCTTCCTGATCTAATTTTTTTTATATTGGCAATGAAATTGCACTTCTCTGGAAAAAAAATATTGCTACTCTGCAACTATAGACATTTTTTTTACATTTCCATAACTGTTTGTTCTCTTTAATCCAATTCGTCTCCATTACGAATCCCACTTGTGCTTTTTCTCTCAGTAAGGTACTGTACAGGAGTATTTCCACTTTTAGTAAACCTTAATTAAATTTAAATAAAACCTGCATATTTAACCACTTTCTTGGTAGAAAATAATTTAGACTTAAATATATAATCCCAGGAGTGGTGAATGCAAGTAAGAGTTTAGATAGAGAAATTGAGTGGAAATATAGAATAGTTCTGTAAGATTTCTAAGTCGGAATTGATTTGGCTAACCAAGAAATTCAGTTGGAAAGACCGTGTTAGAGTGGTATTCCTTTATCTGGTCTGATGATAATGCTTTGATGATCTCCTGAATCTTGCATCCTACCTTCTGGATCCGACCTTTAGAGATTGTTTCTGTTACGATTGCCCCCGGTCTAGCAGGGGGGTTGATCGCTTGGAGGTCCTGGTTCCCACAGTAGAGAGTCGAACGGAGGTCCTTCGGTAATAAGCTGTAAGTGTAAAGTATCCCAAACACGGTATAAGCATTAAAATCCCGGATCCCTACAACATGAGTCGAGGCTGCAAGTTGAGGGTCAAAACTAACTGATTTTACTGGCACACAAACATGGCAATTTATGCGATTCCTCAGGTCCAAGGACAGCCCCCTGTGGACCTGATGGAATACAGGTACAGTACAAACAGGTAACCAATCACAGCACAGTGTATCATTTGAATTCGTACCCGCCCAGCTTGGAGATAATGAGGCCAACGGTTATACAATCTAATTATCTCCAAGCGCACAAAAGACCACCTTTTATTATGCCTCATAAAACTGTATAAAAATACATAACTTCCACATTAATAGGGGAAAACGGTTCATTCTACCATTCATTAAGTAGCTCGTATTCGGGTACATTAAACATATGAATGGCGCTCCAATCCCACGAACAGAATGATCTATTTCTGCCGTATAAAGTCCGTTCGGTATTTTGGATCGTGAGTCCCTGATGGCGGACATGTTTTTAGACGGTTTAACGAGCAGCGGGACCTCGCCTCTAACTTATGGAACTGAACTCGGGTATAAGTTCATGCGAATCCCTGCTGTCTGTCTGGTAGTGGAACTCGTTCGGTACATGAATTAGGACCACCTGGTAGCACGGTACTTGAGTTGCGGTTAACCGCAGAAACCACAGGCTAATTGCTGCCACATGACCCACTGTAGGGGGTCTCCGTTTGTGAGGTTATTCGGTAGTTCCCCTTTGGCGATTTGTGGGCGAACGTCGATCCTCCTTGCCCGTCAATTAGTCTGTGGTAGACCGCAGCCGCCTGGGTGGTTAATGGGCGCCACACTCCGCTTGTCGGGTGGTCGGCCATTCGGTACTTTGCGGGGTGAAGAGGTTAATTGGCGGCACACGCCAGCATTTGGGGGGTCTCTCGTTAGTATCACGAATGGGTCTTTATAAGAATTTGTATCATCCATTCGTGTTTCCCAGTGTTAAATGTATACGGCTGCAACAGTAACAACATGTAATAACAATAATGGAGTCATTTCGAGTCCTTTGTAACAGTTTCTAACAGTGCTGTGTTCTCAATTTTAAAGAATTCCTTATCTTGAATCTCGGTATGTCTGTGAAAATAATGTGTCCGTGTATCTTTACCTTCTGATACAAGATGGAGTCACATCTACGAAGTAGTGACTTTACAGTATACGTTTTTAATCTCAATATTATTACAAAACCCCTCACACTAATAATAGAAGATTTTAGCCTGAATGATTGACTGGTAATTCTGTCCTTGATTTGGAACCGGCGCTGGTGATGCAGACATCCCAAGTCTCCTGCAGTTTCCATGAGTCATGGAAGTGCCCCAGAAGTGGGGCAGTAGCTTGTGAAGCCACCTCCCTGAAATGCATGCTGGGATGTCTGATGATGTATTATCTGCCATATTTGGTTGTGAACCCACCTGTCTAGACTCTGATACAGTAGGACCATAGGATATTTTATATGATCCAATGCTGCACGGTTTATAAAAAGCAATATCCAGTAAAAGCCTGTATATCAGTGATGTTGTTCCAAGCGTTGAGGTAAGTGGTGCAGGAAGTAAACACTATAATAGTAACATATAGATTGCAATATATTAGCTGCAAGTCTCCTCAGTAAATAAATAGTCCATAACAGGTTTAAATCATTAATCTATCTACTGAGATCCAGAAAGGAAAACTGTCTGCTGTTATTTTGCTGATTTCATCCAACATCAAGAAGAGGAGCTGTGTTATATAAATGTCTTTATTTGAAAATAGCATAAATCAATAAATTATTTGTTATATATTTAAAGGGACACTTTAGTCACTAGAACAACTGTTGTGCACCCTCCGGGTAGCCTGATTGTACCAGGGAACAATTCTCTTACAAAAGATAAAGCACAACACCCCTTTGTCGTGGACCTCCCCTCATTTATACAACATACCAAACAGACTCTGCTAATGATAGAGAACGTAACAGTTCCACCTTATACTCTCCTGGCGAGTCTTGACGTGGTTTTGCTCTATAGCAACATTCCTCACAACCTAGGTTTGAAGGCAACTACTTTCTTTTTGCAAGGTTCACACACGTTCACAACACCTCAAAGAATTTCTTGTTGGAACTACTATAATTTGTACTTACTCATAACTATTTTGTTTTCAATGGCACTTTTTATTTATAGATTAGGGACAGAGCCATGGGTACAGCTTTTGCCCCAACCTATCTGTACCTAGGTTGGTGAGAGGCAAAAACTTTACTGATATAAACCCAGAGGAATGTAGTGACAGCTCCAAGTGCTGTAACCTTTGTATTAGTACAGAGTGTTCAGGTGCCATTCTAAAGGGGAGTAAAGCCAGTCTCTGGGTGAACGGCACAGCTACCAACACTGGATCATGGGGGGACAAGGTCAGGGGGTATTAGTGACACATGCTACATCGACAATGGTATAGGAGGGACGTGGCACACAGCACTGCTGTCATTGGTCAAAGAGAGTGCATATAGCGATAGCACAGGGTGAGCAGAACCAGAAAATCTAACCCAACCTCAGCATTATCATACTGAGAAATGCTGAAACTGGAGCAATCAGCAGGAACATTCGTTCAATATGCCTTTTGAAACAGTGTCTTCTTTAAGAAATGGTATGCCTTTGTGGGGTAGTTGGAATAAGCAATCTGCTAAAAAACACCAAAGTGGGACATGGACCCAGGGTAAAAATTCAAAGTTTAAAAAAACGAAACTGGAATGGTTGGGTCTCAAATGTGCCACTTTAACGTTCACATATTCCTGGCAAAGGTACATATGGGGGTATTTCTGTACTCAGACATAGCTGAGCAACAATGAAGTATTATACAGTCGTAGCACACATCATATTTGCAAAATATGCAGTACAAACTCACTGTGTGTGGCAGAAAGACACTTGGTACAAGCTAGCGGAAAAATTATTTCACATTAAGGTTCAAAATATTTAATATTAAAAATTTTATATTTTCGGGGGGCGTGGCTTGACTGCCGACCAAGATGGACGTGTAGTCTGCAAGCTCCTCAGAGTCCACGCACAATATAGCTACTGCCTTCAGCAACAAGCCACACAGCTGGCCAAAAACGCACCTACTATGTCTGTCATACAAGCTGGACCCAAAGCCCAGCGGAAAAAGAAAGGAGAGATCAGAGAAGCCGTCATCTCAGTGGCCGACATGTTCAGCACGCCACGCGGCTCCCAGACCACATAAGATGGCCGCCAGGGCAGCCCGCGAGGCCGCAGCTCCCCAGCGGCCGTAGAAGAAACAGACCTCCCACATTACCAACAAACGGACACTCCACATATCCTTAACAAGCTACTGGAGGTCCGTGCCTACCTGGCTGGAGAAATAACAAAGCGCACACAGGCACTGACGGACGAAATACAGGCTTTGGGAGCCAGGACAGCGGCCTTAGAAGGCAGAGTGGAAGCTGTAATACAAGCACACAACGCGGTGGTAGCCCACACCAAAGCCATGGAGAAAAGAATTACTGACATGGAGTTGGCAATGGAGGACCTGGCGAACCGCACCCGCCGCAACAACGTGCGCCTGAGGGGTCTGCGGGAGACATTACAGCGCCGAAAATCATGGAGGCATGTCACGACGCTCCTGCAAGAACACGCCATCAAGTACACGTAGGGCCATCCCTTCAAGCTGGTGGCCTTCAGGGAAGGCGCCACACACACCCTCCAACCTGGGAGCGACCCAGAGAGATTTCTCTGCGCCCTCCGCATAGAATCCTCTACCAAGCTCACCTTACCAGCGGACCCGATGCCGGAACTAACCATGCTGCGCAGGGACTGGATGGACGCGGCGGAGACGGAGGGCCGCCATGCCTGACCGGGGGTGCCCCGGCTGTGCCCGGGATGCACCGCGAGATAAGTTCTGCACACACATCAGCCCGCGGGGGCCGCCTTGGCGGTGGGGGACTGGGGGGTCGAATGCTGGGGATAACGGTCCCACCGCTCCTCCCCCCCTTCCCTCTCTCGGATGGGGGAGCCGGCCGGGTGCTGAGCCACATACCGATCTCTGGTGGGGGCCCCATAACAATTAAAAACTCCAAAGGTCTAGAGCAGGCCGGGTCCATGGATACCCTGCAGTGGGACTGTGAGGACGAATTGGTAACTCTGGCCTTCCACACACCTAGAGGACTGAGTCAGCACCTATTACGGGTACGACATGCAATATTACAAGACTTTCAGAGAAGAATTAATACCACAGCTGACCAAACTATACAATCATTTCCTACAAGGAGGGGCCCCTGACCGAGATATGGCTACAGCCAACATTATCTTGATACTGAAACCAAACAAAGACACCACCCAAGCAGCTAACTATAGGCCTATATCCCTCATCAACTCTGACTTAAAAGTTTTCGCAAAAATCCTGGCAAGAAGGCTGGCACCACTGCTACCCAGACTAATACACTCAGACCAGGTGGGATTTATCCCTGGCCGACAATTATATGAAAACACTCGCAGAGGGGCGGATCTGCTGTGGCATATGACCCAAACGAACACCCCATCACTGGCCCTATCGCTGGAAGCGGAGAAGGCCTTTGATCGGGTGCAATGGCCATTCCTGTTTCGACTCATGACCGCACAGGGTTTCCCCGAACCATTTACTACAGCGATCAAAGCACTCTACATGGACCTACAGGCCCAAACTATAATCAAGGAAACCCAAAGAACACCTTTCCGAGTCAGTAATGGAACGAGACAGGGCTTCCCCCTCTCCCCCCTCCTCTTTGCTATAGTATTTTTTTTTTTTTATTCTTTATTTTTCGCTCTGCCATTCAAGCGTGGCTACAATAGTGCAAACAGATGTGAATACATAACCGCACAAGTGTTGTTGATGCGTAGTAGAAGATACAGGGTAACAAAATTAGTACAAGCATCTGTCACAAACTGTGCACCTTTGGTGCATCTCCGCCAGAGTTTTCTTTTACATTAGTAATCTGATAAGGAGAAAGAGAAAGAAAGATATATGGAAGGAAAGAAATAACTATGTACAACTGTTGACTTATTGAGGAGTGTGTTGTGCCCTAGGCTCTCAGGGTGACTGCGATAGGTGTATTGCGTTGCCTTGGCCAATACGTCTGTGTGTGGTATCCCGAGCTTGCCCAGGTAGCTCAGGCATTGTTCCCGTCTGCCATGTCTCTGCCCCCCACTTTGATCTGGCAATCCGTCAGGTACGTAATCTGGCAGGGTTAGACAGTGTTGAAGTTTTCCTCTCCTCGTGTTTGCTTACATTGTCTGAGGTATTTACCAAAGATAGAAGCAGATTGATGAAGAATAGGTAGATATAGGTAAGTATAGTGTTCAGTATGTTGTAGTACAGAAAGTTAGTGATCTCCTGTGAGTCAAGAACCCCGTGCCGCCCACCCCAGTGGGCCGCGGCCCTCGTTCCTGCTTTAGCCAGTCCCCCATCCTACTGTGGAGCCGCTTCCACCCGTCCGGGTTATGGTATGCCAGCGACCGCCGGGTGAGCCTCTGCCATCGCTGCTGAATTGTGCCGCACAGATGCCGCCCCGCGCCCCGAGTCTATGTGTCATATTGCTCCCATGGTCCCCACACCTTGTGAAATGTGGTCAGCGTGTTCCGCACTTGGGCCGTGAGTTTATCCATCAGATAATTATCGCGGAGTTTCGTCCTAACCAATGATAGCTGCGGGAGGTCCGGGCATGACCAGTGTTGTGCCACGGCCCTGCGGGCCGCTAAGTATATCATGTTAAGGAGTTTTTGTTCGTGTCTCGGGAGGCTCTCCGTGGGTCTGGATAGAAGGCATGCCCAGGGATCTAGTGTCATTCGTTTTTGTAAGATTTGAGAGCTGAAGTTTACTATGCTGCGCCAAAAGGCCGCAACCTTTGGGCATTCCCACCACATGTGGATGTATGTGCCCCTCCCCCCACATAGGTGCCAGCAATCATCTGTAGGACGCAATTTCATGTGTTTTTGCTTCACAGGAGTCATGTACCAACGGAATAGCGTTTTGTATGATTGTTCTTGGAGTGTTACGCAGATAGTGGTTTTGGTGCATGCCTCCCAGATGTCCTGCCACTCCGTTCCCTCTAGGGCCTCCCCCAGGTCGGCTTCCCACTGGTCAGCGTATCGGAGTGCGTCTGTCGTTTCCGGGGCCGTGTTGAGGTGGTTGTACAGTAAAGTAATTAGCTTGGATTGTGTAGTCTCCGTAAAACAGAGTTTCTCAAAAAAGGTTAGAGGTGTCAGGGCTGCCTTTTTTACATCAGGGCTCTGTGCAAAGTCTCGAATTTGCAAGTACCTGAAATAGTCTCTAGTGTGCAGTGGAGCTTTGGTGTTCAGGTGTGCGTATGTGACTATTTCCTGGTTTATGTATAGGTGGACGTATCTCTGGAGCCCAGTGGCCTCTATCCCTTTGTAGTCCCGGGCTCTCATTCCCGGTGGGAATGCCCTATTCCGGAAGACCGGTGTCATGGGAGATAGAGGGGGGCTCAAGGAGTATTTCAGTTTAGTTTGGTCCCATATCCGTATGGAGTTCAATATAGCCGGATTCGTGGTTCTCAGTATGGCCCTTTGTGTTTCTGGTGCCCATATAAAAAATTGTGGGAGGTCCTGTCTCGTCATTAGCGACTCCATGTCGACCCAGCGTCGCGTATCAGGGGGTGTGTGCCATTGTATGATCTGGGCTAACTGTGCCGCTAGATAATAATTATATACATTAGGTAGTCCCAGTCCCCCCTGGCTTTTGGTCTGTACATGAGTGTGCGAGCTATTCTCGGGCGCTTGTTGTGCCAGATGAAGGAGTCTATTGCCCGCTGTATACCCGTCAGGTCCCCCCGGGTCACCTGTACCGGGAGTGCCTGAAAAAGGAACAAGAGCCTCGGCAACACATTCATTTTTATTGTGTTGACCCGTCCCAGCCATGAGATGGGCCTGTGTGTCCACTGCTCCATTTCCGTGATAAGGGTCCGAAGCAGTGGTGTATAATTGCGGGCATAGAGCGACGATGTGGTTGCCGTTAGGCGGACCCCTAGGTACAGGAGTTCCTCCGTGGCTATCTTTAAGTGGTATTGTTTGCGTATATGTTCTACGTCTTGGTGCGGCATGTGGAAGGGCATTGCTACCGACTTGGAGTAATTAATTTTATAGCCTGCGATGTTCCCAAATTTTGCTAAGAGTTGTGTCAGGTGGTGTAGGGAGTCCAGCGGATCCCGGAATGTTAGCATAACGTCATCAGCATACGCCGAGACTGTGAAGGATGTGCCGCTCACCTCTATGCCCTGAATGTGTGGTTGTTGCCTGATTGCTTGTAATAGTGGCTCCAGGGTTAGGGCGAAGAGCAAAGGGCATCCCTGTCTAGTGCCGTTGCTAAGGGTGAAAGGCTGTTTAGGCGCCCCTGTGATAAGTGTTTGTGCCCTCAGGTCTGTATAGAGTGCATGTATTGCCGTCACAAAGGGCTCTGGGATCCCCTGGAACCGGAGCAGCTCGAAGAGGTAAGGCCATAGCACCCTGTCAAATGCCTTCTCCGCGTCTAAAGAGAGTGCTAGAGAAGGCGTCTTGGACTCCGCCATGTGCCACATGGCATTTACCCCCCATCTGGTGTTCTCGTACAGTTGGCGTCCGGGCATAAAGCCCACCTGGTCCGGGTGGATCAAGCGTGGGAGTAGGGAGGAGAGCCTGGATGCCAGTATTTTAGCAAAGACTTTGAGGTCCGTATTGATAAGTGAAATTGGCCTATAGCTGGAGGCTAGTGTGTCATCCTTATCTGGTTTTGGCAGTAGTACTACATTCGCCGTTGCCATGTCCCCGTCAGGTCCCCCGCCCTGCATAAAGTGGTTACAAAGGGCCGTGAGGGGAGGGGCTAGTACCTCCTTGAGTTGTTTGTAGTAGTTAACATCATATCCGTCTGGGCCCGGGGCCTTGTTTCCCTTGAGGGATGCTATGGCTGATTCTACCTCTGTTTGTGTAATCGGTTCACTTAGGGAACCTGCTTCTGCCTCGCTCACTTTGGGCAGCGTGAGGTCTGCAAGGAATCGTTGTATGTCGGCCCTATAGGTGGTGTTATTGGCGTGTAGGTGGGGGGAGTGATTGTAGAGGTTGGAGAAATAGGAGGTGAAAACTTCGTTAATGGCCTCAGGGGTCTCAACTAGCATGCCGGTGGCCGTGCGTATTTTCGTGATGACCTTTCCCTGTGGTCTCGGGCGGAGCACCCTTGCTAGCAGTGTGTCTGTTTTATTTGCTTTCTCGTAGTAGAGCCGTTTTGACCATTGTATGGAGCGTGCCACCGCTTCCAGAGATATGTCCCTAATAGAGTGTCTGAGTGTGTTCAGTTCCCTAAGCTTGGAGTCTGTCGTGTTAGTTTTGTGTTGCTGCTCCGCCTTCCGTAGAGCGGACTGTAATTCGAGGAGCTTTTTAATTTTTTCTCGCTTTTTATGCGTTGCAAGTTTTATAAAGTGCCCGCGTATGACCGCCTTGTGTGCTGCCCAGACCATGGTGGGATTGGTGTCAGGTGTTGCGTTTAGTGCAAAGTATTCTGTGATGGCCTGTCGGGTGGTCTCTAGGGTTTCGGCGTCTCTAAGAAGACTAGTGTTAAGCTTCCACGACCAGTTGGACTGGTAGCGCAGGTTGCCTAGGGTCAGCGTTACGTCCGCGTGGTCTGACCACGTTATGCTACTGATGTCTGTGTGTATGGCCTTATCCATTCCCACCCCGTTCAGGAAAATGTTATCTATTCTGGAGTAGGTGTTGTGTGGCGCGGAATAAAACGTATAGTCGGATGTGGTCGGGTGCTGTAGTCGCCATACATCTAGTAGGCCCGTGTGTATCAAAAATGTGTGTAAGAGTTTGTCTTGACCCCCTCTACCCTGAGACCTCACGGTGCCCGGTTTTGAGCTTCTATCCGCTGCTGGGCTTGGTACTGCGTTAAAGTCGCCCCCCACCAGCAGAACCCCTCCCCTGGCCCCGGTCACCAGTACCTCTAGGCTCTCCCAGAACTGCCTGTCTGGCTCGTTGGGTGCATAAACATTGATAATATGTATTTTTGTGGTGTAGAGGGTGCCTCCTATATATAAAAATCTCAGGTCAGTCTGGGTAGTAGTGATTTGTAGCGGGCAGTTTTTATGGACGAGGATCGCCACCCCCGTTCGCTTACGGAGGGAGCGAGCCTCATGCACTGTCGAGTAGGTCCTGTCAGTCAGTTTAGTGGGCGCCGACCTGGGGAGGTGTGTCTCCTGTATCAGTGCGATATCTATTTTTTTGGCCTTTAAGTCTCTCACTAGTAGTCTCCGTTTGGTTGGGGAGTTGAGGCCCTTGACATTTAACGAAAGTACCTTAAGAGCCATGTGGGGAGGTCGGCTGTGTTGCTGGTAGTGCCGGCGCTCTTGGTGTCCGGAGTCTGTAGTGCGTGCTGTGTGAGGGGCCTGGCCCGAGGGCTACACCCGTCGACGCTGGCGGCATCCATACGGCACAATGGAATTGGAGATCAGTACTTGTCAGTGAAAAGAGTGAGGAAAAAGAAACATAAGTAACAAAGAACCATTTCAAGATACATACAAATAAACATGAAAAGTAAACAGAAAGTGATAATCTGGTCTTAACCTGTGCCAGATTGAATTGGGGGTGGTCGCCCCTCCCGAGTGATGTATGAAAAAGCACCTCTCGGGGTTGGTGATCTCCCATCGTCCCTCCACTGTGGTGCTGTAAGCAGCCAGCGGCCACATAACCCCTGTCTGCTGGTTTGTCCCCCGTAAAGCGAGGTGTGCTTGCCATTGTCCTCCCTTGGGTTGCTTGGTGTGTGTGCCTTTCACCCTTGCTGTGTGTTATTTTTGCCCTCCTTTCCTTCGTTTATGTGGGAGTCCTCCCCGCCTGTCATTCGTAATGACTGTGTGTCAATCCTCCCCTGCCCGCCCCCTCCATCCCCCCCCTATCTGGCCAGTGCGCTAGAGCATGTGCGTGCCCGTCGAAGGGTGCCTTGTCTGTGATGTGCCTTTTTTTTTTTTTACCCCTCGTCTTTTCCCTCCCCTCCCCTTTCTCTGGAATGTGGTAGTTCGTGAGTCATATCTCCCATAAGTTGGTCTACGGTGTATAAGTTTCAGCTGCGTAACCCAGATATCAGTGGCAGTACCCAGAGTGGTGTGTGTGTGCCCCCAACTAATGTTACACCAGGTGTAGTGTCCCAAGGTCAACTTAGCTGTCCCATGCGGCTATCATGCAACCAGAGTCACTGTAAGTGCCCCTCGTGGGCCAGTCAGGTCTGTGTGGTGCCTGCATCCTCCTGGGCTGCCGTTGCTGCGACTGTATACCAGTCCCTTGGGAGAGGTGTTAGGGTCCGCCGAACGGGTCCAGGTAAGGCGAAGGTTCTCGGGGGTGTGATGTCCAGGTCACGTAGAAATCTTCGTGGGTCCCCTCCTGGTGAGTATGTGAGTGTTCTTCCCGCTTTGAAAGCTACTATTTTAAACAGGTGTCCCCATGTGAATCGGATTTCGTGTTGTCGCAGAAGATCCGTCAGCGGTCTCCATTCCCGTCGTCTTTGAAGCGTGCTTGGTGCAAGATCTTGATAGAGAGAGATGGGCTTGCCTTTGTATGTTAAGTCGTGGTTTCTGTTGTACCGCAGAATAGCTTCCTTAGTGGTATAGTGGTGGAAGCAAACTATTATATCTCTCGGGGTGTCATTGTCCCCCCGCCGGGCGCGCAGGGCCCTGTGCGCCCGGTCCATGGCCCACTGGGCTTTGGGGATGTCTGGGAGTAGGCCGCTAAAATATGCTTCCACTAGCGCTGCCAGAGGGCGTTTCGGGCCACCCCCTGATGCGCAGATTGTTCCGCCTGGTGCGGTTGGACAAGTCTTCAACCTGCATTTCCAGGTCTATAATGTGGTGGTCTAGGGAGGTGGAGTGCTGTATCACAGCATTGTGGCCCTGAACCAGTACCTCCATCCTCTGCTCCAGTTCTGAGGTGCGGGCGCCCAGGGCCTGGATCTCAGCTTTGATATCATGTGTGCTGCGGGTGATTTCACTTGCCAGGTATGTTTTGACCTCTGCAAGCCTTTGCAGGATTTGTTCTGTGCTGCCTCCGTCTGACTCCTGTTGCTCCCGGTCCGTTGGGGATTGGGAGCCTCGCGCGCCCGTCCGGCGGCCATCTTGTGAGGCCTGTGCGGCCTGTGCTCGGGTGGGGCATAGGGAAGGTAGGTGCTGGCTGCGGTGCTGGTTGCCGGTGCGGAATTGTGTGTGGGTGAGCGGGAGCTCGCTCGTTAGGCTGCCATTCTAGTCGGCTGCCAGGCCACGCCCCTTTGCTATAGTATTTTAACCGCTGCTACAAGCCATTAGAACGGACCCCAACATACAGGGAATCCCCCTAGGCAATAGGCAATTCAAAGTCGCGGTGTACGCAGATGATGTACTGCTCACGCTCACGAACCCAAGGCACTCTATTGAGCACCTTAACACGCTATTACAGGCATATGGAAAAGTCTTGGGGTACAGAGTTAATTTTACCAAATCAACAGCGATACCAGTCCACATACCAGAGGGGGATACAACACACATAACCAACACATATAAGATTAAGATGAACAAAGAGTCACTCACGTACCTCGGGATTCAACTCTCGGCTAACCCTAACACACTATACAAACAGAACTATACAAGGTTAATCAACACGCTAAAGCGAGCTTAGAGACCTGGGCTGATAAACCCATCACCTGGATGGGCAGAATATACTCGATAAAAATGAACATCATGCCCAGACTTCTGTTTTTATTTCAAGCACTACCAATCAGGGATAGCCGACATCTAGCCGACATCCAGAGGGCACTTGACGCATTTATATGGCAAAGGAAAAGACCCCGGATAGCCTGGGCTGTCCTCTACAACCCCAAGTGGAGGTGGGGACTGGGATTACCTCACCTCTACCACTATTATGTAGCAGCACAGATAGCACAAATAGCGTACTGGCATAGCCCCACTGACCAACACCAATGGGTAGACATAGAAACACTATTGAAATGCGACGACTCACCGCAACTCCTGATATGGTCCTGTAAAGAGCAAAGGGTACTTCCCAGAACCACTTGCCCAGCAATTCTAAATTCCATAGACATATGGGACAAAATGGCCCGAAAGCACCACCTTATGAATAATCCCTCTCCCATGGCACCGATCTGTCGCAATAGAGCGTTCCCACCGGGCTTAAGCAACACAGCCTATGCAGGCATAGAGGCCACAGGGACGCGGAGATATGTCCATCTATACCAATATAAGCAGTTAATAACATACGACTACCTAAAGACCCTAGCACCCCTAATGACCCGAGACTTCTTTTGCTATCAACAACTCTGAGATTTCGCCCAAACCATGGAGGTTAAGACAGCACTCTCCAAACAAATGACCTTTTCCGAACGCGTATGCCTTCATGAACACATGCCCACGAAACTGATTACTACCCTATACAGACACATTGGAGTAGAGTCCGGGGAATGGGGCACGCTAACATACACAGACAGATGGGAGGCTGACCTGGGGGGGCGCTGGACGGGGAGGACTGGCGGGACATATGGGACGCATGTTCCAAGGTATCCATATGCACTGCGCTACAAGAACAAACATACAAGACTCTCTTCCGGTGGTACACCACCCCTGTGAAACAATACCAGATACTAGCACCACAGATACTTGCTGGCGGCTATGTGGTGGCAGTGTCCTAGGGTACAAGCATACTGGAAGGAAGTGACGGACATGAACTCCCGTATACTGCAAAAAAAGCTAACAGTAGAACCCTGGTCGTGCCGACAGACGGCTTAGACAAATATGACCAGAGCCTTTTAAACAGGCTCAATCTTGTCGCAAGAAGGGCCCTAGCACAACACTGGATAAAATCCGACACCCCACCCATCACGCTAGTGCAGGAAAAAATTAGAGATAATTGTCTGATGGACAAGTTGACGGCTCAGGTCCGAGACACCACCACCACATATCATAAAGTCTGGGCGCTATGGGAGCAATTTGTCGCATAAGGGACTCATGAAAACATGCCGACAAAAGACACGAAGACCCGATTATAACCCGCCAACTCACACACATATATAGGGACGAATCTCACTTGTAACAAAGCTAGCAAGTTATATTATTTTTGTTATTTTTGTATATTTTTGTAAGTTTATAAGTTCTACATGTTCATGCAAACCAAAACAGACAGTTACCGTATAAATGAGGGGCCTCTGCGCCTCCCACAAGCTAATGCCGCAAACTAAATGCAGCTGAGAACAGGAAGAACGGAAAAACAACTAAAGCCCTCGATGAGAGGCAAGCCTCAGCGAGACACAGGACTAGAGTGTATTGTTTGCCACATTAGCTCTATGTTATCAAGTATGTTATACATGCTGGCTTCTGCGCAAGCCAAAACTGTATCCTCACTATGCCTATCGAACGAAAAATAAAGAATGGAAAAAAAAATAAAAAAATTTTTTAAAAATATTTTCTTTAAGAAATGGTATGCCTTTGTCTATGTCATACATTGTTTAGCAGAGCACTAGTCCTGACAAGGACTTTTCCTCCGCTGGATCAGTGAAGACAGGAACTCCCGAACAAGGCGCTGAAATGTGAATAGCTCTATTCCCCCAGTAACTGACGACACACAATTCTGGGAGTACAACTGATTTATTCAGCTACAACACAGCCTTTTATGCACAGACCCCAGCATGGGTTCTCCATACAAAACATACACAAGCTGCTCCCAGGGGGTTCCCGTGCGAATACCGACTAACGTGCCCCCTAACTTTTTGAAAGCAAATGCTCCCCCCAGTCGGTAGTTCATATCTCCTGAATGTCGTTTTTGTCTAGTTGGTTGAGCAGTGGAACGGGCAGAGATACAAACGCCACCCGGGTTTGTGGACTCGCGTGGCCGAAAATAGTTCCAGCTGTTTGACAACCATTTACCACTTCCTGTATTTGGGAGACAAAATGGCCATGCCATGCACTGGTACATGTGCTTTCGGTTATACGAATTCCACCAAGGGAAAGCACTTGAATTTCTCACTTTAATTTGTGGTTAAAACCAGGGGAAGTCTTTATTTTGGGAGGTATAAAAAGAGGGACCACACACCATCCATTCGGGAGACTAACCAGGGGGTCTGCTACACATTGGGCATGTTATTTTACTCAAAAGAGGTAACTGAGCATAATTTGGGGGATTTTATGAAAGTGGCACATTTCAAATATACGAAATACCCAGCAAAAATGGAACATGTGTTTTAAAAATGCCATTTTTTTTTCTCACCACAAAATATGACATAAATTGGTAAAAATACGGTGGCAAGGTTACGGTACAAAATATGTCATATAAGATACCCTGGAGTGTCTGCTTTCTCAAATGGAAGGCCAAATGGAAAGTTTTTTTTTCTAACAGTCAAACTGATGTAATGCCCCAAAATCAGACATAGGACCATCAAATCCATCTATGAAAATTCTAACTGTAGAAACTGAAATAGCATGGTCTCTTATATGGCATTGTAGCTTCACAGAAAAGACATACAATGGGGGTATTGTACTCAGCAGATGTAGCTGAACACAATATGGGGTTCTGTGCAGGAATAGCACACACCAGCTTTACCAAATACAAATTACAAAAACCTTGTTAAATGTGTATGTGCCGAAATAGAGAAAAAACACAATTTTACTCCAATATTTAGCTGAGATTGGCAAAGAAATGGCTTTGTAAAAAGTATCAAACTACCCTTAGGTAAATAGCCTGTGATGTCTACTTTATATAAATATATACTTTTGTGTGGCAATTTTGTTTTCTGTGATGGCTACTAAACCTACAAGACAAACATACCAACTTCTAAAATTGTTTCACATTATAATTGTATTTTAGTCCTTGTATTTTGTGACCTGTAACTTTCAAAATGTCCTATACATATGATGTACTCTATAAATTAAGACACATCAATTAATTTATTAAGTGTTCTTGCATAGCAAGACCACTTATTGTTATCTCACATATATCTTATTCTTATTCTTATTCTTATTCTTATTATAGCCAAATTTGCCACCCTAACTCCTCCCACAGTTTTTACACTACATAGACAAATTTTACCAAAACGTGCAGATTGTTCCCGATCGGATTGCTATTACTTTGTGGAACGTTTCGACGAATGGTTCACGGAATATCGTCGTTCTTGTGGCGCAATTTGTCCCATAGGAATGAATGGCAAAGCTAGAGTGGGAGCTGGCAAAAGCTGAAAAATCAGGACATGAATTCTAAACTGCCACCACTCCCTTATTTTCAGGCCCACCTACACAAATCTTATATCAAAACGTTCAGCTATCCCTGCTGCCACTAAACATTTCAACGGCTAAGCCATAGTCCTGATAGTTTTCACAATATAATCATTTGTTTGCAACTAACGCCGTCCATTGACATTCATTGAAACTTCACTCTACAAAGCTCAAATTTGAAGTGCAATTTCTACACTGCGACTGTGCCTTCATTTTTAATACTTCAGAGACATACTATGCATCAAAATGTAGGCCTGGGTCTTGTGATACTCACAATATAAAGCTCTTTGCTGTAGGATTTATAGTTTTTAAAATACGACCGTTTGAAGATGGCAACCGCCAAAATACTCTGACCTGTGCCAGGCTGCAGCAGCAAGTGATGTCATAGACAGGGCCTTTTGAACACCTGCTAATGTTTTTATAAATGTATGGTTTAATGTAACTGTGCAACAACGTTGCAATTAAATGTGCTATGTAAATGATAACAGTTACTCCGCCCACTCCAGTTGTAGACTACAGGTGGAGGCAAGAACACTTCACACAATTTCCCCAGAAATTGTAGCTTTTCTAGTTTTGAATTACTTTTGCTAAGCTGGACATATTATGCACACGCTATTATTGCCAAAACTGTGAAAAATAATATTTTTTTCCCCATTATTTTGCTTTTTTTTATAATAAATGTCACATCAAATTAACGGTATACTGTATAGTGTGTGTGTATGCGTGTGTATGCGTGTGTATGCGTGTGTGTGTGATATCTCTTTATACTGATATAGTTGATGAGCTGTAGTTCAGATTGTGTTCACAGGAAAATAGAACCAGGTGTCTTTGTGCTGATAACTCACTAGATGGCAGCACAAGCCTATTGTAAACCACCAACAGATCCCAATGAAGTATGTCAAGAAATATTCACCGAGATGTCCTGACAAATATCGCATTCCAATTATAGTGCCATGAGCTCGCTTGCTGCCATCTAGTGGCTGATCAGCAGAATATTTGTCCCCGTTAAGCTGTGTCCTTTGCACCTTGTTCCATTTATATATATATTTATAGATATATTTAATGATTTTTGGGGTGGGAGGCATATTACATATTACTTTAGGCATATTACAAAGATATGTACCTTCATATATATGCTGCATAGTATATAGCTCAAAAAATGCATCAACTTATTTATTTATTTTTCAGACTTTTTTTTACTTTGTGCCGTGTTGGCAGTTTCAGAGAATTTTGGAGAATGGATGAACTGTAGACCTATCTGACTTGGAGATCTATATTTAATCAATTCAGCTGTTTTGGCCCGAAATTGTAATTGACATTAATGCCTGACGTTCCTGTGGATCTGGAAGCGTGCATACTATTTCATTTTATTTTCTAAAGAGAAAACCCTTAGATTAGTTGCAAACGAGTAGATTTCTGAAATGTTACAAATGGTTCTGTCACCAGGTTTTTTATTGGAGTCCGTGATGATTGTAAAATGCGTTTGGTACCATGGTTTTCTAATTGAAAGTCCGGCATTAACCAGCAGCCCTTAGTTTAACCCAGACATTATTCAACTTTTGTTATCCTGCTTTTATTTTTTCTGCCATCAATCAGTGCCCATATATGGTCATGTACCCATATACGGTCATTACACCTAAAAGGCAAAGGCCTCCAACGTCATAATCATGGGAGGGTTTATAAGAGAGCAAGGCGACTGATCAGTATTATTTTTTTCTAGGACTGCTGACTGATAACTGGCAGTAAAATGGCACTCGTGGCTGCTCGCAGACGCAATACCAGCAGAGCTGCAAACAGAAAGAGACATGTGAAGAGAAAACAGGGCGTTAGAAAAGGTGTGTTTGAAAAACAATGCTAAAAGAATACATTCAGTCATTTATTTTTCCAGTTTGATCCACTTTGATTTGTTCAGTTTATTTTTTAAAATGTGTTTATTAACTGTCCAATTGATTTTTGTTTTTCTCTATGTAGGTGGCGTTCAAAAAAGACAGTTAGGCAGAGGACGTCTCACTGTAAAAACACAGAAGATGGCCCTGGCTACTGAAATGCGTAAAAACAAAGCATCGCCACAAAGACGTGACCAGAATTCTCCCAGGAGAGTAGCAAAGGATGTGAAGAAAGGTGTGTATTAATGGCCATGCCATGGATTTACCATTGTTAGCACTAAATGATTGTCTTTTCATGTTTGCGTTGATTTTTTGGAATCTCTCAGTGAATTTCCTTTACTCTCTCTGTCTTCGCAGTTGCTGTCCATAGGAGACCTGTTCAAGTCAAGACAAATGTCAATCATGCCGTTTGATTCAAGCAAAACAAGAAAACATTAAAGTGTTTGCTGGTCAGGATTAGCTTAATGTCTAAAATAAAGAACAAACCAACAGGGCCGATTGTTTCTGTGTTATTGGGATCATGAACATTAGTAACATGTTGGTGGGGTTATCTGTTCATGGTTTCGATTTGAATCCACCGAGAATGGACAGCTCCTTGTTCAATCATGCCAGTAAATGCATGCGACACTGCAGGGGTTAACTCATTTGCCAGCTTTACACAGTGTACCCGATAAAGCAAGTCGATTCTAACGATGTAGATTCTAACGATGTAGATTCTAACGATATCTGTAAAGAATTATTAAACAAACAGAATCCCGCAACCAGCAGCTAACGTTTATTTCAATTAACTGGTTGCCCTAAACATGTTGCATGAGAGTATTCATTTTTAAAGGAACAGCTGAAGGCACCATAGGCACTACAGCATTGTAACATGGCTGTGTGATACAAACATACAAAATTAAACTCCCACTACTCCTGGGCGGCAGCAATGACCACAGTACACATCAGCTCCAATACATACAGTAAAAAACAAATAAATAAAATAACAAATAACCCTTCACATGTGTATATATTTTTTAAAAGAAGACAACCTAAGGTATAAAACTTGGGGTATTTTGACTCTTTTCATGCAACCATTTTACCACCAATCTATGCCAAATAAAAAAATATACTCAAGAGACTTTGCTGAACACAAATATTAGCGTTTCAAAACAGTAAAACATATCACAACAATTATATTATCAGGGAAAGTGCTGTTTGTGTGTGAAAAATGCATAAAAACATCACTTTCACTGACGATATAATTGTTGTGATATGTTTTACTGTTTTGAAACACTAATATTTGTGTTTCACGAAGTCACCCGAGTAAAACAGTACCCCCCATGTACAGGTTTTAGGGTGTCGTAGAACGTTACAGGGTTAAATACAGTGCTAGCAAATTAAATTCTCTGGACTTTCGGCCTGGGTTGGCAGGCAGGTCCCTCAAATTGCAATCAATAAAATTAATTATGTAAAATTATTACATAAATACGCACGTAGAATTTAAATATATATGCATATTTATATATTTGAAGTCTACGTGTATATTTATGACATTATTTATGTAATTATGGATATATGTATATTTCGTATTGTTTTTATTTATATCTACATATATATATATAATTTCATTCTAAGTGTATTTTGATATAAATATATATATACATTAATATAAAAATACACTTAGAATAAAATTACCTATATATACTTTTTTTACATTTAAAAATATTATTTTACATTTTTTAAATTTATTTTTAATTATTATTTATTTTTATAATATATATATATATACACAATATATATAGTTATTATATATATTATATATATACGTGTGTAATTGTACTCTAAGTGTATTTTTATATTAATACAAATATTCTCTTTGATATCTTGACATTTAGTGTTTTTAAAGCTAAATACAGGTACAAGGTGCTGCTAAGTTGTTTATTAAGGTAGTGTACATTTCAGAATTAGCGCCCTACATACTTGTTATTTTAGTTTTTTAGTGCCAGTATGTGTATATGCAGTTTATGTATCGATAGAGGCTGTGTGTGTATATGTGTGAATGTAGAGTTCTACATCTTTATAGTCTAGCATTAATGTGTGAGTGCACGTGTGTATTTGTTTTCAAGGTTGGAATACAGCAGTGATTTTGGATGGAGTGTGCCGTTGTGTGTATTTTACTACATATCACTGTGTGTGTATGCATTGTTTTAATTTGAGCAGTATGTGTGCTGTTATGTGTTTTCTGAATGTCACTGTGTGTGCATGCATTGTTGTATCTGAGCAGTTTGTGTGTCGCTGTGTGTTTTCTGAATGTCACTGTGTGTGCATGCATGCATTGTTGTATCTGAGCAGTTTGTGTGTCGCTGTGTGTTTTCTGAATGTCACTGTGTGTGCATGCATTGCTGTATTTGAGCAGTTTGTGTGCTGTTGTGTGTTATCTGAATGTCACTGTGTGTGCATGCATCGTTGTATCTGAGCAGTTTGTGTGTTGCTGTGTGTTTTCTGAATGTCACTGTGTGTGCATGCATCGTTGTATTTGAGCACTTTGTGTGCTGTTGTGTGGTTTCTGAATGTCACTGTGTGTGCATGCATTGTTGTATCTGAGCAGTTTGTGTGTTGCTGTTGTGTGTTTTCTGAATGTCAGTGTGTGTGTGCATGCATTGCTGTATCTGAGCAGTTTGTGTGTCGCTGTGTGTTTTCTCATTGTCACTGTGTGTGCATGCATGGCTGTATCTGAGCAGTTTGTGTGTCGCTGTGTGTTTTCTCAATGTCACTGTGTGTGCATGCATTGTTGTATCTGAGCAGTTTGTGTGTTGCTGTTGTGTGGTTTCTGAATGTCACTGTGTGTGCATGCATTGTTGTATCTGAGCAGTTTGTGTGTCGCTGTTGTGTGGTTTCTGAATGTCACTGTGTGTGCATGCATTGTTGGATCTGAGCAGTTTGTGTGTCGCTGTTGTGTGGTTTCTGAATGTCACTGTGTGTACATGCATTGCTGTTTCTGATCTGAAGGATATGATTTTAGATTATATCCCGACTCTCCGCGTACGGAGTGTTTTGACCCTGTCTAAAGAAGATTTAATTTGCAGCCGGCGACATCACTAGTCCAGGGCACTTTATTAACTAGGATGGAGAATTCAAAAATATATGTACACACACAGTGGTGGGCCTAACTTAGAGAGGGCCCTGGTGCAAGAAGGTGTTTTGGGCCCCGCCTCAAGAGTGGCAAAAGGTAGATTCCCATCTGTTGTACAACTCCCATGATGCTGTGCAAGCTTGGGATCTACCATTTTCTCATCCTTGCTGCGTTGCATTCAGGACTGTCTTTAATAGTGATTGGACCCTGGGCAAGCATTTGCTTGGGCCCCCTGGACCCTACTGCCCTCCCACTCCCTGGCATGCAATCATGCCTTACACTCCAACCCAGTGGCAGAACTAATGCAGAGAAGCCCTGGTACAAGAAAGTTGTTTGGGCCTCCCCCTCTAGCACAAGAGTGGCGAAAAGATACATTCCCATCTGTCATACAACTCCCACAATGCTATGCCAGCTGGGGATCTATACCTTGCCCATCCTTGCAGGGTTGTATTTGTGTGCAGTGCTTGTGCATTTGAATGTAAGCCTGTTTTTGTATAGAGTATATGTGTGCATGTAGAGGTGTATTTGTATGTACTATTACAATTGGAATGCAGAGGTGTACTTGTGTGTAGTGTTTTCGTTTGAATGCAGTGGTGTGTGTTTGTATGTATGGTTGGCTTTTAAATGCAGGTGTGCAACTGTGAGTAGAGTTGGTGTATGCATATCATTTTGGCATTTTAATACTGGGTTTTGTTTGTATGTAACATAGGCGTGCGCACGGGGTGTGCCTTTTGTGCCTGGGCACACCCTAATCCCCGCGGCACGCCTATGGAGTGAGACCAGCAGGGGAGATCTCAGGACCCCCCCTGTCGGCTCATGCAGATCCGGCGCTATCCGAGCACAGGGAGGGAGGCAGGGGAAGACCTGGGGAGCTCTAGCCAGCAGCTCTGCCGGGTTCCTCTTGCGAGATCTGACCACCAGGGAAAGCAGCAGCACGATCCCCCTCCCTACATAAGGTAAGAAGGAGGGGGATATTAAGTAATGTACCCCCATCTCCACCCCATACAGCACACAGCACCCACACAGCACCTACACACATACAGCACCCACACATACACACAGACACACAGCACCCACACACAGCACCCGCACACACATACAGCACCCGCACTCATACAGCACCCGCACACATACAGCACCCTCACACACATACAGCACCCACACACACATACAGCACACACATACAGCACACAGATACAGCACCCACACACATACAGCACCCTCACACACATACAGCACACACACACACACACACATACAGCACACACAGTGGTGTATCCTGGTTTTGTGCTGCCCTAGGCAGGACAAAACTCAGGCACCCCCTCCCCCCGCGCCATCCCCACCCAACCCTTCCCCCCCGCCCCACCTTCTAAATACACACACACAGTCAGACACAAACACACACACACACACAGTCAGACACAAACACACAAACACACACACACAGTCAGACACACACACAAACACACACACACACAATCAGACACACAAACAGTCAGACACACACACACACACAGTCAGACACAAACACACAGTCAGACACAAACACACACACACACACACACACAGTCAGACACACACACAAACACACACAGTCAGACACAAACACACACACAGTCAGACACACACACACACACACACACAATCACTCACATTAACACTTTTTTTTAAATTTAACCCCCCCCAGCCTCCTTACCTTTGGGAATGCTGGGGGGGGAGGGGTTCCTCTTTCTCCCTAGTGGTCCAGTGGCTGCCGGTCGGGCTGATGGGCTGGCGGGCGGCTGGCGATGGAGCACTTCCTCTGAGCTGTCTGCTCAGCTCCCTCGCGCGCCGCAGAGTGAGGCTGGGAGCCGGAATATGACGTCATCAACCCGGCTCCCAGCCTCACTCTGGGGCGCGCGAGGGAGCTGAGCAGACCGCTCAGAGGAAGTGTTCCCTCGCCAGCCGCCCACCCAGCGCCCAGCATGTCTGTTAGCTGCAAGGCTAACTAGGCATTTGCCCTGGGCATTTGGGGGCGGCGTTTTTTGCCGCCCCCTGAAAAATGCCGCCCAAGGCAAATGCCTTGTTTGCCTCGCGGCTAATACGTCCCTGAGCACACACACAGCACACACATACAGCACCTTCACACATACAGCACCCACACACGCACAGCACACACACATACAGCACCCGCACACACACGCACACATACAGCACACACATACAGCACCTTCACACATACAGCACCCACACACACACAGCACACACATACAGCACCCACACACACAGCACCCTCACACACATATCACACTAACAGCACCCTCACACACAGCACCCTTACACACACACACACACACACACACACACAGCACCTTTACACACACAACACCCTAAACCACCTTCATGCAGCACACACACACAGCAGTGTATGTATGTGTGTGTGTGTGTATATATATATATATACACACAAACACACATACATATATACACGGTGTGTGTTTGTGCTTTAGGGTGCACACCCTAATGCAATAGGCTGCGCACTCCTATGGTATGTAATAATTGCCTTCAGGGTTGTGACAGGATGTAGCATTGTCTTCTAAACATTTGTGTATGGTATTGGTGTTTGAGTAAAGCGTGTGTTTTATATATAATTTTGGATTTTGAAATCAGGGGCGTGTTTGCATGTTGTTTTTGATTGCTGGGATGTATACACATACACAGATACATAAACATCAACACACATATAAACATACTGACACATCCACATACCTTGACACACAGATACACACACTGGCACATGCACACACATTCTGATACACACACTGGCACATAAACACTCAGATACACACCGACACAGTTACACACACTCTGACATACATAGACACATACATGTGTTAATTTTTTATGTTTGCAGCAGGGCATAAGCAGAGAGTAGGAGGGGGCACAGGGCTGAATCAGTGAGTTGGAGGAGGCACAAGGCAAAAGCAGAGCATGGAGGGGTACAGAGCGGGGGCTCTGCAATGTAGGGCACAAGCAGTGAGTGGGGGCTCTGCAATGTAGGGCACAAGCAGTGAGTGGGGGCTCTGCAATGTAGGGCAGAAGGAGTGAGTGGGGGCTCTGCAATGTAGGGCAGAAGAAATGAGTGGGGGGCACAGAGTAAAAGCAGTGAATGGGTGGGCGGTGGTGGACAGCCATGCTCTCTGGTCGCGTGCAGGAGAGGCTCTGGAGGAATCTGATCTTTTAAGCTAAAATTTGTGTCTCATACACTCGAGTTGAGTCCACAACGAGATAATCAAATGGCCGTGGGTGCGGTGGCAGACTCCGAGATCGGGAGTTCTGGGCCCCCTTGAGGGAAGCATGAAGCTTCGGAGGCTGCAGCCCACTCAGTAAGGGAGCAGTTGGACAGTCGCTGCCTTCCTTCCCAGATACCATACGCCGGCTCACTGATATGCTTGCCGGTCCCGTTCCTCCCCCCTTTGGTCCTGAGGGGTCATCCCAGTCCCCACTGGGGAAATCTGAAGCTCTATGGAGACTACCTGGCACTGAAAACCTGAGACCTACCTTCCAAGATGGAAGCTGCTTAAGGCTTTTCACCACCAACTGCCGATGCTCTATAGATCTCCTGGGAAGAGAAGCTCATACAGGCCCTACACAAATTATGGGCACAATCCTGGGCTGCACAAAGCCGACAAACGAAAGGATTCCACCGCCCTTGCCCTCCTCTATACGACAACTGAACCAAGCTAAGCATACTTGAAGTCCGCATGACGCCCACATCGACAGGGCAGCAGTTGAAAGTGTCTCAGTGCCGGCCCACCAGTTCCCGCTACACCACCACGTAACTGCACCATGGTCCGCACGGGGACATCACCCTATCCTCAGGAGGCCATAGGTCTGCACATAAGGCTGCAATCTGGGGGAGGCTCCTGGGACCCTACTCTGGTCACTAGACATACCTGGAGCAATAGGAATGGTGAAATGGATCTTAGTGAGGTCTGGGGTTGGACAAGGAGACTGTCTGG